>CM076571.1:712544597-712922478 GCA_034641835.2 Pinus albicaulis | reverse complement strand
AGATGTTGTAACATTGTAAGTTGATTGTTTATTTAGGATAACTTCATTCACACTTAACTTGTCCATTTCTCAAGGTCTTCCAAAACATATTTAATGAATGAATTGGATAAGTTAAAGCTCATGTTGTGATTTATTTCCTTGCAATGAAGTCATTATCAAGCTTTGCTTTTGTTGTTTGCCATCCATAGTTTAGGCTTTGTTCTGTTTTAGTATTTGCATTTGTTGTTTTCCATCCATAGTTTAGGCCTTGTTCTGCTTTAATATAACCAATAGCTTCTTTTCACCAGCATTTATTTCTTTCCCTTTTCGAACATAAAACCATAAAACCAAAAACATCAGAAAACACTAAACACAACGTAGTGAGAAACAAATACCTAGGCACATATAGTGCACCACACTTCAGCAGTTTACCAACCCTGGTTGACAATTAATGAACTCAATTTAGGAACACTAGGTTGAGCACAAACAGTCTATTTATAGATCGTCGATCTAACAATAGATGCATGTCGATTATTATTAGCTCTTAATAATAATCCAACAATAAACATCAACTTATTCTCTTAGAGCACTTTATTTCAGTGAACAAATTTGGAAAATCAGTGGGCTGAAGGAATTATGCAATTCCTAGGGTTTATTGGTGGCTCGTGAATGGAGGACTCAATTAGAACTAAAGTGGAAAAGTTATGAAAAAGTTGGAAGAGTAGTATATGGAGTTTTTATTTAGTTTAACTCAGTTAAGTGAGTTAAACTCAGTTGAGCTAGTTGTATCTAGTCTAACTGAAAGATACACTAGTGAGAGTTAAGTGAATTAATTAGTTAATTAATTCACAACTAATAACTCACTAACAACTGAACAGAAACAACAGTTAACTATAGTGCATGTCAGTTCCAGTGGAGACCTGGAGAAGAGATAGGTGAAAGGGTGAGATGGACTATCCGTTGTGACTACAGTGATGCATTCAATACATCTGACACACATTGGAGTTTCCAATCAGGATTGCGTAGTCAAGGAAAGACCAATTAGAATTCATTTAGGGGTCTTCTTCAACAGGGATTATGTAGTGGAGGTAGGTTTTCAGGAGGCAAGAAATTGGTGCATGGAGATGCAAATTTTTGCATGACAGTGTGTAATGAATCTACATTGTAATGAGAGCTTGATGTACTAAGATTTGTATGAGATTATTACATGATTCTATTTATATACATAATATATGATCGTTGGGGTTTTTAGCTTTAAGCTTTCCCATTAAACAATTGTGTTATGTGTGCGATTGAATTTCTTCACATGTGTTTGTTATTGAGTTTTAAATTTCTGCAAGTTTAACAGTGGAAGGATTATGTATTTAGAAAGAAGATAAGTATTGTTAGATCAGGAGAATCTGGTAATACATCATTACTAATAAATTTCTACATTTCTTATTTCAGATACAGGATCAAATTCGGGTTGTTTTTCTTTGATTTCCATTTCCAACCTCTCTAGAAAAGGAGGCTTGACTATATGAGATGAGGAAGGTTCTTGTGGCCTTGAGGTAGATGATTTTGCTAGTTCATGTGTGGTTTCCTCTTCAGGCATCTCTAAGGTATCTTCCTCTGCAATCTCCTGAATTATTTTGGGTTGATTCACCACTCTTCCTGACCTAAGGTTGATTTCCTACAGTTGCACAGGTAATTCCTGCAACTGTACAAGGAGCTACTGTAACACAAGAACAGGCATTTCCTGCAGAGACACGGGAAATTCCTATAAAACAGGGACAGAAACCTCCTGCAGCGGCTGGGATGCAATACAGTAGGTAGGAAAAGTGGGATAAGTGACCAATCCAATTTTTTGAGTGGATCATATGGTTTTATTGTTGGGGTTAGACACTGGTTGAGTAGGAATTTGCATGGGACGAGGTTGTTTTGGTTGTATCATTTTTTTCGGTGTGGGTTGTGAATAAAAGTTTTGATTTGGGAAACTCTTTTTAATCGCATAAGAATAGTTCCCCTACCAAGGCTGTTGAGGAGGCCAAGGCTGCCAGGGAATTGGAACATTCCACATCTGATTTTGGGCATAAAGAAATTGAAAATTTGACTATGACATAGCTGCAAGACGTGGAAGCCATGGTCTTTGAGGTGCCATTGCATAAATTGCATTGGTAGTTCCTTGATCTGCTATGTATGCTACCTTAATTTCAAGAAAATAATGACATGGATCAATGGAATGCTCAGCCTCAAAAATTTTACATAACTCGATACTATCAACAGGGCATTCCCTTAGAGCATGTTTCTTCCTGCATTTGGAGAAGAACACTGCCAAGGCTTTCTCCAATTCATCCTATTTCTCATGTTTCTTCTTAGCCTAAAAAACATCCAATTTTGGAGATAAAGTGCTAAGAATATCAGTTTTAAAATTTTCAAATAAATTACCCATTTCAACTCTGGTTACTCCAGCTCCGATAACTGATTTGACAAGCTTGGAAGAAGGATCTCTTGGTCCACCTCCACCCTTGGATTTTCCTCTTGAATATCTTATACAAAGCTCACAAACATCATCATAACTCAGCTTCAATACATCGCCTACTCTCATTAGATTTAAGACCTCCAGATATTCTGGTCTAATGGCCCTAAGAAAAATGGTCCTCTTTGTCTCTTTGTCCAATTGATTCAACTTAGATCTTTGTAAATTGTATTGGAATCTCTCCACCAAATCCTTAAGGCTCTCCCCTTCCTTCTAGGTCATGCCAAAGATTTCTTCCCTGAGATTCCTCATTTTGTAGTAATCCTGGTACTTTTTCAAAAACACTTTCTTCATGTCATCCCAAGTTGCAATGGAGTTTGATCCCAACCCCATAAACCACCTGAGAGCTGCATCTTTCAATGTAGCAGGAAAAAATTTCATCTTTTGAGCAATGGAAGAATATTCATATCTCCTGCAGATTACATCGAACTCAAATAAGAAGGTCTTCACTAGAGGCACCACGAAAGTTAGGCAAGGATGAACGAGGAATTTTTTTCATCTGAGTGGATCCCCCAGTCTTTCTGATAGGAAATTCAAATGTTACAAGTTTCTCCTCATTCTCATCAGTGCCTTCTAAATAAGCCATGACAATCCAAGAAAGAGTAGGACCTTGGAAGGCTACATATTCTTCAGATTCAATGGTCAGAAACTCTGGTTCTCTGACAGGATTTACAAGGAATAATTCTTCAAGTTGACCACTAAGAAGAGATGTGGTCTTCCTGGTAAGGGGAGATTCAAGATGGGCAGCAACATAAGATTCTCCAACAGAGGATTCTATTGTAGAAAGGTCAACTTGCTCAGGACTACAGACCTCCTGTTCGAATTCCTCCTTCTTTGCTACCTTGTTTCTTATAGATTTCCTTGTTCTTTTCAGTGTATTAGTAAATGGAGTGGTGCTCACACCACCATGAAAAATATAGAAAATATTGGACCCTATTCATCTAATATTCAAACAAAATAAAAATAAAAAATTACCAAACAATTAGGACACGGCTTTGGTGAGTGTCTGACCTCTTGGGTGCGTAGCCTTTGCCTTGCATATTTGCACTTCGACTCCCCCAGTCTTGAAAAGAAAACAAAATCAAAAAAATAAAACTAAAACACTTTCAGTATCATCCCTTAGCACCTCCCCGACAACGATGCCAAAATGTTGAGTCAAATTATACGTGTATAGTTTTCCAATATAAATTTTCAACCCAGGAATATAAACTAATGAAATGAAGTGCATAGCATATGCAGGCTAATTACTACAAGTTTTAATTAACTATACAAATAACAACTAATGCTTCTTTCTCGTGTCAATACTATCGCAGCAAAGGCTATGGAGTGGAATATATCATCCCTATAGCACTTAAGATTGCTGATATTGACCAGGAAAAGATCAAACAACAATCAACAACTCATGTTGCTTTCCTATATCAGTTATATTGCAGCAATGGTTATGGAGCAGCATATATCATCCCTCTATGACACTTGTGTTTGTTGATACTGATGTAAGAAAGATAAAAGAAATCAATCCCAATCAAGAGTCAAACTCAAAAGGCATGAATCCAAGCATTGGCCAAATGAAAAGAGCTCATCAACATAAAATACTAATTCACTTAACCAATCTATAGTTTGTTGTAGGAAATACGGAAAGGAAACACTAGCTATTACAGGAAATTATTAATGCATAATTAAAACATAAATAAACACACACTGTAATATTCCCAAATTTTCACATGATATTTGGAATATTAGAGTTCTTGATATTCTTAATTAATTGAGTAAATAAAAGGGTGGAGGGACCCACAAACCTCAAATATGAATAAAATCCACTTTTAATGTGTGTATGTGGATATTCTAGATCTAGATCTAAAATCATGGAGTAGTGGAGCAACTCCATTAATGGATATCATGTCTCATCATGAGATAGATTATGGAGTATAAAACTGTCAAATAATATCATGGATCTTAAATGAAAAATCATGAGGATCTTTGATAAGGTCAACTGAGATCATAGTGCATTCAAAGAAGATCGTAAAGCACTTATGATAAGATAGTCGAGGAAGTGATGCATGTAATGCACACATGATGGAGAAGGTGATCACCCCATGTGAACATGATGGAAGACATGGAGAAACAACACAGTCAACCATGGAGACTTATGTCCACATGTACAATGCAGTTTTGGAGAGGGCCTAGGCTATGGAAGGCTCATATCTATATAATGAAGGTGAAGGCACATTGGAGGGCATGATTTTGATTATTCATTTCTTGATCTGTTTAGATCTAAATTTGTCTTAGGACATTTCTATGCATTCTTGAGTTGTTTAGCTAAGATTGCAGTGTTTTTTAGCACAGGGTGTTCCCGAGCGGTAATCACTCCTCTTTCATTGAGTAGCTCTTGAAAGAGGGTTGTACTACATTCCTTATCAAGCATTGGTGCCGAATTCAGGAGGTTGTTTCTAGCATTCAGCTAGGAAGTCGGTGGAGGATTTATCCTACCACTTTGTTCTTCACATTCAACCTTTCAAGAGTAGCAGATCAATATCTGGCATTCAAGCCATTGGGTTTTACCTCCATGCAGTAGCAGTCCCTTCAAGGATTGTGTTGTCTAGTCCTGTAGATCTATTGGAGGAAGGAAGTTTCCAGTATTTCAGCAAGAAATCTTGTGAGGGAGCGTATCCTCACATTGAATCTATTGTTTCCATCATTCATGAGCTGATTTGAAATATCTAGTAGTAGGGTATTGAGACTCCCTCTCTGACAACGCAATTTTCTGAATTTTTTTTTCATCCAGCAGCTATTTTCAGTGGAGGAGATTTGAGGAGCTAGATATTGAACTTTAAGCCCAAGGATCTAGTGAAGGGATCAACCCTTGTTGCTTATATTTGATTGTGCATCATTGCAACCATCATATCATCAGATCTAGATTCAGATCTTCATACCCAGTAGTATATATGTGAAGCCCTAAGAGGGTGTTTTTCTTAGATTGATAGATCTAAAAAACCCTTTCTGGGTTATTTTGGGTATCCATCATAGAGCCTGGATCTTTGTTTTCAGCATCATCAAAGCTCCCATTCTACCTAGATCTTACTTTCTATTTTTCAGGTAGTTGTAGTCCCAACAGTTGCAGCAAGGACAACGCAGTTTACCTTCCAGCAGTTCAGTAGTTATGCATTCCCTCTTATGGGATCATTGTAGGGTCATTCCATTCCATCCCGTTGGCTTGAGTGTGTCATATTTTGAGCACTGTTGTACTTGCGTTTTCACCTCCTATATAATAAAATGGCTCAGCTATTTCTATGCATTATGATGTGTATTTAGATTTATTTTTAACTCTGTTGCAGTTCTTATGTTCTGTTTCAGTATTACTACATTCTCCCTTTTGGTATATTATAGTGGCATCAGAGCATGATCTTTGGCTCAGCTTGTGGACACTTCATCTTTTGCATCAAAAGAAGAAGCATATAGATGAGATCTATCATGAAGGAGGATTATATTTTTTCCACTCCTCTCTTTATATCCATGCAAGATCTCTCCAAAGGGGTCAATCAAATGAATATGGAGAAGCAAAAAGAGGATCCAAGAAGAATATTTGATGAGGAAGGTCCAAGCACTTCCTATCAGCAACAAAGAAGACCAGAGAATCATAGATCTACTATGCCCCCTTACTCTGAAAAGGGTGAAAGGTGTGGAAATGAAGAAAGAAGAGAACTTGAAACTCATGAGACTCTTAGTCTATATCTTGAAGAGTACAAAGCACAGTCTTCAGCATTCAAAGAGTGTCTAACTCTTTGATAATTCTCTAAACTCAAAGAACAAAGAAGATCATATAGCAACAATAGAAGAAAGAGGCACAATAAATTTTATGGATCTTCCTCAAGCACTATTAAGGCTTGGAGGATATATTCAGATACATTCTTCAAGCTACATCTTGTAGCTAAAGGAGAGGTTGTCCAAATTGCAGCACTTCATCTTTTGGGTGAAGCCAATGATTGGTGGTTTGGTCACATGGAGCATGCAAAGGTGACTACATATTCAAATTTCTTTCATAATTTGAGCTAGAAGTTTGATGTGAGAAAACCAGAGATGTGTCATAAAGAGAAATTTCCTAAGGAAACAAATGAGGATGTCAATCTTGTAACTCTGGACAAGGAGTCACTACATTCACCACCAGCTGCAAAATTACTTGCATCTGGAGAAGATACACTTGCAACTTTGCAAGACTGTCTTGAGCTCTTGACACATAGAGTCCCATGCATGATCTAGGTGATGCATGAGGAAGAGGAGGAAGATTCCAGCACTAGTATATTGATAGAAGAGCAACTATCACTCTTACCAGCAATTGGAGACATTATTGTCCCGGTTGGAGGAGCTCTTATGTTCTAGCAAGAGGTTCCCACACATTAGTTTATCTAAGGTATGCATACACATTCATCACATATTATTTCATTAAATCTTATTGAAAATTATGGGGACATGCCATCAGGGCCAATGCATAACCAAGGGTTAGAACAAAATGTTGATTTGAAGTAGCAACATATCACAACGCAGAGGACCCTTGATCTAATCAAGGAGGAGAAGAAGAGCTATCATATTTCATCATTGTTAAGCTACATTTAACCCCTTGAGTTGAAGTGTAGAGTTTCATAAAATGGGATGAGCATGATCCTATGTACAATAACTGGTTATGAGATCAGTATTGTGCCTTGCTTTGAGATAGCACATGTATTACCATGCAGATCTATAGTGTTGTCACTTAGTAGTAGTGATAAAGAATGAGCCCCATCATTATTGGAGCATTCTGGAGGTAGCTTCACTCATGAAGAAATGGAGGTTCAGATGATAAATGGTAGACATATTGAGATGAGAAATATTTTCTCCTTTCTAGATGACACTTTCTCAATGAGCATCTCACAGCGCAAAGAGAAACTTCTGCCTGCAGCAGATCTAGAACCTCACTGGTTTTGGAGGGCCATTGATGAGAAGAAGGTCTCATTAAGAGATCTCATTGGAGGTGCACTTCAAAATTTCATGGAGTGAAAAGTTCTTCATCATTTTGAGAAGGATGGTATTCTACAAAGGGAGGATACCATGTTTATGCAGTACATCATTCATCATCCACATTGGGATGAGTGGGTGGGGATGATAGGCAAGGGGTTGCATGACCACTAGCAGATATATGACATGGGCCAACAAGCTTGGTTACGTTGGTTGCTCTTGGGTGAGTTTGGTTACTACCTAAAGGCCCCTATTTCTTTTATCCATGCCTTGAAAAACACTCATGAAATGAATAAGGATGCATGGTTGCACTGGTTGCTCTTGGGTAAGTATGGTTACCACCCAATAGCTCATGTTTTTATGATTCATGCCTTGTGTATCAATAATAGAATGTAGCAAAAGGAGGAATGTTAATTTGGGTTGAGATATTTTGGCCATCACATGACATCTCCCATTTTTATGTGTTTGATATTTTTTGTAATATGGCATAATACTCTCATGATGTGTGATAATGGATTTTTTTTGTATTGGGCTGATATGACATTCCATATGTCCTTCAGTATGTTGTTGTTGCTCCATGGTTCACTTGATGATGTGAAGAGGTAGCAATAGATCTTTTTGTTGTCGCTTTTATTGGGGGACATTGGTCCTACATACTCCCCTACCTTTCATGATAGCGTTGGAGGATGGCAACAAGATGCACTCCTTGGATGGCTCTTACTTGGAGAGTATGGACACTATTGTGGATTATAGTCGTATCCTTTTATTTTTCAAATATTTGGCAAAAATATAAAATATAAAATGTGGGAAAATATGTTAAAGTATTGAACTCTTATACTTTAGCATAAAAAATATTGATGTTCATTAAAGTTTAAGTTTAAACATTTAAACTTTATAACTGTGGGTCCATATTAAAGGTTAAAAAGTGATTGGTTTGAATGGTGGAAAGCGTCAATCGTCAAAATATCTATCAAAAATCCCAACCTGCAGGCACAAATAGCACAATAGATATCATGTGGAGTGCCTCCGTAGTTGACTAGGTTGACTGTGAGGACAACGGAGATCAACGGTGGAGATCTAAAGCGGGAGCACCAGCCATATTTTTCCTCCATACCCCGAGAACTCCCGCAGTGACATAGGACGCTGAGTTGGACCCAGTTTTCCTCCACGTCAAGTAGCGTTAACGGTTGCTGGCGCGTCTTGTCAGCATTTAATTCGAAACCCGCGCCACCTATTTAAAGATTTGTTTGCCTATTTTTCAAAATTACTTGTGAATTGTTGCGTTGCACGACATTTGAGCTCTCTTTCACCTTCAAAATTTGTCCACCCTGTCATTTTTTTTCCCTGTAAGCTTCTAACCATGGCTAAAAGGTCATCCCTGTCAGGTTAACCCATCCATATCCCTCTCATGGATACTGAGAAGGATATCCAAGATACCATTTGTTCAATAATTCATCTCCCCTTTTACCAGCAAGTCGTAATGAATACAAATGCCTCTCCTGTATATTTCGCCATGATCAAGTCCGGAGTCTTGTCTTCATGCATCCCTAAAACCCACCTTTTCCCTGAATTCATTTATTGGTTGGTATCGGTTATGTATCCAGGGAAATGCTTTGTCATGAATTCCTAAGGATAAAATGTTTTGCAGGTGTCTACTCTATTAATCCGCCAAGCCTTATGCTATCTTGAGTCAGAGTCCTGCATTCAATTTTCTAATGATTCACTGGTTCAGTATTATGACAATATTGCAGGAGAAGAATTCAATCAGTTCATGTTTTATTTGAAGCCTAACATGAAGCAGTTTCAGCCAAACTGTAAGCAGTTTAATATGGGGGTTTTTTATGCTGAGACTCGTCCAGTTTTGAGTCATATTGCAAAAATTTTGGGTAAGGATGATGATAATACAGTGGATAAATTAGTTCTAGGAATGTTTTCCATGATGATGAAGCCAAGAATGGTGCTGGATATTCCATCTTATTGGCAGGAAGAATTCAACTCACAATTGATGAGCCTCTCATTAATAGGTTCTTTTAAATTTCCCTCATTAATTGTATATTTGTTCTTATACCAAAATGTGGAAGAGTTCATGCATTTAGGCCTAAATATTATGGATGCAAATAAAAGAAGACAATCAGTGATATTATGGACAGATGTAGTTAGAAGGGAGAAAAATGAAGCTAGGTTGTTTGATTTTTATAGTTATTACATGCTAAATGCATAGAAAATATTGAATGGAAGTCCTCCCCCCTGTTTCCTACCTAAAGCTCAGGAGTTTTTGCATTTAAGAAACAATTGTAAATATGGAGACTGGTTTGTTTTTTAGGAATATTCTGAAATAAGGCTATATGGAGCAAGTGTTGAGCCTTACAGACTCCCAACTTTTGTGTCCATGAGGATTTTTGCTTTAGAATTCATTAGACAGAGTCTAAATGTTGATCAGGTTCATTTTATTCCTATGAAGAAAGGTCACATGTACAAATTACCCATGGTTGTAGGCCCTTTCATAGTAAATATGAGATATGCATTTGATCAAGTGACAAAAATGTTAGATGACATGTAGATGTTATTAGGAGAAAGTTGGGTTTATGACCCATATAGTGTTATTTCAAATAGAAGGATTGAGAATGGATATTATGCTTTCATTCATGAAAGTAGGCCAGAACAAGAGAAGATAGCATGTAAGGATGTGAAGAACTCAGTAGATGCTAACATTCAAACTCCTATTATAGCAAAGAAAATAGCTAAAAGAACCAAGGAAATGGTGATTGATCTAGATGATGAGGATCAGGGAGCCATGAGGAGAACAAAAGTTACTAAAGAGCCTGTATCTACTGCTCTTGGTTTTTCTTTGCATTTGGGAGAAGAAAAAAATTATCCTGCCTCACCCAGGAATCATGAAGCTTCTCATGTACAGGTGCCCTTGACTAAACAGATGTTTTCACAAATTGAAGAAAGAAATCAGAGGATGAAGGCTAGCATGGAGGCCCAAGCTGAACATCAAATTACTACTAAAAAAACAAGGTTGTTAACTGTAATGGATCTTGAAAAATATCAGTTTATAATTTCCCTCTCACATCCTACAGATATGTCAATTGGTCGTTCCAGAAATTTCAACACTGTTAGTGTGACTGTGGATGTAAAGAAGATTCATCTAATTTATAAAATGAAATTTCATATGCAAACAGGTCAATTGATTGTAAATGACCTCACCAAGACTAATGCAATGGAAATAAAGGTAGAGAATATGTTAGGCAAAGTAATTAAGTAGCTGAAGTTAGAAAAGGCTAATTCAAGAGCCTTAACAGTTCAAAATGAAGAATTGAAGAAGATTATTATAAAAATTTGCGTAGACCCTAGCGACAAGACTGTTGTGCAGAAATTCATGAAAAGTGCTAAGGTAGAGATATCTACATTGAGGAAGAAATTGAAGTTACCTACTAGTGAAAATTCAATGGCTACAGAAGTTGCAGAAGTAGAGAAAGAAAAGGAAAATTTGTTGCAGCAACTCATGCAGAAGGATGAAGAACTTTCCAAATTAAAGCAGACTACAATTTCATTACAAAATCATATTGATAATCATAACTGTACTTTTGTTTTTCCTACAGGTGATGAAGACACACAAACACAAATCATTCAATTAAATACTGAGTTGCAGATGGCTGAAAGAGATAGAAAGAAAGCTCAAACAGATCTGGAGACTGCAACAAAATTGATGAAGGTTATATAAAATGAAGCAGATAAATATAGAATTGATTTACGAAATGTTGAAGTTGAGATTAAGAATCTCAAAGAAATAATGAAAGGTAATATGTCACTAATACAAGCTAAATATATCATTTGGACTGATATCATTTAAGAAATGAAATCCAATTGGTGCTTCCTGATGATAATTGCAAAAGAAAAAAGCCTTATTGTGGAGTGTGAAGAGCCAATTATGTCTGATAAGCAAAAAGGGATTAGCAGAGCCATTTGGGCCAGAAGATTTATTGATTTTATCAATTCCAAATCAGATCAGGAGTTAGAGGAGAATGATATGCAGGACAGAATGTTATATGCAGTGGAAATCAATAAAATGATTATCAAGAATGATCTCAGAAAGGCTGTAGAAAATAAACTAATGGAAATAAAAGAATCAGTAAGTCAATTTGATAAATCTTTTGATAAAATGACAAGGGTAGGCTTGCCATCATGTTGGGGAGCTGAGGGGAATCTTTTGCCTTGGAGCTCTTATGAGAATTTACTGGTGATGACAAAAAGCAAGGTTGATAATAGGCATGAAAAGACTCAGTTGCTTAAAGGAGAGACAATGGTCAACTTCTTGCAGAGACATTTCCAACTCTTATGGATGGTAAAAACTATTTTCTCTGAAAGGCCTTGTTATGATCGAATTACAGCATTCAGATTGGAATATCACAATCTGACACATTCATCCAGGACTAAGGTAGAAATATGTAAAAAGTGCAGAGTTTGGAAAATTGACCTACCAAAAGGATCAGCAGCAAAGAAAGACAAATGAGTTGACCAAAGAAAATAAGCCACATCATCAGCAATTCCTATAGATTAGGATATTTATTTTATGTTATTTTATGAAGACAATGTAATTGTAATAAGACATTTTCAAGGCATGTAATAGACATCTTTCGAAGTCTTGAAGTGGTTTTGGTAGTTAGGATTGGTTACAGCAGTTCCAAACTGCTTTTTACTGTATTTAATTTAATTTTTAAGAGGAAGAAAGGTTCCGAGTTTTGGACCTCCTGACAAATATTTTTGTACTCAAAGATTCAAATATTAATGAATGAGTAAGCAAGTTTCTAGCATTTTGTTTATGTTTAAATGTATTCTAGTTTTCATTATGTATTTCCATCCATGAATAAAACAAGATTATGAGCAGCAGGTCTCTTCTTACTTCTGTGTATAAGAGTTAAAAAAAAACTTAATTAGCGCTCCTTTGTTTTGAACTATTTCTTTCACATATTTCTTCTAGATTTTGGGATGATATTTTCTGCATAACATAGCATATCAGTTTGGACTTCTTCTTACATTTTCTTCTATTCACTTCATTCAACATTAACAGATGGTAGCATTGTGAAGCATTCATAATATTTGATATTTAAGGGTGTGATTATAAATACTTGAGGGTTAATAAAATAGAGACATAAAAATTTCTGACATAATCATAAAGTGTCTTAAGCACTGATTCCTTATCACAGCGAAGGGATTATCTCTTAAGGTACAACATTAATTGGCGCCATTACCGAGGATCGAAGATTCAAAGGTTTCCCCTGGGTTTTGTTCATATTTCCTCTGGTTGTTCAGAGAGGAGGAAATACTAAGTTGTGCTTTGTTTTAAATAATTCTAGCTCCTAAGAGACCTCACACGAGGTCAGATACCTCTCAGCAAAAGGTCCCTATTCTGTTAGATCCAAAAAAGTTAGTTTCAAAGAAGGGTTAGAAAAAAAAATATTTTCTACACCTGATGCCACACTGCTTGCACCAGGCAGCAGTTCTCATATTTTTCCTTCCAAGGAAATTTCCCAGAAACTCATTTTCCCGGAAAAATAATCCTTATCATCACCCATTCCTTTCAAAGAACCAACATTAGAATAACTATCTTTTGAGTCTGTATCATTTCAATTCACAGAATCTAAACCTAATTCAGTTTCCAGTTCTTCTGCTATCGTTCATATACCCCTTCCCATATCAGTTGTTCCACCCCTTCTATCCCCACCTACAACTGGTATTCATTTTACCCCCGCTCAAGGAGCAGCTAATCAGGACACAAACATGGCAACCCCTGCTTTCTTGATGAATAGATATGCACCATTAAATCTACCCCAACTAATGAATGCAATGCCTTAGGAGTACCTTAAGTTACTCCCTAGATTTACTGGTGAAGATGAAATAACTGTAGAACAACACTTGCCTTTGTTTTGCACTTTTGCTGAAAACTTTAATGTAGAACATCTTGATGTTGTAATGAGACTTTTTGTACAGCCTCTAAGTGGAGAGGCAAGAAAATGGTTTAAAGGATTACATAATGGTTCAATCAATGATTAGCATGAATTAGAAAGACAATTCACCCAAATATGGGGTGAAAAAAGAGACCATGGTTATTCTTTAACAGAATTTTATGCTATAAATAAAAAATCAAATGAAAGTGTGAGTGATTTTGTCAAAATATTTAATAAGTTGTACAATAGTTTTCCTGTGGAAATGAAACCTCCTCCTATTGGAGCAAGGGTTGTTTTTGCTGGTGCATTTGCATCAGATTTCAGTTTTACCTTGAGAGAAAGAAGAGCCACCACTCTTGAACAAATTCAAACTAATGCCTTAGAAATTGAAGCAAACATGACTACTGCTAGAAAGGTTCAAGACAAGGGAAAAGTTAAAGAAGAAGATTCATCACAAGATCAAAGGATAGATGATATGACTAAGGTCATTAAAAATTTGTCAAATAAAATAGTAAAATTGGAATTAGATAACAAGAAACTTGCACAAAAAAACAGAGGGGTTTTCAATCCCCAATTCAGAAAACAACCCTTACAAATTCTATAGAGAGAAAGAAAAGATCAGGATCAAGTCCAAGCACCTTTGTATATAGAAGAAGCCCCATCACATTTTGCTGATAATGATCAGAAAGAAGATGAAGATCAAATTTCTGCTATATATATGGAAGATGGTGAAACAAAAGAAGAGAGTGAGAAAGAATATGCAAAAGAATGTAAAGAAGCTGATATCTCATTTGATCAAGAAGAAATGGATGATTATTGTAAAAAATTTACTGATTTTATGCAAGAAGAGTTGCATAAAAAATATGATTTGAGGTCAAAAAAGAGGTTTAGAACTCAGGATGATGAAGGAGAGGAATTAGAATCAGTACCTACTTCAATGGTGACTCCACTACAAAAGAATCCTATTAAAAAATCAAATAAGGGGAAACAACCCATGAATCAAGAAAAAGAGAAAGAGAAGCAGCAAGCTGAAATTCCTCAAATAAAATCTAATGACCCTAATATTTTGGAGAAAATTGTTATTGTTCCTTATCAACAAGAAAATTCAAATAAAAATCAAGAAGAACCTGAGAAGCTTATCAAACAGAATCAAAATTTCAGTTTGTCTAAAGAATTAGAAAAAGTAAAAATTCAAGTACCACTTCTTGAGTTGGTTAAAACACCTGGTTATAAGAAAGAGATTGCAAAATTTATTAATTTATCTCAGTCTAATGAGGTGGGTGATATAGTGAATCTGTAAGAAGAGAAACCAGTGGTTACTTTTGGACCTCATGTTGAAGAGGTAGATTCTTCTGTTCCACATTTTTATATATCATTTCTATTGCATGATTTCATTTTACATAATTGTATGTTGGATTCTGGAGCATCACATAATCTAATGCCACTGTCTGTGATGAAAGAAATGAATTTGCAAATCACCAAACCATATAGATATATTTATTCCTTTGATTCCAAAAGGGTGAAGTGTGTGGGTCTTATCAAGGATATGGTTGTTTCCTTGGCTCAAATTCCAGCTAAGAGTATTATGATGGATGTGGTAGTAGCAGATATCCCAGCTAGATTTGGTATGTTTTTGTCTGGATCTTGGGGGGGAAAGCTTAGAGGAGTTTCAAAATTGGATTTCACATATGCTATCATTCCTATTTTTAATGGGGAGGAAAGGAGGTTATACAGAGAAACTAGATTCTTGAAAACTACTACCAAGAAAGATGCAAGTAATTCCCCCATTTATGGCCAAGAGAAGGAGGATCTCTCTTGTTTCATGCTGCATGAAGATGCAGAATTTGCTGAAGATTCATAGAAGTAGCTCACTTCAGCCAATGTACATAAAGAACTGTGTTCAAATAAAATTTGGAAGTGTTATTTTGATGGTGCATTCTCTAAGGAGGGCACTGGATCTGGATTCATATTTATATCTCCTGAAGGTAACTTTTTACCTTTTTCCTTCAAATTGGAATTTGAATATACTAACAATGTGGCTGAAAATGAAGCATTGATTCTAAGTCTATAGACAGCTAGACAAATGGGAATTCAGTTTTTATCTATTTTTGGTGACTCTAAATTAATCATAAGACAAATTAAGGATTGGTGCCAAACTAAACATCCCAGATTGAGATCTTATAGAAATGAGGTGTGGGATTTAGTTGAGAATTATTTTGAAGCCTTTAATTTACATTTTATTCCAAGAGAAGAGAACAGAATGGCAGATTCATTAGTAGTTGCAGCTAGCACATTTAAACCACCAATTAACCCAAGATTGAGATATGAAATTGAATTTAGATACAGACCTTCAATCCCTGATAATGTAAAACATTGGCAGGTTTTTGAGGATGATGAAAAAATTAATCAGTTTTTAACAATGATTGGAAGTTTTGAAGATAGTCAAATTGATTTAGAAGTTGATGAAACTACTCAAAATGATATGTCCAAAAATTTTAAGCATTCAATTGGTGATTAGAAGATAATTCAATTGAAAGATAATATTTTTCCCAAAGGCTTGGTACCACTTGAAATATTGTTTGATGCTAATGATGTGTCAATGGACTAGAAAAAGGTATCCCAAGATGGAGAAATGGAGGACTGCAATTTAGGGACTCAACAGGAGCCTAAATTAGTCAAATTGTCTAGAGGAGTTCCTAAGGATTACTTTAAAGGTATGTAAATCTTTTTAAACAATTCATGGACGTATTTTCATGGTCATATGAAGATTTTAAAACCTATGATTTGGATATTATTCAACCTAAAATACCACTGAAATATGGGGTTAAACCACACAAGCAGAAGCTTAGACAAATTAACCCACTATTGCTGGCTCCAATTGAAAAAGAGATGAAAAAACTTTTGCAAGAAAAAATCATAGTTCCACTAAGATATTTAGATTGGGATTCGAATCTAGTACCAATCAGGAAGAAAAATGGAGAGATAAGATTATGTGTGGATTTCATAAATTTGAACAGAGCTTCTTTAAAAGATAACTATCCTTTACCCAAGATGGATTTTGTTCTACAGAAAGTAACTGGAGCATTCAGGTTATCTATGGTTTATTTTTTTTCTGGGTATAATCAGGTGGTTGTGGAGAAGGAAGATCAAAAGAAGACTGCTTTCACTACAACTTGGGGAGAATTTATGTATGCCAGGATTCCATTTGGCCTCATGAATGCAGAAGCAACTTTCCAAAGAGCAATGGATATTTCTTTTGTGGGTGATAAGTTTGTAGTTATTTATCTTCATGATGTTACTATTTTTTTCAGGTTCTGATGATGAACACTTAGAACACTTGAAGAAAGCTTTCTTGAAATGCAGAAAATTTGGATTACCATTAAATCCCAAGAAATCATTCTTTTCTTTAGAAGAAGGTAATTTATTGGGTCATATAGTTTCAAAACAAGGAGTAAATATTGACCCTGCAAGGGTTGAAGCTATACAGACAATTCCACTACCTAGAAGTAAAAAGGACATCCAAAGGTTTCTGGGAAAAATCAAATTTCTGAGAAGATTTGTTCCAAATTTTGCTGAAATTGTCAGGAGAATAACAAATATGTTAAAGAAGAATGCTAAAGTAAAATGGGATAAAGATGCAAAGGAATCATTTGGTAGAATTAAAGAGTCTCTCAAAGAAGCTCATGTCTTAATCAGTCCAGATTACTTGAAACCTTTTCAGGTCTTCTCGTTTGCATCATCTTCTACTATTGTTGTTGTATTATTACAAAAAAATGAAGAAGGTAGTGAACGACCTGTAGCCTTTTTCAGCAAAGTCCTCAAAGATGCAGAACTGAAGTATAATATATTGGAGAAACAGGTATATGCTTTAGTGAAATCATTAAAGGCTTTCAGAAATTATATACTTCATTCTCAAATAGTAGCATATGTGCCTAATTCTGCTGTAAAGGATGTGCTAGTACATAGTGATGTGGAAGCAAAAAGAGGAAAATGGATTTCCAAAATCCAGGAATATGACCTGGATATCAAACCAACAAAGTTAGTCAAAGGACAGGGACTAGCCAAATTGCTAACGGAATCTAATTTCCAAGCTTTGGGAATTGGTTTACTTGCACCTATAGATGAAGTAACTGAATAAACAGATCAGATTAAGACAAAGTCAACAATTAAGTGCAAATTTCTCTGTTCAGGCTGGTATAAGGATATCATTCATTATCTCTATTTCTTTTCTTGTCCTCCTTCAATAAACAAAGCTAAGTACAGAGCTTTGAAACTGAAATCTCAACCTTATGTTATAATTGAACCTAAGTTGTATTGGAAAGATCCTGCTGGTGTATTGCTGTTATGTTTGATAGAAGAGGAAACCATGGAGGTGATTAAAGAATATCATGAATGCTTGTGTGGAGGTCACTTCAACTAGAAGGTAACTTCTCATAAGATTCTTCAATCAGGTTTTTATTGGCCCTCTTTATTTGCTGATGTATACAGAACTGTTAGAAGTTGCTAGAAATGCCAATTGTTTGCAGAAAAGAAAAGACTAGCTCCTTTACCACTTCTTCATGTATTTATTGAAGAACCTTTCAGACAATGGGGATTGGATTTCATTGGAGAGATTAATCCACCATCAATTGGGCAGTTTAAGTGGATTCTAACTGCTACTGATTATTTTACCAAATGGGTAGAGGCAGTTCCTACTAGAAAGGCAAATGATTTGGTCATGATGAAGTTTTTGGAGGAGAATATTTTCAGTAGATTTGGATGTCCAGTAAAAAATGTAACTGACAATGCTCAGGTCTTCAATTCAGTCAGGTTCATAAATTGTTTTCAGACTTATAATGTAATATTATCCCACTCTACAACATATCATCCTCAGGGAAATGGGTTAGCAGAATCATCTAATAAAACATTGGTGAAAATATTAAAGAAAACAATCAATGAGAATCAAAAGGATTGGGATTCAAAGTTGATTTTTGCTTTATGGGTAGTAAGGATGAATACTAAAAGATCCACTGGTAAGTCTCCATATGAATTGGTATATGGTGCTCAGGCTTTGTTTCCTATTCAGTTAGAAAGACCAGTAATTTATTTTCTTCGAGACTCTCAAGAGGAACCTAATGCCTTGAATAGAAGACTAAACCAGGTGATAGAGTTAAATGAAAGCAAAAATAAAATGAGAGACAATTTAATCATTTATCAGGAGAAAATGAAATCTATTTTTGACAGAAAGGCAAGAGAAATCATGTTTCAGACTGGAAATCTAGTATTAAGATGGGATACCAGGAGGGAAGAGAAAGGGAAACATGGCAAATTTTATCCTTTATGATATGGTCCTTACAAAATCTCTGAAGTCAGATCAAACAAAACTTTCATGCTGGAAAATCTAATGGAGAAGAAATAGAACTACCTGTAAATGGGTAGTATCTGAAACATTATTTCCAGCACTAAAAGCAGTTAGTTTACTATTTGTACATATTCAGTTTCCTCTCACTGTACATTTTTCATCAAGCAATTTTTGACTCCATGCCCGAAGTGAAGGCACTGATCTGCGGGTTATTAATGTTTCGTGGAAAAAAACACTATCCCCAGGTGGAGCCAGATGTTGTGGATCATAGTCGTATCCTTTTATTTTTCAAATATTTGGCAAAAATATAAAATATAAAATGTGGGAAAATATGTTAAAGTATTGAACTCTTATACTTTAGCATAAAAAAGATTGATGTTCATTAAAGTTTAAGTTTAAACATTTAAACTTTATAACTATGGGTCCATATTAAAGGTTAAACAGTGATTGGTTTAAATGGCAGAAAGTGCCAATCATTAAAATCTCTATCAAAAAGCCCAACCCGCGATAACAACTAGCATGATATATATCATGTGGAGTGCCTCCATAGTTGACTGGGTTGACTGTGGGGACAACGGATATCAACGACATAGATCTAATGCGGGGGCACCAACCATATTTTTCCTCCATACCCAGAGAGATCCCACAGTGACGTAGGACGCTGAGTTGGACCCAGCTGTCCTCCATGTCAAGCAGAGTAAATGGTTGCTTGTGTGTCTTGTCAACATTTAATTTGAAACCTGCACCACCTATTTAAAGATTTTTTTGCCTACTTTTAAAAATTACTTATGAATTTCTCCGTTGCACCTCGTTTGAGCTCTCCATCACCTTCAAAATTTGTCCACCCTGTAAGTTGTTTTCCATGTAAGCTTCTAACCATGGCTAAAATTTCATCCCTGTCAGGTTCAACCAACCATATCCCTCTCATGGATATTGAGAGAGATATCCAAGATACCCTCTGTTCAGTAATTCATTTCCCCTTTTACCAGTAAGTCATAATGAATTATAATGCCTCTCCAGTATATTCTACCATGATCAAGTCCGAAGTCTTGTCTGCATGCATCCATAAAACCCACCTTTTCCCTGAATTCATTTGTTGGTTGGTATCAGTTATGTATCCAGGGAAATGCTTTGTCATGAATTCCCAAGGAGAAAACGTTTTGCAGGTGTCTACTCTACTAATCCGCCAAGCCTTATGCTATCCTGAGTTGGAGTCCTGCATTCAATTTTCTAACGATTCATTGGTTCAGTATTATGACAATCTTGCATGAGAAGAATTCAATCAGTTCATGTTTTATTTGAAGTCTGACATGAAGCAGTTTCAGCCAGATTGCAAGCAGTTTAATATGGGGGTTTTTGATGCTAAGACTCATCCAGTTTTGAGTCATATTGCAAAAATTTTGGGTAAGGATGATGATAATGCAGTGGATAAATCAGTTCTAGGAATGTTTTCCATGATGATGAAGCCAGGAATGGTGCTGGATATTCCATCTTATTAGCAGGAAGCAGTCAACTCACAGTTGATGAGCCTCTCATTAACAGGTTCTTTTAAATTTCCCTCATTAATTGTATATTTGTTCTTATACCAAAATTTGGAAGAGTTCATGTATTTAGGCCTAAATATTATGGATGCAAATAAAAGAATACAATCAGTGATATTCTGGACAGATGTTGTTAGAAGGGAGAAAAATGAAGCTGGGTTGTTTGATTTTGCTAGTTATTACATGCCAACTGCATACAAAATATTGAATGGAAGTCCTCCCCCTGTTTCCTACCTAAAGCTCAGGAGTTTTTTCATTTAGGAAACAATTGTAAATATGGAGACTGGTTTGTTTTCGAGGAATATTCTAAAATAAGGCTATATGGAGCAACTGTTGAGCCTTATAGACTCCCAACTTTTGTGCCCATGAGGCTTTTTGCTTTAGAATTCATTAGACAGATTCTAAATTTTGATTAGGCTCATTTTGTTCCTATGAAGAAAGGTCACATGTACAAATTACCCATGGTTGTAGGCCCTTTCATAGTAAATATGAGACAGGCATTTGATGAAGTGACAAAAATGTTAGATGACATTCAGATGTTATTAGGATAAAGTTGGGCTTATCACCCATATAGTGTTATTTCAAATAGAATGATTGAGAATGTATATTCTGCTTTCAGCCTTTCAGGAGTAGTAGATCAATATCTAGCATTCAAGCCATTGGGTTTTACCTCCATGCAGTAGCAGTCCCTTCAAGGATTGCACAGTCCAGTCTTGTAGATCTATTGGAGGAAGGAAGTTTCCAATATTTCAGCGGGAAATCCTATGAGGGAGCATATCCTCACATTGAATCTATTTTTTCCATCATCCAGGAGCTAATTTGACATATCTAGCAGTAGGCTATTGAGTCTCCTTCTCTGACAATGCAATTTTCTGAAGTTTTTGATGATCCAGCAGCTATTTTCAGTGGAGGAGATTGGAGAAGCTAGATATTGAACTTTGATCCCAAGGATCTAGTGAAGGGATCAACCCTTCTTGCTTAGATCTGATTGTGCATCATTGCAACCATCATATCATCAGATCTAGATTTAGATCTGCATACCCATAAATATATATGTGAAGTCCTAAGAGGGTGGTTTTCTTATATTGATAGATCTAAGAAACCCTTTCTAGGTTATCTTGGGTATCCATCATAGAGCCCAGATCTCTATTTTCAGCATCATCAGAGCTCCCATTCTACCTAGATCTAAATTTCTATATTTCGGGCAATTGTAGTCCCAACAGTTGCAGCGGGGACAATGCAGTTTACCTTCTAGAATTTCATAAGTTACGCAGTCCCTCTTGTGGGATTATTGTAGGGTCATTCTAGGCTATCCCTTTGGCTTGAGTGTCTCATATTTTGAGCACTTTTTTACTTTTTTTTTCACCTCCTATATAATAAAATGGCTCAGTTATTTCTGTGCATTCTGATGTGTATTTATATTTTTTCTTTACTTTGTTTCAATTCTTATATTGTGTTTCAGTATTACTACATTCTCCCTTCTGGGATATTACACACACTCTGCTGCGGGAATTGTGAGTGAAGGGGGCCCTCCCTCACTCACAACTCCTTCAAAGATTAAAGAAGTTTCTCAGGAAAATAAATAGAACATAAACGATTTTATTAATCTGAAATAATAGTCAATTACAGTCTGATATTGTGCTCTATAACAACAGCTTCCAACCCAACCAAAAAACTCCCTATATAAGCAAATTACATCTGATTTTATACATTTCTAGCAGCTCATATTTTCCTTTGAACAAAACAGATTACTAAACTAAGCCTATAGCCCATAATACAGATACATATTGAACAAGTAAACTGTTGTTGGGTCTAATCTATTATCCTCCTATATTCTACAGTTTCACTAGGTGACTATGGATTTTCTACAGACTGTTGAAGATAGCATTTATTGACCATCATCTATCTTCAGAAATCTCACTGCCTTCATTATCTTTATTTATCCTAATTCACTATCTCTCAGTGTGCCTTCTCAAAATCACCCTCCTGCTCTTCAAAACTCATGTCTGGGCTTGATCCTCTCATTTTCATCCTCCTTTCCTAGCTTAAAGCCTCATTTCCTAATTTTCCCCACTAAAAACCCACTTCCATTCCTAAAAACTCTATTAACCCCCTTACCTTAATTATTTTCCCTCATTTGCACTAAAACAATGTAAAAAGTTCCTTTTTACATTTTTTAAACATAAAATTAACCCTTTCGGGACACTTTGTTATATATTAAAAACTCTGTTTTTTAATATAAAACCTAACTCCTTTTGTTTTATAACCCTGCCCTTTTATAAATGTTTGAGCCCCGCTTTAGTGTTTTTTAACCCCCACCCTCCTTTAAAAACCTTCATATAACCTTATCCTTCGCCCCCATTCCTAAACACCCCACTTTTGTTTAAATAACCTGGGCTCCTTTCTTAAGCCCCCATTCGCATAAACATTAACCCTTATGGCCATATAACCTCGACCCTATCCATAGAATAAGCACCTTCTCTTATTTAATAAACTCAGACCCCACATTTTCACCTGCCCGCCGCTCCTTTCACCCTGACCGCCGTAGATGTATCTCCCCTGATATCTGACAACCCCCATTGCATATCACACCATTATTTGCACGAGGGTTAACCACCCCCTAACCCTGCGAAATGGGCAGTTTTCGCCCATATCCCCACCACTACGTGTCGCTCGCTGAATGGAATTGCACGCTCCCCTCAAAACCTGCTTACCACTCCTCATCCCATGCAAAAACTGCCTTTTCCCCTTCACGCCATAAATCAATACTGGCTCCTCCATTCAAATACTCTGAGGCCCTATGGCTTCATGATGAAGCCCGATCCACCATTGCCACCACTGCAGCGCTCCAAAAGCCAAAAAAACCCAAACAAACGCATAAAAGCCCCCTGACATAGGTTTTAATCTAACAGTTTGTTCTTATTGTGCAGGTTTCATGGAAGGAATGTGTAATTAGCATCCCAAGGGCCCAAAATTTTTTAAACGAGTACTCTGGGCGACGATCTAGGGAGACTTGTTTTATTAGAAGAACCGGAGGCGTGAAAAGGAGCATACTCATCAAATAATCATGATCATTGGTGGTTATCCAGGCACTCCATCAGCAGAAAAATGCCCCACTGCATAGAAAAATTGTAGATAGAGGCACAATGAAGAGAAGAAGGCAGTCAAATGACTGTGACAATGAAGAGAAGTGGATTAAAAATTAAATCAAAGGATTAAAAGGATAGATCAGGGTTAAAGGCACAAACACAGGAAGGTCAAGGTCAAATCAAAAGATAGAGATGAGTATAAAAGAATAAAAATAATTAAAAGAGAGAGAGGCAGAGATTAAGCAGTAAGACAATTTAAAAGGATGAATCCAAGTTAAAAGGCCTAAAATAGGGTTTAAAGGATAAAACAAAGACAGATCAACACAAAGGTAAATAATCAAACAGAAGGCATTTACTTCTTCAAAAATACATTGGGACACCTACATCATGTTTTCTTTCAATAAAAACATCAGCAGTTATTACAAATAGTTAGAGATATTTCTCATCTACCCAGCAGTTATTGAAAAAGTTAATAAAAAGACTTAAAGTCAAAAATATCCAAAAGTTAGCTCAAAAGTTAAGTAAGGAGTTATTGTTACAGTGAATCAGTCTGAGATATTTTTGCCTTGGGCCTTGCATGGTCTCAAAGGTCAAAAACTCATTTTACTCTGTAATAAATACACATATAAAACCCTCGCTTAGTATCATCTCCTCATTTTGCAGATAAATACTACATGTATTATTCATTTTTAGTGTTGGTTGGTTGGCTGATTGATGGTTGTTGAGCTAGTTGATGAGTTGCTAGGCTAGATTTGAGGAAGCTCTGAGTTGCAGAGATCTATTGTGCTGGAGTAATGTAATTTTTTTGAAGATCAGTAATACAAGCAAGTTCACAAGATTCTTGAGCTATGTTAACGGTGAAGTTTTCATTCTCTGTCAATGTTTTCCTTACATTTTCCATTCTTTCCATTATTTCTCTGATAAAAGAACAAAAATTTCAGATTAGGATATGTTGTCTTGGCACCCTATTTCTGTCTAGATTCTTTATCTCAATGTTTTCTTCTGAAAGGTCTTATTAGAGAATTCTTAATTGCTCTCTAGTTCCACCTACATTGTTGTCTTGGAAATGATTTAATAGATTCAAGCCAAAGAAGTCTATGGTATGCCCTTTCCTTTGGTGTAGCTTGAAATATTGTTTTTAGGGCCTTTCTTTGAAGTTTAATTAGTAGATTCTAGCCAAATAAGTCTATGGTATTCCCTGTCCTTTGGTTTGTCTTGAATTGTTGCTTTGAAGGTCTTTAGAGTGTCTGATTAAAGGAGACAGTTCTATCTTGCTATTTAGTTTCACTCATTGTTATCTTAAATGTTTTCTTTGTCTAAAAGTAATTCTAGGATTGTTGGATTGTTGTCTTAAAGGTTTTCTTATTAAAGTCTGGCCAAAGAAGTCTATGATACGCCCTATCCTTTGGTTTGTCTCAAATAGTTAACTAAAACGATTTTATTTTTGAAGTAGAGTTAAAGGATTCTTAATTTCCCTTTAGTTTTACTGTTTTCACAACTTACTGTCATTTCATATTCCATCTAATCTAAGAGATCCACTTGATCTAGTTAGCTTTCCCTATGAAAACCCTTGCAAAGTTGATGAACAATTAAATCCTTTTATGACTCCATATCCCAATGGATTAATGTCTCTTATGGTCTATCTATTCAGTTGAAACACTCCCTCAATTAATCCCACCATTGATGTATCAATTAACTAATCAATCAAAACAAAAAATTCCTCGGAACTTTATAACTAGCCTAAAATCAAAGCAGAAGCATAACGAAATATCATTTATAAACACTTATACAGAGAGATCCTTCTCTGAGTCCAGGAAGGCGAGGTCCACAGACTCCAAAGTGGTTTGATGTGGTTCCTTGCAGAGTTTTTTCTTACCAATATTGCAAATCATGGGGATCCAACATAATCCATGACCGAAGGCATGGATTAGACCATTTCTGTTGCGCGGCTGAAGCTATCTGTCGATCTTGCTGCAATATTTTGAGGTGGTTGCAGGAAATCGACATATCTGCAGGAAATCTGGAACGACTATAGGAATATCAGTTGTATGAGTTGTCTGCAGGATTGGCGAAACTATTTGAATCTAATAAATTTGTGCATGATTCCAAGGCTAGTTAGAGTAGTAATGTAATAATGACACATCCAGTTCAAAGAATGCTCGAAATTAGATAAAATGACACTTCTAATGTTGTTTCAACATAACTTAGGCCTATGATACCCTTTTTAGCAAAAACTAGATGACATAGTCGGACTAGGTATAATTAAAGAGAAAAAAGAGGTCAAAAATGGGGAAACAAGGCTTAGTATAGGTGCCAAAAATAGGTAAAGTTCTGACTTAACACATATCATGATATATTGTAACAAAATATGATCTCGTCAGTTGTTCTTGATCCTAACTTGTCACAAGGTAAAGCACTTCAGTCATGATTCACCATTCATGACTTTTCATTTTAGGGGGGAATTTATTATAGACCATTTATCACATCTAGTTATTCGACCTACACATTGGATCAATCAACATCCTTTTACCCCTTGACATCATCATAGCACAAATCCTTATGCATGACACTTTCATATCCCATAGTTCATTCCTAAAAGCACCTTATTTCAATCATTTCAAGGACCAACACTCTCCATCCTTCTATTGGAAAACGTTCACCTACAGGTTTCTCCATTGTGGCCTACATTGATCACCTATAGGTTTCTCCAATAGGAAAATATTTTCGTTATAGAAATTTAGGAAAAAGAGAGAAATTATGGAAGCCTCCATTTCCAGAAGTTTTGAGAATTTGTTACAACAATTTACCTCAAATAAAACATGTTAGGTCCCTAATATTATTAATGTAATCACTTATTTGTTAGTTTAGCCCCCTTATTGTTATTTTTGTACCCTAGTAGTCCCCATATTGTTATTATTGTGCCCCATAAAATCTCACTATTGTTATTTTTGTGGCCTTACATTTTTATTGTTAGGTCGGCTAGGATTATATTGGGACCCCATGGACTCATATATATATATATAGAAAGGAGGTTTTTTTATTTGTATCATCCAAGAATTATTCATTTATGTAATTTGAAGGATTTTCCCCCCTTGAAGTGGTTGATTTCTAAGGCATTTATCTCTCTTTTCTTCTATTTTGGGAGTTGATTTCATAACATTTGGTATCAGAGCTTTGGATTCTAGGGTTTCGCTGCTTCAAACAGACCTTCGTGGTATTTTAGCTATAAATTTTTTTCTACGAAGTTTCAGAAGCTAAAAAAAACCATTTGCAATGAAATCCTAAGGAACCCCGTGTAAAAATTTCAGATATTGGTTTGCAACATTTTCAAAGATATGATCTGTGCACATTAGGGTGTTTGCAGGCTCCCAAATTTCAACGCAAATAGGTGACCATAGTAGAATCATCATAACTCTCTCTCTAAGCATCGGATTAGAATTCTGTAAAAAGTGGCCAAAATTACATGAATTGATATTTCCAGTGTATCAATTTAAGAGCCAAAGGAGGAAACGGGGACACGTGGTACATTGTACAAGTTCGCTCTACTGAACCATTCCATAATTAGGTCATTGTGGGAGATTGGGCATAAATTTCTCTTGAGGAATCCAAATCAGGTTAGACCTATGGCATTGGAACGAAGATTTAGAGGGCTACTAAAGGTACTAAATATAAAATATTGGGGATTTGAAATTACAAATATACATAAATTTCAATATTGAGCTCATCAAAAGCAAGAAAAAGTTGTGCATTTTTTTTTCAAATTGCACAAGTCTTATTTGAAAAATCAGTTTGAAGTGATTCCAAGGGCATATTGAAGCATAGATATCAGTTTTGGGTTCTAAAATCCCCCCTAAAAATAATTCAATACCCATTAAGCCCTCAAAATACTCTACTATGACTCATGAAGAAGAAGAAATGCAACATTATATATCAAAATTACAAGACCAAGTGCACCAAATTTCGCTCTCGCAAAGAGTAACAAAAAATGAAATGGGAGTTTTGAAGAAATGTGTGGAAGCTAAGATATATGGTTTGAAGAAAGGCCTGGAAACTAAGTTGGATGGTTTGAATAATGGAATGGAAGCTAATATTGATGGCATGGAAGCTAATGTGGATGACATGGAAGCTAAGATCGATGAAAAAATGACAGGCAACATAGAATACATGAAGAATGATCTAAAAGCAGACATGGAAGGCTTGAAGGAAGGTTTGACAAAGTTGATACAAGAAATGATTTATAATGGTGAATAGGTAGTAGAGGAAACTCATGATGAGAAAAAAAATATATGTTAATCATGATTTCATAAACTCTAATATTGGATTGAAGACCCACCATATTCCAAAGATCGGTATGAGGAAATTTCATGGCAAGGATCTCATAATATGGATACTAAAAATGGAGAAATATTTTGATCTCCATAATGTGAAAAACACACAAAAGGTATGCATTGCAACTTTATATTTATAACAAAATACATTTGTATGGTATCGATGGCTTTTCTCTCGTAAAAAAAAATCCACTTCGTTAATTTTTAAGGAGGAAATGATAACACATTATGAGGATACAAAGAGAAACACCTTCTTTAGCCAATTCATAAATCTCAAACAAAATGGTTCAATGGTGGAGCACATTGAAGACTTCCAAAAATTGAATATAAGGGTAACAGATATTCCAAAGGAACACAGGATTGATTTCTTCATAGGAACTTTAAAGGATAACATCCAACATGAGGTTCACCTTTGGGAACCTGATTCATTAGAGAAGGCATTTAGGTTGGCAAGAAAAATTGAAAGTAAAATTATGGCCACAAGGAATCCTACCACTCACATCTATAAATATGGAAGTGTTGCTACAAGGTTTACACCACAAAAATTGGAAGAAAAAAGAGCAAAAGGGATTTGCTATAGTTGTGATATAAAATACACTAAAGGTCATAAGTGTGCTGAGAAGAAATAATTTTACATAGATTGTGAAGAGGATGAAGAAAATGAGAAAGAAACTTCAAAATACGATGATATACACTAGGAACCAAACCTATCGAAAGAATAAATGAGTCCTACCATATCCTGTAATGCATTGGCAGGAATTACCACTCCTCAAAATCTCAAGATAGAAGGACATATCGAGAAGAAAAATGTAATAGTGTTGATTGATTTGGGTACTACCCATAATTTTACTCATTGTAAGGTAGCTAAGTAATTCAATTGCTTTCTATACCCAGCACCAGAGTGTTAAGTGATGGTTGAAAATGTAGGAACTATAAATTTCTCTAGAAAATACCAAATATCAAGCTAACCATGGGGATATATGTATTGAATAGTCCAATTCTTTCCATTCCAATGGAAGGTGCTGATGTTGTACTAGGATTACAATGGTTACAATCTTTGGGGATGGTAGCTTTTAATTTGTTTTAGGAAGGAAATGTAGTTGAATTACGAGGTATCGCAGGGAAGCTAGGAAAGATAATAATCTCTAATGTCATGAAAAAAGCTTCTGAAGAAAGAAGAACGAGGATTAATTGTACAATTATTCTCACTTGAAGTTCCAAGATCAAAATCATCTATTTCTCTAGATCTACAAAAACTCTTAGACAATCATTCCAAGGTGTTTGAAACTCCCAAAGGACTCCCAGCTATTTGTGATCATGATCATGCTAGTCATTTGATTCTAGGAAGTGTTCCTCCAAACACCAGGCCTTATAGATATCCTTATGTCCAAAAGAGAAAAAATGAACGTATGTTTTAAGAAATGTTAGAGGCTGGTATAATTCAACCTAATCCAAGTTATTTCTTTACTCCAGTAGTATTGGTGCACAAGAAGGATGGATCATGGTGCATGTGTCTGGATTATAGGGAGCTCAATAAGCTCACTATTAAAGATAAATTTCCCATTCTTGTGATTGATGAATTAATGGATGAATTACATGGAGAAATTTAATTTACCAAGTTTGATCTTCGTTCAGTATATCATCAAATTAGAATGAAGGTTGAAGATATTCTGAAAAAAAACATTTCGAACTCATGAGGGTCATTATGAATTTTTGGTCATGCCTTTTGGCCTTACCAATGCACCTTCTACATTTCAAGGGTTGATGAATTCCATTTTCAAACCATTCCTTAGAAAATTTTTGTTAGTATTGTTTGATGATATACTAATCTACAACAGCTCTTGGAAGAATCATGTTCAACATGTTGACAGGGTGCTCATACTATTGGAGGAGAAACAATTATATGCAAAAACCTCCAAATGATTCTTTGGAGTGCAAGAGTTGGAATATATGTGTCATATTTTATCTCAATATGGTGTTAAGGTAGACCTTAAAAAAATTAAATCCATTAAGGAATGGAATTTCCCCACAACCATAAAGTAGTTGTGCAAATTTCTCAGGTTAACAGGGTATTATCGTGAGTTTGTTAAGAATTATGGGAGAATAGCAGCACCTATAACAACATTATTGAAGAAAGATGCATTTTCATGCACTCCTAGAGCAGCTAAGGCCTTTGAACATCTTAAAGAGGCAATGTGCCTAGCACCGGTATTAGCTACGCCAGACTTCCCAAAAACCTTTATTGTGGAATTTGATGCCTCAGGAAATGGAAGTGGTGTTGTTTTAATGCAAGAAGGAAGACCCATTGCTTTTGAAATTCATCCAATCAAAGGAAAGTGTTAATACAAAGCTATTTATGAGAATTAAATGTTGGAAATATTACATGCACTAAGTAAATGGCGACCTTACCTAATGGGAAGACACTTCAAGGTAAAAATTGATCATGATAGTCTTAAATAATTTTTGGAAAAAGAGTATCTTCAGAAGAGTAGCAAAAATGGGTCACAAAGATGTTGGGTTATGACTTTGAAATCATCTACAAAAAAGGGAAGCTAAATGTTGTTGCAAATTCACTCTCAAGAAAGGATGAGGAGGTGGAAGCATTTATTTGTGCCATTTCTATTATCCAACCAGATTGGATAACCGAAGAAAGGAAGGAATAGAAGAATGACGAAGTGTGGACACTCATTCAAAAGTTGCAGCAAGATCCTAGTACATCTGATACATTTAGTTGGAAAACTGATTCCTTATGGTACAAAGATTGCGTATATATTTGTAAGAATTCCCAACTAAAACAAAATATTCTTTTGGAATTGTACACCTCTCCCATAGGAGCACACTCGGGATTTTTAAAAACTTACCACAGGGTGAAGAAATATTTTTTTTGGGATGGCCTTAAATCTGATATTCAAAATTTTGTGGCGGAATTTTTGGTTTACCAGCAAAATAAATTTGTAAGAATTAATACCCCAGGTATTCTACAACCTTTATCCATTCCAAGTCAACATTGGGAGGAGGTTTCAATGGATTTTATCACAGGTTTACCTAAGTCCAAAGGAAATAGTTTCATCATAGTGATAGTTGATAGACTTAGTATGCACACTTTTGTGCATTATATCATCCATTTAATTACAATTTCTACTGCATTTATGGAAACAATTCATCAGCTACATGGAAACCCAAATATTATTGTAAGCAACAGAGATCAAATTTTCACTGGAAATTTTTGGATGAAATTATTTTCTTGTTTGGGTACTCAACTAGCTCATAGTTCATCTTATCATCCTCAATCCGATGGGAAAACTAAGATAGTGAAAAAATTTTGGAATGATATATTCGTTGTTTTGTATCTGATAAACAAACGCAATGTGTCAAGTGGTTAGCTATGTCTGAATGCTGGTATAACACTTCCTTCCATACTGCAGCAAAAATCACCCCATTTATAGCACTTTATAGATATCATCCACTATCCATCACATCATCTTTAAGAGAAAATTATAAGGTTCAATCAGTAGAATATCACATCAAACATCAACAACAAGTTCTCCAACTCTTATAGGATAACCTCAATTTGGCACAAAATCGAATGAAACAACAGGAAGATCAACATCGTAGCGAGAGAAGTTTTGATGTAGGAGACTGGGTATTGTTACGGCTACAACCATACAAACAAATGTCTCTCAAGCAAGTAAAGAAGGATAATAAATTATTGCCAAAGTACTATGGTCCTTACAAGGTGTTGCAAAATATTGGTACTATGACATACAAATTGGAGCTTCCTGCTTCTTCTTGAATGCACCTAGTTTTCCATGTTTCATTCTTAAAGAAGGTTATAGATGATAAAATTTCGAGTTCGAACAATATTGCCAAAACTTGATGAGGAAGGAAAAATAATATTGGAACCTGAAGCAGTCATGGAAACAAGAACTCGACAACTACGAAATCGATCAATTTCAAAGTATCTCATCAAGTGGAAGAACTTACCCACTGAATATTCCACATGGGAGGATGAAAATATTATACAGAAGCATCCATAGCTCTTAAACATTGAGGACACCCCTTATTTGAAGGAGAGGGGCATGTTAGGACCTTATATTACTAGTGTAGTCCCTTATTGTTGTTAGTGTAGCCCCCTTATTGTTATTTTTGTACCCCGGTTGTACCCATATTGTTATTATTGTGCCCCATAAAAGCCCACTATTGTTATTTCTATGCTCGTACATTATTATTATCTGGTCGACTAGGATTATATTGTGACCCCATGGAATCATATATATAGAAAGGAGGTTTTTTCATTTGTATCATCCAAGAATTATTCATTTATTTAATTTAAAGGAGGTTTCCCCCTCGAAGTGGTTGATTTATAAGGCATTGATATCTCTTTTCTTCTATCTTGGGAGTTGGTTTCATAAAAAAACATTCATATTTTATCCTCTCTTACCTTGGATTTTCCATCCCTTATCCTTTTATCACATCCTCCCATCAAGAGGGGATCTCAAACCTTAGATTGGTAGTTGGAAAATAACTCCCAACTTACTCCCCTCACCTATATATGTGTGGCCATCTACAAGCTAGGGGTTGGATTTTGGAGATAGAATTATACCATCATGTTGTTGTTTTAAAGATTTAACATTCCATGCATTAGGGTGATTTGAGGTGCACTTTGTGACAAATAAGGAACAAGTGAGCTTGGAGGAGATATTATAAAAGATCGAATTCTATTTATGGTTGTAACTCCTTTAATTTATATTAATGCAAAGAGTTATTATTTTTCCTATATGTGATGTAATGATTTCATGTATTTCAATGCCATGTCAAATTGTGCAAGTTCTAATTTTGGCGACGGGAGCTAGGATTGGAGTATTCAAGCCAAGAAAAGAGTGAAGCATACGTCGCATTATAGGTAGGCTTCATGTCATTATCTATTTAATTTAAGGAAAATAATAGCTAATTTTTCCTTCTATTGTTCTAGACTAAGCCACTCAGTCTAGGGAAGACACTTTTTTCCGTAGTCATACATTCTGTATTACAATTATTATAGGAAAAGGTAAATATTTATAGAGGTTTAGTCATTTATTTTAGAAAGAGGAAAACATGTATCATGTATAAATGGCATGCCTTATTTATTTTCTAGGGTTTCAACAATTCAATCTTAAATGAAATTAGTCTAAATTCAAAATTGAACAAAGAGAGAAGCTACCACCTACTAAGTGACAAGATCAATAGCATATATAGGAACATAGCATTAGCATATGGTGATCTCCATACCCTTGTAGTTGGTCCTTCACACAGTTACAACTAGAATAGCCCTAGCCCCCTATTTATTGAGATATAGATTATGCAACCTTGAGTAATATATAAACCCCCAAAGAGTTAGATGCTCTAGAGTGAGATCCTAATGCTTATGATTGTCTGATTCTTTAGAGATTTAGATGCTCCAGATCGATCGAGTAATTGCAGTCCCGAAGTTACCAATTTTGGAGCCTTTAGGGAAGCACGACCTATATTATATAGAGAGCCTATCTAGGTCATTTCTTTCAGTAAATTCTTGAATCTAAAGTGAAGGATGAAGAACCTAAACCAAAACAAGGAATTTGAATTCCAAACATTTTTAATTCAAATCTCCATCTATTTTATGTTGGTTTTTATGGTATTGGATGCACTTAATGATCTATATCATGATTTTTAATATTCAACCTGAAACATGTGACCTCTTTTTTGTTTGTTTGAACTTTTTCCCCAAAATATGTGTCCATGTATATCTCATTTGCTATATCTCTATTAGCATATCTACAGTACACTGATTGTTTGTTAGTCAATATTGCCCTAGTCAGAACCAAGGTTTTAGTTTCATTTCTTAGATAGCAGCCTATGGCAATATATATGGGCAACTTTGGAATCTACCAACGAGAATAATAATAGTATAATAATATTCTTTGGCCTTAGTGGGATTTCCACAAATATTTATCCCTACTAATATTTCCAATATTTTATTATGAATGAAAATAAAAAGGTAATACACATTTATGATATTATTATAGTGAAACCAAAATTAAGCTTATTGGGGGAATTCAGTACACATATACCAGTAGAACGTGGGATTATTTATCCACTTGTTCCAAGTCCTAGTTGACTATAATATTGTTGCCTGCTTTTTTTATTTAATCTGCCCTAGAGAATAGGTTATATCCAATCATGACTTTCACATATTTAAAAGATTAAAAAAAAAAAAATTAAGTGATGAACTAGTCTATTTATTTAATTTGACTGAGGATGGTGAAGTACCACAATTCACCATTCAATAATATTCTTAAGAAGTATATTGTGAAGGTTAGATTAACCAGGAAGTTGGTTCAGTCACTGAATACCCTACATATACATAGGAACTGCTAAAAACCTTACAGGGAAAAACCCTATAGATCTAGATCTAGACCTATCCCTTTCTATTGATTCTGCAATTTGAAAGCCAAACCTAGAAGGAACCCCATAAAATTCATTTCGATATATATATGCCCACTTTAGGGCATAGGAAAGAAGCTAGCTACATGGCCTAAATATCTAGATGAATTTAACCTACATAACTACATTGCCTACATAGCTAGACAAATAACCCATCATTCAGGCTTGGAAGTTTTTGAAGCATCCATGACTATTGGCTCCTTATTGATACCATGGGAGAATTTAAGTTCTATTGGAATGCTCAAATGGATTTCAAATTCCTTAGCCAACTATCTAAATTCCTCATTACAACCTATTTCTCATTTAAAATTAGAAGGATTTCCTCCTTGGCCTCATTTTAGTATATTGAAACACAACTAAGAAAGAGCTTCAAATTCCAATATATGTCAAAAATTGTACATGTACTAACTATATCACTCTTTGATATCCCCCATATCATGCACCTAGTCAAAAATTACCCCAATCACTTTGGATTCATTCGAGCACTGTTTTTCCCTAGTGATATGACATTCAACCTAAGTGATTTCATCCTAGATTTCTTATGGCATCTAGGCATGATACCTACACATCGATATATTTTCCCTATATTAGGTGCAATATCCCCCAATGTAGTCCTTAAAATATGCATCTCCCTACCTATTTCTATCCCACTCATGTAACATTCTTAATTAGAGACAACAAAGAGTATCCTTGCAATCATTGGTACTCAAAATTTAGCATTTTGTCATGTATAAATTGACCATATCTAAGAATGAATGACCATCCCTATTATTAATGAAGATAGTTCATGGAAGAGTTAGTTGATTATCTATTCTCTAGTGGATATAAACATCCAAATATACTTGTAATGAAAATCATAAACCTCCACTTGATCTTGTTCATTAAACTTGTATACATACTAGCTTGTATCTACATTATTTTCTTGTTAGGTCGCATGATACAATGTGTTGGGGAAATTAAGGCATGATAATAGCCTTTGGGAGGTGTGCATGGTGACATCATCATCCATGTATACTTGTGGGATGACAACCACATGCTCCCCCCACCTGTCCCTACTCTAAAATCCATCCATGTTTCGTATTTATTGGACTTAGATAGACTGATAAAAGGTATTATTATGAGGACTTGCGGAACTACCAATGTGTGGACTGTATATGAGTTTTATTTTTTATATTATTAATTATGAAAATTATGTGCTTTTCTCAAACATGCATATTAAAAGTAAACATTTCATATGTGGGTATTGGCTTGATATATATTGTGATGGATAATTGATGCAATCAACATGGTAAATATACGTTCTTTTCTTACATTGAATGACAATGTCAATATGTAATATTGTTAATAACATGAAATTATTATGTGGTCATGAATGTAGATTATTTTTTTGGTAAATTAACCGACATGTTAATGGATTAGGCAATAGCTAAATAACACCAAGATAACATTGATGTCATGGACATTAGAAGGGTAGTCATATGATACTAAGCATTTTTTGATGATTTATTTGTTGGTTCAAACATTTCTATGATATGTGGGTAAGTGCAATTTTGTAATTTATGCATAGCTATCATATTGGTTATTAAATGATGTAATTCTAGCAAAAATAATAATTAAGTAGTACAATTATTGTGAGTGTGTTGACCTTATTTTTATTAATAGGGATTGATCTATTACCTTCTATCAATCTTCCAAAACTTGGATTCATTGAAGGATCATCTTAGTCGTGCTACCCTATATGTGTGATGGTAACCATTCAGTACCTAATAGGGAAGTTATATCAATATAGTCAATTCTTTTTCCTTTGGTTATATCTAGAATTAGTGTAATATAGACAACACTCCAATATATTTCGATAGAGGAACAAATGGGAGGTGGGAGTTAGTATTTGGGAGGTGAGATGACCCCGAGTCAGTTAAGGATCACATTGATGATTAGATGTGTAATTCTTTATTTCCTTACACAGTTCCTTCAATTCAATTCTACTAATTTAAATATAATTATGGATGAGTGTTGAACTATTGTAATTCCATTAATGAATATTATTTCTTGATTTATTTACTTGATTTATTGTTATGCATGATTAATTATGTGAATTTAAGAAGTATACACTAGGAATGTTGCTTGTTATTATACTCCATGCATGGGATATGTGTACACTAACTAAGCTTACATAGCCAATGGACAAACATTATTATGGTTTCATAAATGTATAAATTCTAATAGAGTTATTATTTAATTAATTACATATTTGGTGAATTTTGAAAGTTATATTATATAAATATAAATATCTCATTGTAAGATAGGAATTCAATAATTTTGATTGGTTTTTGTGAAGTTATGAGTGAATATAAATAATTAGCTTTAAACTAGCCTTGGATAAAAAAGTCATAGGGTAATTAAAATTTTGGTGTGGGCATGAATAATATCATTAATTTTTATTTATTTATGATTTTTATCCCTTCTGATAGGATTAATAATGATATTACTAGAATTTATGTACAATCACTATGGTTTTAGAATTGATTAGTTTGGAATGAGAGATTTTCTAATACCTCCTATTATCATCCATCCCAATCCCATATGTATTTATATCTCCATAAATAACATAACCACTATTATTTTCTTGTAAATAATTCAACATCGTATGCACACACACTTCTAAATCCATTGGTAAAATTATATTTATGTAGAAGTTGTTACATTATTATTATAGTTGTATAAATATGTATGTTGAAATAAATAAATTAGTTGGGAAAAAGTAGTTTGTTAAATTAATTAAAATCTATATTTGTTGTTTATGAGTCAAAATATTCATCTTTATCTCATTTTTTTTCCTTTTAGAGATATTCAATGCTTACTCAGTGTGAATTTCTTGGAGTAAGGAAAAATCAATATTTACTTTCAAATTGATAGCATTCACAAATTAATTATCAACAATATTTTTTTAAGGAGAACTCTACTGAGGCGGAGGAATTGCCCACAATGTCAAAACACAGTCAAAAGTGGTAATATTTTATTAAAATCTTGCCTAAATTTCCATAATTTTCAGAGAAAAATCATGCTCGTTAGAATACAATATACTTTTAATATAAAAATTACATCAATAATAAATTACAAAGAAAAATATCTAAAAATCTATCAATGAAAATACCTGTTTAGCTTCATTTTGACTCTCATATATCCTTTTAAGTAGAAAAATGTACAAAGTTGCCAAGAGTATGTATAAAAAACTGTTATCCATTTGAACATAAGAAAAAGGAATATTTTGATTAACTAATCAGGCTTCAAGAGAAAGTCTAAATATAATTTTATATAATTTTAAAATATTACATAAATTTTAAATAGATTTATAATTATCATTATTTTTATTAATTTATTATTATATTCTAGATTTTATAATTATTTTTTTAAAAGAAATATTTGATATATTTATCCGATATCTACAAACTTGAGAGACCATTTTTCATTTAAAGACCATAAAAAAACAAATTTGAAAACACTTAGAAAGCGTAGTTTTGGAGAAAATCATTTAAAAAAAAAAAAATCAAAGCACATGACAATTCCGTTTGAATAGTAATTAAAAGATTGGTTTATGGAAGGGTAATTAAAAGATTTGATTAATATTTTAATGGAATTCTTGAGTTAAAAGGTTAAAATATTTGTTTAATATTTTAATAGAATTCTTGAGTAAAAAAAGTTGGAATCACCTGAAAGCATAGTTTTCAAAAACATTTAAAAAAACAATAAAAACAAAAGAAAAGTTGAAAGAGCATAAGAGTTCAATTATAAAATACTAATACTCATTTAAAATATGGTTTAAAGAAGGTGATTAAAATAATGGTTTAAGCTTTAATTAAAAGATAACTTTGACTTCGAACTCAACGATCCAAAATACCTAAAACTTAACTTGTCGTTTCCCGAGTGATTATATAAACTCGCACCCTGATTTCGCTGAATGAATATTGGTCGATTGAGCAGAGATTCTACACAGGAAATTCAGGAAAAACGACAGGGAAAGGCAGGCGGCCATTAAGTGAATTTTTCATGGGCATGGTAATTTTCTATTCCTCTATCTATTTAATTCATTCCACAAGGATATGGACATTTTTGTAACCTGATAATTGATTTTTCTGTTCATTCAACAGGTTAAGCATAGATGTTTTATCATCTGGAGTTGTTAGCTCTTTCTTTCTCTCTCAAGCGCTCTGTCTTATGGAGTGCTCCATAAATGTACCGTTTAGTGTTGTATTATTCATCAATGTACTGTGTAGTGTTGTTGTGGGCGCTGTGTAGTTGTATGAAATGTGATTTGTGTAGTTTTATGTGTTTTGTGTGTGCAAGTGTTGGTGTGTTGTCTCTGTGCTAATTGAGAGAGAAATTAATGGCTGAGGAGAATATGCAATGGTGGTTGAAGGGCCAATTTGATCAACAAATAATGTTTTCAGAGTGAGTTTGTATTCCTGTAAATATTTTCTTCAATTATTTTTAAAAATTTTCTATTTACTTTTATGATGAGTTAGAATTATGTATACCAGGAGGTAGAGCAGCTTTTCCAGCGCTTTTGTAGCAGTGAATGAGATATTGTAATAGTTAATATTGTTATGATCCTTGTGCCTTTTTTTTTTTCAGAGGAAAAAAATACGCTGATTATATTAGTATATAAACAGTACATAATCATCTATGATCTCAGTTGTGATGAGAAAACAGTGAGATTCCATCAATATTGACCCATTTACAAATGCTCATTAATAGAGAAAATGAGCCTGGTTAATAGGCCAGCCACCATATTTGGGAACAGAGATTCCATCCCATAAAGTAATTAACAACCTATGAACAATGGATTACTATTCTAATTAAAAAGATATACGGGATCCGGGCATACATCCACTAGTCTTAGTGCTGAAATAAGTATATCATAGAAGGGAGACCGATGAGTGTAAAATTGAAAAAATATGTGTCAGTGCGCCTCCTGTAGCCCGATCTACCTCTTCTACTGTTATGCAAAATAGGTCCTTTTCTGATCCATATTAATTCCCATTATAAGACAGGCTCGTTCGCTTCTAGTAAATTATGAACCTGTGTGTCTCATTTACCAATACCAGCTGATGTGATAACCCCTCCTTGACAGCTCGTTTGTCATGCTTTGGCTCATATGTTCTTGGTTCATCAATGCATATTTCCTCAAAACAATTATACATGCCCACCAGTATCCAAAATCAGGCCCCTCAGTTAACGATGACTATCTTATTGGACCCTTGACTGTCGCCTGTAGGTTGTATATTGAAAAATATGGCAGACAGTTTCATACCTGATTCCCCAATCTCGCTCACTTGTCATGTATCAGGCTCGCTTGATTCATTGTGCAGGCTCGCTTGATGTGTTCTTATATGAGAAGAGATGAACCTTAATAGATAATGTAGAGATGTGATTGTATGTCCCTGACTTGCCTGGTTCAGTTTTTGTTCAGTCCAGTGCCATCCTTTTCCATGAGCTTGCTGGGCATAAGCGTTCAAATGAAACACGGTCGTTTGATGCCTCCAAAATTGCAGTTATAAACCTGTATCTAAACCCAAAATCCCCAAGATCCCCCTATAGCTTATATATAGCTTATAAACAGAAAGGTTTCAAAATGATGCCCGACTTATGGGATGGGGAAAGAATATGCCCCAATCAGTCGACCCTCAATTAGGTGAGATACCTCCATTATGCCAAATTCTGTTTCCAGGCCCCTCTTAGATAACTTATCTGCCCTAGAGTTACTTTCACGGTATATATGATTAATGGGTGGGCTGCCTAATCTATGCCATAAACTCTGTGTCCTTTCAACCCAACCTTGAAGATGCGGAGACATCATAAGACACTTGTTGGTAATCCAGTTGATGATGAGTTGAGAATCACCATATATGCTAACACCCTGTATTTGCAAATCATGTGTGATGAGGAGGCCACCCCACAATGCCATAATCTCCGCCTTATTGTTAGTCCCAGGACCACCACACCAACATATGTTATATCACTCTGAACCAGATAATTTGATCCATGCCCCACATCCGGTCATTCCTGCCTCTGATGCCCCATCGAAATAGATGGTCGGGATACTGATCTAATGGGGTTGAATACGAACTGAGCAGTCAGGTACACATGGCATTGTTATAGTACGATCATCCATCCATTCCTTAATCACAGAAAAAGCATGTTGAATATGAAAAGGATGATCTTCAAAAATGATTCGGTTCCAGGCCAGCCAAATCTCCCACGTGAGATAGAATGGCAGCGATCGGTATTTGCAATTGAGCTTATCCCATTCCTGTGCTGTAGACATAAAGTCATTTGGCCTCCATGCAGGATTTATAAAGTGATCCCCAAACAGCCTCCAAAGTCTTGTTGTTACAGGGCATGATAAGAAAAGGTGTGAGGATGTTTCCTCCTCAATGCGACATAAAACACAGATGCTGGGTCCCGTGAAGCCCCTCTTTATTAAATTTTCCCAAGTAAGCACCTTTCCTTACCAAATCAACCAACCAAACATTACAATCTTCGTGGGAATGTTCCTGTGCCAATATGGGAAGAACACTTTGGAAGCGTTAATTTGATGTGAATATGAGATGTTGTACCGATATGCCTCCTTCACCACAATCATATTATTCATCATCGGGCCATTCTAGATCATATTGTCGCCGCCAACAACATAACAGAAACTCGCACTTCGTAATTGAACCCGAAATAGATCCCACTCATGCGCCATATCATCGGATAGTCCGATTTGTGTGGCATTCTTGAAAATCGGAGCATTATGTGACCACTGATATATAATTTGAGAGTAGTATATTATCCCCCTTTGAGTCAATGCGTGTAATAGACGAGGCGTAGGACCACATTGGACCGGCATAAGATGAACATTTGTCGCGCCAATTGGTATGCAGCTCCCCTCTCGAAATTTCCATACCAGTCTAGACGCCATTGGTGCCATGATATTTTTATAACTACTCCAGATGCAGGATAATTTTCGAGGGAAAGGAAGATTGCCACATGATATCTGATGTAATATATCACCTTGATAATATTTCGCTCTGTTAATATCAAACCATATACCGTGTCTTTTTATGGCCCTCCAGAAAGACTTCATTAGAAGCGCATTATTGAACTCACGGGCGTCTAATATACCCCATCCTTCCATGTCTTTGGGTTTGCTAATAGATGATAACCTGCATAATGCAAATTTCCTGTTGCTTTCTGTCCCTCCCCACAGAAAATGTGTAATAATGCCGTTTATTTTGCCAATAATTCCAACAGGAATGAAAAGAAGATGTCCCCAGAACACCAACATCTAGGTCAACACTGACTGGATCATGATGAGTCGCCCTCCCTTGGTCAGCCACCGGTGGGACCATGAGTGAATTTTATCTCTAAATCTGTCCATTATCCAATTCCAATCGTTGTTCCGGTATCCAGAAGGTTTAATGAAATAGCCCAGATATTTGAAACCCTCAGCAGCCAATCAAATCTCCACCCCAAGAAACTCAGCAATAAATCTGATCTCCTGAATGTCCCCATGTTCATATATGAGAATGGACTTACTGTAATTTATGGCCAGTCCTGTAGCTGAGTAAAAACGGTTAAAACAAATATGAATATAAAACCAGTAGTTTCTAATCAGCTGTCCAAATAGAAGTAAATCATCGACAAAAAGAGAATGAGTTGTAGAGACAGAGTTTGAAAATCTGAAACCCTTGATGTAGCCCTTCTCTTCAGCAGATTGCATGATCCGACTGAAACCATCCATGACCAGGATGAATAAGAGTGGAAACAGTGCACAACCCTGTCTCAAACCTTGACCTGCCTTAAAAAATTTTGTGGGCTTGCCATTTACCAAAACTGCATAGCTGATGTTTGAGACACAGGACATCACCCATCGTATGATTCGCACAGGAAGGCCAACCTTGAATAGTAGTATCCTGATAAATGACCAGTCGATCGAATCATACGCCTTGTGTAGGTCAACCTTCATGATCAATGCTTCCTTTTTCCCCGAATGCATGGAGTGCATCACCTCCTGAGCTATAGCAATAGCGTCATGTATAGACCGGTCTTTTAGAAAACCATATTGCGCTGCTGATATGTGATTAGATAATACTGTCTTGATTCTGTTTGCTATGATCTTCGAGGTAATCTTGTATATGAGATTGCATAGAGAAATTGGCCTGAACTCTGTAGAAGATTGGGGATCGGCAACTTTTGGGATCAGCGCTATGAAAGTTGAATTCAGGTTTGCTGGCATAATTCCTTGGACACGAAATAACTCCATCATAGCCGTCAACTCTGTGCCAAGCATATCAAACAAGAATATGAATAATTCTGCTATCCACCCGTTCGGACCTGGGCATTTGTCCTTATTGAAAGATTTCAGGACCAACAGTACTTCATTCCCACTTATACATTCATCAATAACTGAAATATCCTCATTTTCGAAGAATCTGGTGAATTGATCCAAGACCCAGGCCTGGTTATCCACAGAAATCATGGGGTCCGCCCTATAAAACTTAGAGAAGTATGTGAAGGCTTCATTTTGTATATCAGCATTGGTGACTGCGAAACTGCCATCGTCCTTTTTAATACGCCATATGGCGTTCCTGTTTCTCCTTGCACTTGCGGTTTTGTGGAAATAACGTGTGTTAAGATCTCCCTCTTTGAGCCATGTAATCCTGCTCCTTAGCTTCCATGACACCTCCTCGATCCGCAATATTTCCTTTCTCCTGTTGCCCAGGTCGTTCAAGAGACATATGGTCGATTCATCTGGATTTGAGGTCAAGATGGAATTGTATAAATCAGCCATCTGCTTAGATATTCCTTGCAATTCTTCCTTAAGCGCAGCCTTCTTCCAGATCTCCCAGTCCTTCATGGCTGCCTTAATCTTTTGTAGTTTAAAATGGAATAGTTCCCAGTCCTTGAGACTCGAATCATCCACCGGTTGCGACCATAGAGAAGAAACCAATCCCGTGTATTCCTCGTCCTCGAGCCAAATCCTATTGAATTTGAACGGACGACCTCTACTGTAATCACTGCAGCGCCATGTTAGTTTGATTGGAATGTGATCTGAAATCTCAGATACTATGATTTCGGATCGCGGCATTCCCCAGCTGTCAATGAGGTTACTATGTATCAGTGCCCGGTCCAGTATTTTCCCTATAAATTCGTCATTAGCCCTCCTATTTGTCCATGTCGGAAGAAGTGGAATCGTTCGAATGTCCACCATGTGCAGGTCAAGAAAACCATCGCTGAGAAAAACTGATAATGGGTCCCTGCGCGCTGATATTCCCCATATTTCGTCAGCCCGCATTGTGAAATTGAGATCCCCCATGATTATAATGTTTTGCAAACTGAGTATGCCAGATGTAAACATTCGTTGCCAAAAGGTGAATCTGTTACTGAAAGGTGCATATATGTTAATGATGTTGACATTCTCTGCAAGCCCCCTGAGATGGCCCGTTAATAAAATTCCGCCAAAGAATTTGTAAGCACGGAACATGGCAAATTCAGGGTTCCATATGGATATGAGACCCCCCGACTGCCCAACTGCGTCGACTGCCGCCGCAAACCAGCCCTTCATCATACTGAGAAACAACTTAATAGCCTTCTCCCTCTTACACATTGTGTCCTAGACCAAAAAAATGATCGGTTTTATATCCAATAACAACTCCCTCAGGCATTTTGTTTTGGAGGCATTTCCCAGCCCCCGTATGTTCATGGATAAGATGTGGTTCATGTCGAATCTGCATCCAGGCATTTTTCTCTAAGCGCCCGTGAATTATCCATTGTGCCTTCGCTGATGGATATAGGAATGTCTGTCAGATTTCCATCATCTTTCGTGAAGAGAGATATAGCTTTGAACTTACCCCTGGTGTATTTATTTGCCACCTTTGTTTTTGTATTACCCCTAGTATGAAGGTCGGGTGCAGGTCGACGAGATGATTCTGGAGTCAGTGAGAGAGGAGGTTTATCAAATACAATGAGCGCAGCAATGTCTATATTTGAGTTTGCCAGTATGGATTCAAGATCACTGCCAATAGTGTTCCTGGGGGATTCCGGGGAACGACCTGACTCAAACTAATCATTTTTCCTATCAAAAGTCCGTGAATCATCCATAGAGACCCCTATAGGACGGTTAGAAGGTTCCCTGGAAAAGAAATTGGGAGACCGACACATATGGTGTTCATTACTGGTTAAGTGGAGACATTTAGCAGAGTTAGGCTTGCCTTGTGAGGATTCTTCCGGAATGGAAACTGTGTGAGTATTAGGACTCCCTATCCCATCCCCACCTACGGACATGTGTGTACACGCAGATGAAATTTCCTTCCCTAGACCGACGGGAATAACGATAGGAGAATCCTGGCTCATCTCTGGCATTAAAACACGACAATCATCGAAAGGTGGCCTATTATAATCATTTGCAATAATATCCCCACCATGACAATTCAAAATCCCATCTGATTTTTCAATAGCCGATAGAAAAGCATCATCCTCAGACAATAGGATACTAGATTTACCTGGGGGAGAAGGCGCAGAGGTACCTTCAGCATCTTTCGCCCGATCATCAGCATTCATCGGCAACTTAACCACGTCCGAGCGGTGTATTCTTAGATGAAATGGGCAGTGCTCCCGAAGATGTCCTGTGCGATGGCATAGAAGGCAGCGAAAGGGAATTCCCCAGAAATCTATGCACTGCCAATGTTTTCTATTACCCCAGAGCAGATCAATGTCTCCAAGCAGCCCTCCAGAAAATTCAAGTTCAACTAATATCCATGCTATTTTCTTGTCGCTGGAGCCTATAATTGCAGGATCGATGTACTTGGTAGACCCAATAGAATTACCGATCGCTTAGAGTGCCTTGACAATCCAGTATTCAAGAGGCAAGCCCGGCAGCTTGACCCATATAATCAAGCTTCTGGGAGCTTCCAGAACAGGGTTTAATCCCAAATACCATGTGATTAACTGCATAAAAATCCTATCGCGAACCCATGTCCTGGTAATGATCTTCTGGTATTCTTTTTCATCCATAAAATGAATGCTGAACCAACCATTGATAAGATTGCTTACCACTGGGGTGTATCCAATGAGCAAGTTCCAGTGTTTTTTAATCCAGCTTGTTGTGTCAAAATTCCCCTGGTCCGGGAATAACCACCTTCCAATCACCTCCCGCTTCTGCAAACTCGCAATTCTCACACAAATATCCTCATAATCAAGCGGCACCTCCTTGATCTCCATGTCTTGTTTGATAACAGATTGTTTCTTCCTACGTCTCCCACCCCGCCTATGTCTGTAATGTCGGCCTTCACCAGTCTTCATTTCAGCTGTATTAATAAAACCCTGTTTGATAATTTGAATGTTAATATCCTCCTTCCCCGTTGTTCTTCCTTGCGCCGGAACCTCAACTGTCGGATGCAAAGATCGAGGGGTCTGATGAAATGCCATAGGGACATATGATCCCGCCATCTGGAGTACCATATTCATTTACTATACACCTGTAGACGTAGATATCCGCCACAACCCCCCTCTGGCAATTGTCAGAAGCAATTAAAGGAAAATTCCACTTGGGGATATGATTCTGCGAAGCTCCATAAAGAGGAAAATTGTCTTGCCCCGTCCATATATGGGAATACACTTGGGAACACAATCCAATAAGGATCACCCCTAGGCCAAGGACAAGCTTTGTGATCCAAATCTGGATAGTGGGGCAGCTGTAGTTGGTAAACCTATTTTGTAGATAGGACACAATGATAGTCCTATACACCTCTGATATATTATTTTATATCCAATTCCTTGACCGTAATGCTTCGGGATGGGAGTGTTTGCCAGATAATCAATGACAAAGATCACCTGAAGATCAAGTATGGAGAACCAATACTGCGCTCGTAATTATCAATACAATTGAAGTGGAGTGAAGATCCAGCCAAGGATGTCGTTGGTATACGGATCTATAGTAGCATAATCAAAGTGAGAACGAGTGGACCACAACAACATCCCTTCAATTCAAACTAAATACGACCATTTAATAGTGATCGGAAAAAATGTCCGTGATGAATTCCGAGCAAATGGTCGGATTACCAGCTCCCCTTGTGCTTTCTATATGCCTCTACAGCAGCAGCATATACACCCAGGTATAGACCACCATCTCCTGCAGAATCTACAACCAATGCTCTTGCATGGTCGAAAGACAACAATGAAATCCTCCCATTTATGCCATATTGTGTGCCACCAATGGTAATGTGCAATATCATCTGATTGAGGATGGGAGACCTGATAATTTGAAGATGATATAGGTGCCTTATCCTCTTGATTCACCATTTGTTCTGTGTATATGAAGTATATCACATAGAATGACAATCGCCACTATGATCATAATGAGAATCATCCCAACCTCGATAGCCTCCGACATGGTCACTAACCTGTAATGAGATGATATAAATGCACCCCTCGAGATGCTTATTCCTTTACTATTGAAAAACTATCACCATGCCCCCAACCTGCCAGTTTTGCTTAGTGTATCATTCAAATGTATATTGCATCCTATTCCAAACAACAGATTGAAGCCTGCTATATGATGAGAGAAGTGATAAATCAGCACCACGCACAACAATGGTACAACAGCACTCTAGATTCAACAGAAGCCACCATAAGCAACAACAGTTTGTCCCCATGGGGTACCAGTTAAAGGATCCTCATAGAAAACCACCTAAACCAACAAAACTTTGTCGTCACAGAGTTCCAGCTTCAGAGTCATTCAACATTAACCACCCATACCAGACAACAATACTGTTCACAATGGGTACCAGCTCTGTAAATCAGAATTCCATCATCCCCTCGTTCTGCCCACTCTGCTTCATCCTACCCTCACCAATCTGCGATCTCCATGTCACCATAGCCACCATAAGCAACACCATTATGTCCCCATTGGGTTCCAGTTAATAGAACCACCAATGTAGCCACCAAAACCATCAACACATTGACATACTGGGTTCCAGCTAAAAATTGATTCAGCAATAACCACCAATGCCAGACATGATATTTTTCTCCATGGGTTCCAGCTCTGTGAATATGGAAATCTGTAAATCCAAGCTCCAATAAGCATTTTTCACTCCTCTGTCACGCCTGTCGAGACTTCACCAATGATCCTTGTGCCTATGCAATCAATCCTCCTTCGCAACAGAATTTAACTATGTTCTTAGAGGTTACTGGTCGTCTGTGTAAAATTTTGGCCATATTTTTTTACTGGATCATTCAACCTCCACAGGCCTCATGACCTTTCCTTTTCAGTGCATTTCTGTGGGATCTTCATTCTATACTTCTTCATCTGACATTAAAACGCAAAACACTATTTTACCTTAAATTAATATGGCAATTAGCACTAGTTCACTACCCTCAGGAGTCAAGGAAAAGTCGTTTCCTGATGCAATATATCAGGTGAATACTAAAGCTTATAAAAACTTATGACTTCAAATTAATAGATAAATCAAGAAATTCAAAAAAATGAAGCAGGAATTGGTGTTCGCGTCGCTCCAGTATTTACTGCAGTTGTCGTAGTGATCAGTTCTATTGCGACAACTTGCTTCTTGGCAACCTTTCTCTTCAGAACCTTTCTTTCAACAAGCTTCTTCTAGATGGATATAAACTTATGTGATTAATTGTATAAACCCTTAGGAATAATAGACCCAATGGGTTGTGAGCGAAAGAACTAGGGTTTTGAGGATCGCTCTCTGATCCAAGGCCAGAACGCTGGCGAAAAGCCGAGATCGCCTCCAGGATCTGCGGCAACAAGGACTGAAACTGGCGCAGAAGATGGGACGGCCGGGGGCCCCTGGAGCCCCCACTTTCAAACAAGTAATTATAGACAAAGGAAAGAAGATGGCCGAGGGTTCGAAAATCCCAGGCTCCTCAGCAACCCGCGATCACGCCGGCCACACTGAGGTACTCTCAGATCGCTTCACGACAGAAACAGTGAAGGGATCTACCAGCAAAGAAGGAACCAGTCTCGATCAACCCTCGCAAGAGGCAGATCCACGAAGAAACGCTACAGATATGAATGATAATGCCGATCAAAATTCTCATCTTGGTCGATCTGAAAATTCTGGAGGAAACAAAGCACAACCGAAATTGCAAGGGCGATGCAAACCAAAAGCTCTTGACAGCCTTAGGGTAAACATTACTGATCCAGATCTACAAGAATACCGGGATCACATGTCAATCTACGCGATCATATGCAAATTCATGGGGTTCTGGCCCAGTGAAAAAGCTCTCTGTCAATGGATCAAGCAAGTTTGGAAACTGCGAGGGGATGTTCAACTTCACCTAGGAGCCAAGGGCTTTTTCACGGTGGTGTTTACCAATCTGGACGACAAGGACCGGATCTTTGAAGGAGGTCCCTACTTCTACGCTTCTGCGGGCCTCTATATGCGGCCATGGAAACCTAACTTTGCACCTGAGCAGGAGACCTTCACTCAAGTACCAGTCTGGATCAGACTCTTCTCCTTGCCAATTGACTATTGGAGACCAGCAGCGCTGGAACAAATCGGAAATACTCTGGGCACCTTTGTCCGGGCTTCTGAAGCCACTCTTCAAAAAAGGTACACAACTTATGCTCGCATCTGTGTTGAAATGGATGTTTCTGGACCTCTGCATGAAGGACTCTGGTTAGACTACAGAGATGAAACCTACTTTCAAACTATAGACTATGGGCAAATACCTTTCAGATGCCGGAAATGCCATGAGCATGGGCATCTAATCAGAGAATGCCCTCAAAACAAAACGGAGGAACTCCCCAAAGGGAAACCCTCTTCGTCTTCGGATGGATTCATTCGGCCCACTGGAAGGCACAGAGCCAGTCGCAGAAATCACCCTAAAACAACAGATCCAAACACTGGCACTGCAAATCCTTTTGAAATACTGGGAGAGGACTCTCAGAAGAATAAGGCGGATCCAGATCCAGAAGATCCGATAAATGATCAGTCTAAAGACATCCTCGAGTCGGGGAATCTCAATGCAGCAAGCTCAGAAGACAAGAACCAAGAAGGAGATGAGGACATGATCCTCAGCGAACAGGGCACGGAAGACCTAGAATTGGATGAAATTTTGGAAAAATAAGGGCTAGATCTTAACTCAATAGTGGAACAATGGAAACAAAAAGGGATAGACAAAGTACCAGAAGAAGAAATCAACAGAATCAACCATCTATTCTTAGCCAGACAGGAGGCAATATCAAAAGGTGTGAAGCGGAGTCGTGGTGCTACCAAGAGCCTGGGCATCAAATCACAAACCCTACACCAAACGCAAGCTAGCAGCCAATACAAAAAGAAACGAGGAAGAAGATCAGACAAAGATGCTCTCTTTGAATTAGGTCAACTGCTGATAAACTCGGGAAAGATGAAAGCCCTGGAGGCTTTCTCCTTCTTATCCTAATCCCAGTTAACTATGAAAGTCCTCTCATGGAATGCAGGATTTAGGAAGCCCCAGAAACAGTAGGCTCAAAAAGAAAAATTACACAGAAACTCCTGATATGTCTCCTCAGAAACCTAAATGCACATATTTAGAAGCGCTAATGAGCTAACTATATGTCCTAGTTAGTATATCTCAAGTATCTCGTCTGAAGAACAGAATGAGCAGTGAGGTTAGCCATCTCTTCCGAACTCAATACTATCACTCATTAATGTTGAAGCACTTTCAAAGCATTTCTGTGTACCTCTGCAGTCTTAAACATTATCGAAGAAAGAGGTCTTCTTCTTATTTTTGTCAATATCTATCAGCCTCAATCGTTCTAGTAAAATTACCGATCGTCATTAATTAACTGAAACCACGTATCATGCGCCACTTAATACCTTAAATATATGTGGGGACTTAAACATAGATAAATCCCCACTCAGCAAAGTAGCGAGGCACCTGTGCATCCCCGCAATGATGCTCGTTTTTAATGCCTTGATTCAAGATTCAAGCCCTGCAGACAAAGCTTTAGCAATGTTATGTTCACTTGGACTAGTTAGACAAGGAGGAGACGAAAGCCCATAGCTTCCTGCTGATCGCCATTCAGTCTCCCAAAGCCTCTCCTAGAAGTGGGAAACAGTAAGCCTCAAACTCCCTTTCTCCGGGCTTCATGACATGTATTGCTCATCTTCTAGAAAGTCATTTTCGCACATCTCAAAATAAAGCTCTCGCTTTCAAAGATTTTGAGCTCACCTATAAGATTGCCACCAGATAAAAACACAGAAGACCTTCCCACATATGTGTACATAAAATGTTCAACTTATGCAAGGCATCATATATTTCAAAGTACTAATCAACTTTTGGAATCGAGAGGTCTTTGGAGACATATTTGCAGACAAACGCCATCTGAAGCAGCAATTGGAGGAGATCCACAATGAATGGATTCAAGGTAATACTTCTCGGGAATCCATCGACATGGAAAAGTAGCTCATGAAGAAATGGAATGAAAGATGCGAGAAGGAAGAAATACTATGGAAGCAAAAGTCACGCAATCAATGGCTGAAGGAGGGAGAAAGAAACACTAAGTTCTTCCACAGGTCTGCTATTGACTATAGATGCAGCAATAGAATCACCAAGCTACAAGGAGAGGATGGAAAGATTCTCAGCTCACACCAGGACATCACTAATCAACTTCGCAGACATTTTCATTCCATTGCCACTGAACCAGAGTGCAACCGAAGGGAGGCAATCGCCAGGGTTACCTCAGCCATACCCAAACTCATCACTGATGAGCAAAACAGTGCCCTGGAACGACCAGTTTCTCTCCAGGAGGTGGAGATGGCGGTCAGAGAGATGGCCAACGGGAAGGCTCCAGGACCTGATGGATTTACAGTGGATTTTTTCAAAGCATGCTGGGACATTGTGAAAGAAGACATTTGGGAAGTGGTAGAAGACTCAAGGCTATCTTCTTCAATCTTAAAGTCACTAAACTCCACTTTCATTGCTTTGATCCCCAAATAAAAAGATGCCTGCACTCCATCCAAGTTTAGGCCCATTGCCCTCTGCAATGTGGTTTATAAGATCATTTCGAAAGTCATTGCTAATAGACTTAAACCTATCCTACCTCAAATCATATCAGAAGAACAGTCAGGATACGTTGAGGGTCGACAGATCATGGATAACGTTCTGTTAGCCCATGAAATGATTCATACTCTAAAGACACTAATAAAGGCAGGCATGATTATTCAACTAGACCTCTCAAAAGCATATGATAAAGTAAGTTGGGCCTATCTCGAAGCTGTCCTCCAAGCTTTTGGCTTCAGCACTAGATGGATAACTTGGATCTCAGCTCTGATCAAAATTCCTAACCATTCAATTCTAATCAATGGAGCCCCCTCTCAACCTTTCTACCCAACCAGGGGTATAAGGCAGGGAGACCCAATCTCCCCTTTCCTTTTTGTTATTCTAATGGAAGGGTTCAGCCGTCTCATTAAATTTTCTCAGGAGAACAATCTGATAAAGGGTTTGCATCCATTAACCAATTTTCCGGCCACAACTCACCAGCAGTTCGTGGATGACACTATGCTGCATGGCACGCCCACTGTAAAAGAAGCAAAAGGTTTTAAGAAAATTCTCACCTTGTTCATTCAGGCTTCTGGAATGGATTTCAACTTTGACAAATCCATGATATTCTTTTTTAATATCCATCTGGCGGTTCAAAGACATCTAACTGCTATCCTCGGTTTCAAGCGAAGCCATCTCCCTTCCAAGTATTTAGGGATTCCCCTTACGGATAAACCCTGGCATAAGTCTCATTGGGAAAATCTGACAAACAAGCTTGCTGACAAATGCAACCACTGGACCAACAGAGTCCTCAATCTGGCAGGGCGTATGGTTATGACCAAAGCGGTTCTTCAAGCCATTCCTAACTACATGCTTTCGATTCTCCCAGCACCACAGGGAGTCCTTCAGAAAATTAGAACCATCCAACGAACCTTCCTATGGTCGGGCAACTATGGCAAGCAAAAATGGGCTTTGATGGCTTGGGATAAACTATGCAGACCCAAAACCTTCGGAGGGATTGGTCTGCAGGATCCTGGTACTATCAATAAGGCCAACGGAGCCAAGCTTTGGTGGAGATGGTTAACTGAGCCCCATACTCCATGGGAAAAATTGTGGAAGGCCAAATACGCAGCTCATTGGCAGCACGAAGAGCTTATCAGAATCACCGAGGTCCCAACGGGCTCCCCCATTTGGAACTTAGCTCGAGCCAATCAACATATAATTCAGAATCATTGCTTCTGGGAGATAAGAAATGGGCACTCGGCTCTCTTCTGGGAAGATGCTTGGCAGCAGCTTCCTATACTAGAAAGCCCTAATTTTCATCCTCTGCAGCAATGGTATAAGGAAAACGAAAAAACAAAAGTCCATCACTACTGGGAGCAAAGCAGTGAACCGCAGCAATGGAGGAGCTGGCAGCTGACTCCTCCTCCCCCAGAGTAACAACTACAGAATCTAAACAACACCCTCAATGATACTCTTAGCAAAAGAGTTCTCAGAGAAATGCACGGTCCAGACAAACTCCGCTGGGGTATGTTGGCTGGCGGCTCCTTCAACCTGAAAGAAGCTAGGCATTACTTGGATAACAGGGAGGAGCAGGACAAGGTAGCTTGGTATGAAAATGTATGGGCTGGGTTTCTATGGCCCAAAATTAAACTGTTCCTGTGGCTCGTGCAAAACAAGAAAGTCCTAACTTGGGAAAATCTAACCAAAAGAGGTTTCATAGGACCTTCCCGCTGCCCATTATGTGAGCAGCAGGAGGAAACTACCAACCATCTCTTCAACAGCTGTGACTGGACCAACAAGCTCTGGGAATGGTTTCAAGATATCTTCCAGCAATCTGACAGACAACATAATTCAATTCAAGAAACCATAGCCAATTGGCGAACACAATACTCCAACAGCGTTATGGTAAATTCACTGTGGAAGAACAGTCCCGGTTTTCTTATATGGAATGTTTGGAAGGAAAGAAATAACCGAATTTTCCAAAAACGAAGCATTCGACAACCTGATGATTTGAAAATAGTCATCATGCAAGGGCTCACGGAAACAACTCGTACCTAGTGTACAGAAGAAAAGATTGATACAATCTCTCCCAATGACAGAAGAATTCTGGGCATCTTCGGGCTCATTGATTCAGCAGAACATCTCCTGACGAAAACGGCTCTTCGACCAATTCCTCCTCCTATCATCTGGCAGCGTTCGCCTCGTGGTTTCTGCAAGTTGAACTTTGACGGTGCAGCAAAGGGAAACCCTAGCCCAGCTGGGGCAGGTGGGGTTCTAAGGGATGAAAATGGAAGCATCATTCATATCCTAAGAAAAAATCTGGGAGAAACCACAAACAACTATGCCGAATTCACAGCTCTAGAACAGGGTCTCCGACTCTTAGTTCAGCTGGGCAAAAGAAAGACTATCGTGGAAGGTGACTCTCAGGTGGCCATAACCACAGCTAAAAAAATCCAACATGGAATGCAACCCACCAAGGCAACCAAGCATTGGAGGTTAGCCGCGGTCACGGAAAAGATAGCACAGCACTTGCCCTCTCTCAGCGGAATAATCTTGCAATCCGTGCGAAGGCAAGCAAACTCGCTCGCGGACCACATTGCTAATTACGCGATTGACAACCTGACTCTTGCCTGGGACACGTGTTGGCATGAGCTCCGGGATGATAAGCTTCGGGATCAATGCAGCGCAATATCAAGAAAGGACCTGACTGCAGGTGATTCCGTAGAACGGACGGCAGGACAGTCGTCATCAGAAAATCAGGCTTAACGGTATGGTGATTGCGCCGGTCGAGCGGCACACGCAGGAGAAGTTAACGAAAAGCCATCGGAATCAGCCATCCTTAATGAGTAGGAGTTATGGCAGAGGAAACAGCTCCACCGAGCGCCTTAAGCGCTGGATGACAGCGTGTGAAGGATCTCATGGCAGAACGAGCATCTCCGATCACTCACCCAGACTTGGCGGCAGTACGCTGAGGCAACTTACCCTAAATTATGGCCTTAAATGGCTCCCCCGAAGCACGCTTCAACCCCTCTCCACTCTCTTTATTAGCTCTTCCCCGCAACCCTCCTATATCATTCCTGCGCTGGATTTTCATTCTGCAGGCTCCTCTTCTAATCTAGTTTTCAGTTTACACAAAAGGATAGGTGCAGGAACAGTCTCGAGGGCCATGGCGGAAATGAATCCAAGAAGCATCAAAGCCTCACAAGCCCTCAAAAGGGCCATGGACTGTTATGAAGCTTCGGTCTCCAAACGCGGCAAGCAGACTATAGAGGTACTAGAGGAAGAAGTAGAACTGGCTCGAACACACACAGACGACACCAACATCAGTGAAGAGGTTGATTGGCTCGTGGACCCCGGAACTCCATCCACTCGGCAGACCCAATTTCTGAAAACACAAGTCGTCGCATGGCAAGTGAAGATGATGTTAGCCAAGGCCATAGCCATGCAAGGGGCAGCAGTAAAAGAAACGTTTGCGGCGACGTCCATGGCGTCGGCTCAGAACACTGCCCGCCTCGAAAAACTGGAGATTGCTTTCAATTCGCTAACCGCGGAATTAAAACAGCACGGCACCACCATGGAAAAGTTTGTCCGCCGTTTTGAAAGCAGGCCACCATGATCAGACGGTTCAATCCACGGGCTCCAACCACCGGCAGTGAAGGCATAACTTCGGTCGAAGGGGGTCACTCGGGTGCTTCCACTCCAAATATCTGATGGCTCATCTTTCCCTATGTTTTTCTGTCAACTGGTTAATCTCTGTTTTGTGTCCTATGTTTCTTCACAGTCTTTTTACAGTCAATTCTCGGCTTGTAAAAGGCCTCTATGGCCTACAGCAATATTTTGGTCTAGTTTTGGAATCAAAGGGTGTCCCTGCGTGGCCGCCCTGCAGTTTTGCATTAAGGACTAAGAAGGTCAAAGCTCACGCTACGGCTCAGCTATGTAAAAACTCAGTCCTTTGAAAGATTGAAGCGAAGCAGGCCCATCTGTTTTCAAAGCCGTAAGTCTTCGCCAACCAAAGTTGTAACCTCTGTTCATATCATAATATAATGACACTACTTACTTAAAAAAAAAAAACAAGCTTCTTCTAGACATCTTTTTGTTCGCTCTTTTTTGTCAGCTCTTCTCGGCCTCTCTTTTTGTCAGCTCTTCTTAGACATCATTATTCCCATTGTTGAGATTTTTAGGTATCCAACCACTTTTATTCCCCATTATTTTTTATGCCACTAATGTCTTGGGCATGCTATTGAGGCCAAGAAAAGCCTAACTGGGCTAAGGCTAATTGTTTCAAGTCAAATCTATATATTAACCTCTTAAAAACTTAACAATCTCTATGCTTGGTTAAAAGACAACTTATATTTACTTACTATAAATTTAGTTATTATTTATGAATTCAGTTACTATTTACATTTCTCCATCATCTTGAGCATGGCACCCTTGCCCCTTCCATTTGTAATAATGAAATTATTTAATTAATATTTCAAATCTCCTTATGCTCAAACCACTTTCAAATGGTTGAACAAGTATTATGCAATCGATCTTCCTTTTCTCTTAAATTTAATTATTATTATATTAAATTGGTAAATTAGATCATATTTGTATTGCTTTGCATAATTATATTGTATTAATGTTTTTTCTCTTAGTCTTGGTCATGCATTATGTGCTTTTGATATATATATATATATGAATTGTGCATTTAATTATGTTATAAGTTATTATGAAGGGTGTGTGTACCAACCGTATCATTTCAATGTTGTATGTTGTAAAAAAATTATCAATACCAAGTTGTTCATGAGCGAAGACATTATCTATTTTTGTATTTTGTAATGTTGTAATTTAAAAAAATAGATTTTTTTGTTTAGATGGGTCCATCAAAGAATGTACATGAATACAAACTATCATTAATAAAATGAGTAGGCTTTATTTTTAGTGGAGGGGAATTCAACCCCTCCAAAAGTCTCTTCCTTGTGCTCATGGTTTTCATGATGTTTAGTTAATAATAACTCTAATAGGCACAAACTCAATTATATTCTTTTATTATAATAATAATTTATAAACATGTTTTGCGGCATACATGCAAAACACACAAATGCAAAAATCATTCTTATTCATATAAATTATTTAATACTTTTTCAATGTTTTGCATCTTCCAAACATACACAAAAATGACAAAATCACTTTTATTCACAAAAATTATATAACAATTATAACATATATTTCTATATATTTTTAAATTTCTATTTTTTATTTTTATTTTTTTGGCTTTGATTTTGATTTTTTTGAAGATTTTTTTGTTTGGATTTTGATTTTTTTTAAGTTTTTGCTTTTTTTTTTAATTTACTTTTTATTTGTTTAATTATACATTTTTATTATAAGTATGTTATTAGAATATTTATATTATATTTTTCTTCCTTTCACATCTATAAATAAATACAATTTAATATTTACATTGATATTTTTACACAATTAAATCAAATATGAATATATATATATTTTTAGAGTGTTTGTAAATATTTAAATGTTTGTATTATTTGTTTGTATAAATTTATTATATCTAAATGTTTGTGTATATATATTTGGGTTATAATATATGCTTTGGATTCTTTGTTTTGTATGTATATAAATGTATTATTTGAGAATGAAATAGTGTTTTTATTAGTTGTTTTTAGATAGTTACAATTTATTTGTTGAGGATTTTATTTTGGTATGTATCAATGAATATGTATCTACGTCTATATGATGTGTGTGAATGTATTTTTGAGAGTGTTTGCATTATTTGTATGTGTTTTTTTGGAGTGTTTATTCTTCTATGTTTATTAATGTCTCATTTTGCATGTTTTTTAGTATTCTTTCATTGTTTATTTGTATTTTGTATGTATATGAGTGTATTTTGTTAGTATTCTTTGAGTGGTGGTTTCATTGTTTGTGTATATATAACTTTTTTTTTTTTAATAGTTACCTGTATTATTTTGAGTGTTTTTCATTATTCCTTCCTTCATTATTTTATTGTGCCCTGTATTTTTTGAGTATTCTTGTGTATGGATATTGTTTACTTGTATGTGTATGAATGTATTATTTGTTGTATTTGTATGTGTATGAATCTTTGTGTGTGTCTTCTTTACTTGTATTATTTGTATATGTATGAATGTATTATTTAAGTGTGTATGAATCTATTATTTTCTACATTTGTATGTTGTTTGTTTACTTGTATTCATTGTATGTGTATGAATTTATTCTTTGTTACATTTGTATATCTTGTTTACTTGTATTCTTTGTATGTGTATGATATATTCTTTGCTACATTTGTATGTGTCTTGTTTACTTGTATTCTTTGTATATGAATGATTGTATTCTCTATGTGTGTATGAATCTATTATTTGTTACATTTGTATGTGTCTTGTGTACTTGTATTTTTTGCTTGTGTATGAATGTATTCTTTGATTTACTTGTATTCTATGTATATGTATGAATGTTACTTGTATTCTTTGTATGTGTATGATCTATTCTTTGGTACATTTGTATGTGTCTTGTTTACTTGTATTTTTTGTATGTGAATGATTGTATTCTATGTGTGTGTATGAATCTATTATTTGTTACATCTGTATGTGTCTTATGTACTTGTATTTTTTGCATGTGTATGAATGTATTTTTTATGTGTACGTGAATATTTCATTGCTACATTTGTATATGCATTATTTACTTGTAAATATATTTTTTTAAATATTTATTTATATGATTATAAATATACTATCATTATTTCTATATATAAATATATTATTTAGAATATTAACTTACAAATATTAACTTGTAAATACATTGGCTTAAATATTTATGAAAAAATTATTATTATTATTATTATTATTATTATTATTATTATTATTATTATTTTGGTTTTTATTTAATTTTTTTTAATATTCTGTTGTCATTTTGTTTTTTTTCTATCAAAATTTTAAATATGGATAATATTAAATTATCATTTTAAAATGAAAAATAATATACTCATTACAATAACATTAAAAGACCCATAATATTAGCACATAAGTAGAACTCAATTAATGATTGTTATATTATAGTATTATGCAAACTATGAGACTCAAGGTTCAAATCCCTTAAAAAAAATAGCATAATTTTTATAATAGCGTAAGTTTGTAATAACACATATTAATTAATTATTTAATAAGAAAATGCATATAATAAATAAATTCAATTAATTTTATTTAAAAGATTTAATTAATTTTAATAATTTATAATTTTCCTTTTCATAAACTATAGATGTTAATCTAAAATTTTAGTAATGATAATCATTATTTTAAATATAATGAAGAAAATAAATATATATTAATTTTTAATATCATACTAATTAAATTGTAAAATAAATGTGATTACCAACATCATAATATTTATACTCAATCTTAATCACATGCATAAAATAAAGTTAATTCTAAAGTTCTTAGTAAATGTGATATGTGTGAACATGTCATCTTGTGAGTCAATGTGTAATGTTTGTGGGTATGTGTATGTTTGTGAGCATCCTATGTTTGTTGTGTGCATGTATGCATGTGAGTGATCATACCTCATTGGCAATGGGTTGTGTGGGTCTGTGTCAGTGGTTAGTCTTATGCTAATAATGGACCGTTTTTGAGGTCATATAGCTCTCACCTTCACGTGACTGATCTTGTTAGTAGAGATTTTAGATCTCCAAACCAAGAAAAGATTTTCTATATAATACTTTTTAGTAACTTAAAACATTAAAATAGTTTTCTAATAATATTTAAATAACATTTTTATTATCTTGAAAACATATAAAAATATACCATCTTAGTAGAATTATAACACAATAAAAATCCCCCCGATCGCGGTGTACACCTGTCACGAGTGTTATGATAAGTCATGATAGCTGGCTGCTTATCGTCCTTCACGCAATTAACGTTCATAATGGTGCAGCTTCATCCATGCTTAAGGAAGTGTGTGAGTGAATGACCTTTAATGATTTTGCAGAGTCGACAGCCTGTGCTGTCAGACCGCCGATGGAATGTTTGTAATATGGTAAGTAGATTGTCTCCCTATCTTCACTTTTCCATGCAATGTTCTTTGCTTGAGAGCGCTCAAAGGCAGCATAAGAGGAAGTCGGGCACCATACATTCCATCAGTTAGCCAACTCTATGGGGGTATGTATATGTCTTTATACTCTCACTCATTGTTGAAGTCGCCAAGGTTTCATATTGCTCGCTGCACTATATGGTTTTTTTTATTCTTCTGATGGGCACCAGCTTTACTATTCCTTTGTTAAATCCTGTAGAACCTTGCTTTCGCGACCCATGTCATTATTCAGGCTACTTATTTACTTTTGGTGTAATTTCGGTTAGAGTTAGCCTTCCTTTCTGTTCGGTTAGTGGGCACGTCAATTATCCCAGGTTTATTTGGTATCAATTTTATGTTCAGATGTCGAAAAGATTTCAGGGAAGTCCCATTCCTCTGTCTTGTAGCTGTGGATGGCTTAAGAATTGTCTTTTCCGTGTTAATTCTGCTCATTTTTTTTGGGGAAGTCCCATTCCTCAGTGTTGTAGCTGTGGAAGGTTTAAGAATTGTCTTTTCCTTGTTAATTCTGCTCATCTGTTTCATTCTCCTGAATGGGACCTTTATAACTCTGTTTCTTGGTGACGTCAATGGGTCGGGTTTATATTAGTTGGTCTGAATGGAGGTACTTGGGATGGAAGGTATCTTTGTATCCATCTTCTCAATATTGAGTATTCGAATTTTTGTGTTATCGATCTTTTACTGGTTCATTTGCTGGTTGCTTTCATTGCTAGAAAGGTGGGTCTTGCTGCCCTGTTCGTTCTGGTTTTTTTCTACTCTATTTCCCAAGTTAATCCTCTGTGGGATTGGGTTTACTGTAATTCAAAGCCATGTCCTTGCGCATGTCACCTGGTTTAGGTTTATCTCAGCATTTTTTGCCACCCCACCAGTTACATTCAAACAGTCACCAAGGTTTTAATTATTCATTCTTGTTTGTATTTTTTCATGCATAGGCCTCTCTCCATCATGGGGAAGCGTTGATCTTCTCATATCTCTGCTAAAGGCAAATAGTAGGCCCACCCTGAGACTAGTTCTAAAAAACGTGGTCACGTCCCAGTAGGAGGTTTTAGAAACCCTCACAGTCAACTATGTTCTTGGTAACTCCCCCACTGTTCGGTAGGAGATTCGAGGTTGGGAACGGGACATTAATATTGAACCAGAAGATAATGAAGTGGAAGCAGAAATACTGGATTTTATTACAGATCCTTGTAATACTAGGGTTCGTCTAACTTTGTTCCAGCAAACTGTCCATACCTACTGGATAGTCAAATGCCTTTTGGCTAAGGCAATGCAAATTTTTCCTCCTACTTTAGCAAAGATTGATCCTAAAATCGTTGATCTACTTCAGGACATTCAGAACTAGCTAAATCACATCAAAATTACTCAGTATCAGGCTACTGATCATATTAGCATAATTGATGATCGTGTGGGCAGAACGAAAAAACGACTTCAACAGCTACAGCAAGTGGATATGCCTAGTTCCACTTTCAAGGATCTTGCTCCTATTTATTCCTCTGATGGCTAGTTTGAATTAAAATTTTCCTATGTTTTTTATATGCTTTTTGGTTTTTTGTATGGACATCATTTAATTCCCCAACTTGTAGATAATTGTGTAATAGAGCAGTTAGCTAAGGAGTCTTCTGGACGAATGAAACAGTTTCAATTTTGGCTTGCTTTTAATGCTTTCAAGTGGCCAACAAACCTGGTTTCCTACGGGCAGGTTGAGGCCACAGTCTGGATTTTTATATTTTGTAACCTGCTTTCAAATTATAAATAGAAAATAGAGAGGTCCTACCAAATTTACAAAAAAAAAAAACAACATAATAAAATATATATATATATATATATATATATATATATATATATATATTGGTTAATTGATTTTATCATATTTTAATAATTATAATAATTATAAAAATAAACTAATCTAATTTCAAGAAATGTATAATTTTTAATTATTATTTTTTATTATAAAAAAAAAATATTTATAAAAAATACAAATATCAATAATAAGCTATTATATTTATTATTCGCATTTAATTAAAACATAATAATAGAATAAAATAGATTTGAATATTTAACATTATTTATTTTTATGAAAAATTGAAATATATAAAATGTTTTAAAAAGATTAAATTTAAGTTATTAAATATTATTCTAGGAAATAAAATAAATATATATTTTAGCTAGTTTTAGAAAAAAAAAATTATATGTTACTATTTTATTATTCACATTTAATTATTAAATCATAATAATAAAATGAAATAAACTTAAATATCTATTATTATTTCTTTTATGACAAATTGAAATATATAAAATGTCTTTAAACAAAAAAAAATTAAGTTATTAAATATTATTTAAAAAATAAATGAACTAAATATATATTTGGGAAATATCAATAATAATATGTTATTAAATTTATTATACACATTTAATTAATAAATATATATTTTGGCAATAGCAGCTGTTGGTTAATGCCCTCCTATATGATGAGAAATGAAGGGCCATAAACAGTCCTTAAAGGCCATCTGAGGAGGCATATATGGTCCAACCCCTCAAGTCTAGGTAACTGGCACTGGTTCGATACCCCCAGCCCTTAGGAGGTCACCATCGCCTGCAGACCGATGCCCTCAAGTTAGGTCTACATCATTGTTTTGAGCATTCCAGTGATGCCCTTAGGAGGTAATGTTGCCATGCCTCCAATGTGGCTTAAATAGTCCTATATGGCCCTATCATGCCACATCCTATTGAGTCCACCCCATACAAGTTAGGTAAGCTATCCAGTAGGATGTTCCCCTCAGGAGGTCACCATCGTTTTAATAGTCAGCGATGCCCTCAAGTTAGGTCACTGGTTGTAGGCGTACCCCAGCCCTCAGGAGGTAAGTGGACTCCGTGTAGCACACCCCCATGGAGAAGAGGGGATGATGATAAATGATGGGCCATGCCTATCATCTCAGGAGCTAATAGCTCCCATGTACCAGATCCCAGGGGAGAATGGGACGAAGGGTGGAGGTAAATGGTATGGGAGGGAATGAATTTTTTTGACAGTTTATTACTGGTTGAAGGTCCTTGGACCCAAGTGATGCCCAATCTAACTCCAAATCTAAAGAAAGAAATGAAGGGGAACCCCAGGGCCTTAGAGGAAGGTCTATGGAGCCTTATAAAGCCCAATGTAACACCTAGTCCTAAGAAAATGAACCCTCCCACCAAGGGTGGTGAAGGAGGGATGTTAAGGTCCTTGGGTTAAGGGTGGGGTGATGGGGCAACCAAAGGTTGAAGTGTCGGGTGGAACCCATCCCAAATGATCTACAACCAATGGTTGAAGGGTTGGGTGGAACCCAAATGATCTACAACCAATGGTTGAAGGGTTGGGTGGAACCCATCCCAAATTATCTACAACCTCTGGTTGAAGGATGAAGGTCAAGCACCTTCAAAGTACAACCAAAGGTTGAAGATAATTAAACCAAAGATTTAATAATACAACCGAAGGTTGCTACTTTGATCAAGCAATCTAGTGCAACGTTACCTCCTGAGGGCATCACTGGAATGCTCAAAACAGTGATGTAGACCTAACTTGAGGGCATCGGTCTGCGGGCGATGGTGACCTCCTAAGGGCTGGGATATCTAACCAGTGCCAGTTACCTAGACTTGAGGGGTTGGACCATATATGCCTCCTGAGATGGCCTTTAAGGACCGTTTATGGCCCATCATTTCTCATCATATAGGAGGGCATTAACCAATAGCAAGGACCTTATAGAACCACCTTAAGGGGGCATAGAGGCTTTGTTTTTTATGGTGATGCTAATCCCCCTAAGGGCACCATAGGAGCTCTAAGTGTATCTATAAGGTGGCAATAGGGACATAGGGCCATTGGTGGTGTGTGCTTGTAAAAAAGGGCCTTTGGTCCCTTTTTGCTTCTCCTAAATTATTATATTTAATATTCACATTTAATTATGAAATCATAATAATAAAATAAAATAAATTTAAATATTTATTATTATTTACTTTATTAAAATTTAAATATACAAAATGTATTTTAAAAAATAATTATTAAATATTATTTATAAAATAAAAATATACATAAGTGCATTTTGAAGAAAATACAAATACAAATACCAATAAAAATAATATGTTATTATTCACATTTAATCTTTAAATCATAATAATAAAATAAAATCCAGTTGAATATTTATTATTATTTGTTTTTAAAATTTCAAATATATAAAAATGTATTTGAAGAAATGAAAATTAAACTATTAAATATTATTGTAAACATAAAAGATTAAAATAAATATACTCTCTCATCAAGTTAGTATTTAGTATGGTATAATGTTTTAAAAAAAAGAAAAGATTAAATTAAATTATTAAATATTATTTTAAACAAAAATAAAATAAAATAAATATATACTCTCTTCAACTTAATATTTAGTATGGTATAGAATCTCATGCTTGAATTGCAAAGCATGTGGGGATTGTGAGTAATAGGGGTTATTAGGGTGAATAGAGGAGGATGGAGTTTGCTAGGATTCCAAGAATAGTTGTTGTCGTCGTCACGTGGTTCGCTGCTACAGCAGTGGCTTCAGACGTAGAACCTATAGATCACAGAATAGAGGATTCGTTCCACTGACTGCAGAAAGGGTGTTGTCAAATGTAGAAATGGTGGTTGTGAAATACTGTTGAATGCAAGATTGAAAGTTAGATCTGGGCCCGTGGAGCAGTCCTCCAACTCAAAAGAGTTTATGTCCACAAGGAGGAAGGCGACGACATAAGAAAATATGCAGACCCTCCCTCTACTTCTGACATGCAGCCATTTATCCCCTTGCATTTGCGTGCTGGGAGAATAAAGGAGCTATTTCCAGAGAGACAGACCCAGTTTCAATGTAATGATTTCACCAGAAAGAAATGCATTCATAACTTTGAAATGGCCAATGCATGCAGATCTCATCACTCAGCCACCATCAAGCCCCAACATGGCCATGTGAATCTGGGTATCCTAGGATAAACCTCGCTCCCTACTCTGTCGCGCTCTAGCAAACATGATTTCTCATATTTCTCTTCCCCTTCTTTTCAGATCTAGATCAGGCTTGATACTGGAAAATCTATGCTTCATTGGGTGTGTTCAACGGATCTGCTACAGAACCTCTCACGGGACCTTGAACACAAGCTGGGGATACCTGCTGCTCTTCAGAGACTTCTATTTGGAGGTAAACAACTCGAGGACTCTCTTCCCCTCTCTTTTTACAATATTGAAAGAGATGCTTCGGTAGTCTTAACCCTTCGTCTATGAGGGGGAGAAGCTGGGCAGCCATCCTCTGCTCTTGATTTTTCCTATAAATATGTTGCCCATGCACAACCACCCAAGAAAACTGCTCATCCCCCTGAGGCTCCCAAGCCTTGCTTGGTTGAAAATATGGAGGAAGTTCCCTCAGTAGAAATCTCCCATCCATATTTGGATGATTAACTTCAAAAGTATGCAGAATCCGCCATTATTTTCCGATTTAATAGACTATGGCCTTGCACAACAGGTCTATACCAGTGGATTCACTCCACTTAGACCAACAATAGCAAGGTAATCTTCTGCTCGAAGGGTTTCTTCATAGTTATGTTTGCTTTCAGTGAAGACTATCAAAAAGCCTTAAATGAGGGCCCATGGTTCTGGGGAACAACAGGGCTATTCCTCACCCCTTGGGTCCCAGATTTTGACCCCTCTACGACAGTCATCACCAAGCTGCCCGTTTGGGTCAGACTATTGAACCTCCCTGCACATCTATGACACCTTTTGTTCTTCCAAGGGATTGGAAACATATTGGGCCACTTTCTGGCAACGAAACCCTCTAGGGGGGACATCGGTATATACACCTATGGTAGAATCTACGCAGAAATAGACATAATTAAAGGATTTCCCAATCAAACCAACCTCAAAGTTTTGGATTTCATGTGGACACAGACCCTAGACTATGAGAACATGACTTTCCGATGTTGCCATTGCCATCAGAAAGGGCACCTTTAGAATTCATGTGCCACGTTCCTAGCCCAAAAGAAGAAAAGCAATCTCAAAACAAAATCCAAATGCTGGAAACCATGTGTTCCACCCCCCATGGATGACATTGAGTCCTTTAGCTGAGATGATGAAGAGGTTGAAGCAAAAGGGAAGGAAGCAAAGTAGATGGAGGACACGTCTGCGGCCAGCCCTTATGGACCTGTTGATCCACCGAATACACAGAAGCATTCTCATGAGACCTCCTCCTCTGACTCTGACAAGGAGACCCTCCACACAGCCAACAACTATCTGCAAGTAGTTACAACCCAACCGCACCACAAAATTTGGGTCAAAGTTAGCAAAAAGAAAGGAAAAAAATGTCAGATGGATGATTTGACATGTTCTGGACAAATTCTTGTGTCAATCCCATTGTGTCCTTGTTTCGTTTTTTTATCCATGTTACTCTCTTCGTGGTTACTCTTTGGGACCGAAGTTGGTAGTTTATCATTTCTGGCTTCCCCGCTATCTAGCTTCTCTTAATTGTAACTCCATACTGTATTATATGCTCTCTTAATAGAATTAGCCTTATTCAGAGAATATATATATAATGTCTTAAAGAGAAACTATGGTATTCATGTGGAATATAGCTTATTTAAAAGGTGAAATTAATCCATCTTATCTCTAGAACTACTCCAAAAAAAGTTTAAATTTGTTTTTAAAGATGCAATCTAAATTGGTTGTATTAGTAATTTATTTGTTTATTTGTTTTATCATACATTTTACAATTATAAAATAAAATAATATAATTTCAACAAAATTATAAAATATATATTTAATAAAAAAATATAAAAATGTTTTAATAATTTATGAATAATAGTTTTATTAAATTATAATTGAATAAAATTATAATAAAATATTTATTTTATTAAAATTTGAAATATATAAAATGTATATGTTTGACATTTTAAGTTAGCAAATGTGTCTCATTTTCAACACGAAGATGAGAATGAGCCACAGTTGCTCGAAACATCTACCATGAATATTTTAATGTGAGACATCCACCATAAATATAAAATGTAATTGAAATATATAGATTTATAATATTTATATTATTTTTAAAAATATTAATATAAATATTTAACCATTATTATTGATCTGCAATGTGAATAGGGCAATAAAGTGTTAAGTGTTAAAAAATTGGGATCTTTGCCATGCTTTATAGTTATTTCAAGAGAAAAAAAAGGGTTAATATGATAAAGAGAAATAATTACAACAAATTGGGGTTTATACTTCATCTCCTTCCTAAAGAGAAGTAGGAAACTACTTTCCACCTATTTTAAAAAGTTTTAAATAAGATGCCACATAGAAACATTGGATGGAACATCTATATAGAGTGATGCAAAATATTCTCATATCATACCTAGCTCCCTAATGTCATATTCAGTTTGTGGAGTGTAATGAGACTTTTCCTTAAATTTTTAATATAAAGATTTGGATTATCCATGTCCTGTTTCTCTCATAACTGTAAATAGAATTTATAATACCACTATCATGTTTTTCTTATCTACGGATTTCCCACGATATAAATTTCATCTTAATTTAAGCTCTTAATGCAGTCTTTGCACTTTCACCCCTTTAAAGGCCCACTTCATCATTTATATAGCCACATGGAAACTCCTAGCCACATATCTCCAACACAAGGGTCCAAGTTTGTTGTTTCCTTTCTATATTAGAGTTTTTCCATGTTGGTGATTTCAAAAATAATGCATTATCCAAACCTTGATTATTTTGATATGTCGATATACTCATGAATCAACTTAGTGATATTTTAATATGTGCAAAACCTTCTATAGCATAGGTGGTTACTTCCATGCTATTTTGGGGTCATACAATCTCTCACCTTCAAGTGGTCAACCGTGTTAGTAGATATTTTACATTTCCAAGTCAAGACTAGCTTTTCTATATAATTCTTTTAAGTTTATTTAAAACATAGCATTAAATTCAAAACATTAAAATGTTTTTTTTAATAATATTTAAATAACATTTTTATTATCTTAAAGAAATATAAATAGAACAGCTTAGTAAAATTAGAACACAATAAAATAACTTGTAATCTATATATATATATATATATATATATATATATATATATATACACATACATAATTATTAAATATGGAGTAGTCTTTAGTGTGACTTTTTGGAGTTTTCGATGCCGGAATCTGGTGAAAAAAATTGAGGTAAAATCTTGATTTCTATTATTTTAACTAGTTTTTTTTACTATATATATAAATTCAGCACCCTAAAAAACCCTAGGACACTTCGATTGTGCAAGTTATCCATCAAATTTCTTTTTTCAATAAATTCTTGCTAGATTTTAAAGAAATTAGACTGAAAAAATCCACCGGAAAATCCTTCAAAAGTCGCACTAAAGACAATTTCATTAAATATTATTTTAAATTAAAAATAAATATGTATTTTCTTTAGTTGACTTTACATCATTTTTTTCAATTATTAATTTTAAAAAACTCTATAGTTAAGCGCGCTTGAGTGAGAGGTGATCTGGGATGGGTGACTTCCCAGGAAGTCCTCGTTACCTAGTGCAAGCCCTGGAAGTGATGATTGGAGCTATGAGATTCATTTCACTAGTTTCAATCCCACTTCTTCACCCATGTGAGCATCACTCGATGCAATGAGTGTTAAGTGGACTATTCAAAAATCATGAGTTGAACCCCGAAAAATGATCTCTAATAAACTAATATAATTTCAACAAATATATACTTGCTAATTATTATTATTTTTTATTATAAAAAATATATATAGAAAAAAATAAAAATATCAATAAAATGCTATTATATTTATTATTCACATTTAATTATTAAATAATAATAATAGAATAAAATAGATTTGAATGTTTAATATTGTTTATTTTTATTAAAATTTGAAATATATAAAATGTATTTAAAAAAATATTAAGTTATTAAATATTATTTTGAAAAATAAAATAAATATATATTTGACCGTGTTTTAGAAAAAAAAAACAAATAATATATGTTACTATAGTTATTATTTACATTTAATTTTTAGATAATAAAATTTATACTTGGGTCTGCGGTGAAAATTTTCTCGATTAATACTTGGGTTTGCGGTGATTTTTTCTCGATAAATTTTCGGACCTGGGCATTTGAGGTTTGTTGTCCGGTTTGCTGATATTCAGGTGCACACATTCCTTATATTTTTCTAATACATATCTACTCATATATTATCAAGTATGAATAATTCACCACAGCTACCAAGGATTACCAAAGGTAGACCTAGCATAGTTACTCTACATAGCCTTTATGAGTATATAGAGTCTCTAGAGAAACGTAGAGAAGAAAGAGAAGTCAAGCTACAAACCCAGTTAGAATCCATGCTGGAAAACAAATTCACATCTCTTGAAGACAAGATCCAAAAAAAAATAGAAAATAAAATAGAACTATTGGAGAATAAAATGGAGGCAATGGAGACTAGGTTGCAGGTCATAGAAAAAAAAAACCAAGATACGAACCAAACATACCGACAAGGAGATGTTGATAATATAGAGAGTCTTAAAATCAAGGACATGATTAAAGAACTAGAAGAAAAAGTTAACAACAGTCTCACCCTAAATAGTGGGGTAGGTAGATTAGATAGCAAACCAATTAAAGATGAAATGAAAAATTTGATCTAATTAGACCATGAACGTAACAAAATGGCCTTGAACCTTATAATTTTCGGTTTGAAAGAGGAGGTAGATGAGGATACTTTAGCCATAGCCCAGACAGAATTACATAATATATTACAAATTGAAACCACGTGTCTCACAAAAGCAACAAGGTTAGGGAAATTAACTGAGAATAAAAGAAGGCTGATCCGAATAAAGGTGAGCTCTACTGACCATAAGTATGACATACTTAGTAAAACCTCAAGCCTAAAAGGAATGGGAATATTTATAAATGAAGATCTCATTCCAGAAGATCAAGAAGAATTAAGAAATGAGGTTCAAAATGTAAAAGACGCTAGGAAGGAAGGAAAATGGGCAATAATTAGAAATAGAAAAGTCGTTATTCAAGATAGAAACCAAAAATATAGTAATAAATAGCAACTCAACATGCTCCAAATTCTTTCTTGGAACTGTCGGGGCTTTCCATGGAAAAAAGGCCCAAATCTAAGTTGGATCTCCAATGATGTTGATATTATATTGCTTGTTGAAACTTGGAAGCATGAAGAATCTAAGGCCCCTAACATAGATGGATTTGCACTATGGTCTACCTGGAACAAGTGATCCTCCCGTAGAGGCATTAGGGGCATAGCTTGCTACATTAAGAAGAAAATATCCCCCCATGCTAGGATTTATAAAAACGACCCTTAAAACCAATATAGTTGGATTGAGATTACTGATATTAATGATAAAAATAGCTACATAGAAATCTGTTATTTCCCCCCCCCCATCAATTCTAACTTCTATAAGAAAGATAATCTAGATAAAAATAGTCCTTACAATGGTTTAGAGAATGATATTTCTAGCCTAAGGAATGAAGGTAATATCCTTTTAATGGGTGACTTTAATGCTCGAACTTCAAGCAACCAAGCTATTCTTCTAAGCAATCATTCCAACCCCAATCCTCTTTGGTTAGACAAAGACCTTAATCTGGCTAGCCGATACAAAAGGAGCTTTGAAGACCTCGGGGATAATTTGTTTGGGTCGGAGCTAGTCAAGCTATGTAGTGCTCAAGATATCATAATCTGCAATGGTCTAAAGAAGTGGCCCAATTCTATCCAAATGACCTGCATCCATGGGCTTGGCAGTAGTGTGGTAGACTATGTTATTTTTGTTCTGCCTTTATACAATGAAATACTAAATTTTGACATCTTAAATGACCACGAGCCTGACTCTGATCATAGGCCTTTACTCATAACTCTTAATTTTTTCATGCATAGATATCCCATTGAAAATAATCCTTATAGTCAAAAGAACTTAATCTTTGATAGAAATAAAAATGATCTCTTTCTAAATGAATTAAAAACTAATTTTCTTCCTTTATCTAGTATAGACAACATAGATGACCTTTATCATAATTTTACTACAACCCTCTCATATTCTATTAACAATTTCTCAATTGAAGTCTCAAGTAATAAAATAAATAGCAAAACTAGCCCATGGTATGATAAAGATTTTAAAAGTGCGAGGAGAGCAATTAAGGAAGTTGTTGATGAATCTCTTAAGATTGACAAGATAAAAATCTACAAAGCCCTAACTAAAAGGAAAAAAAGGCAATATATTCGTAAAAGGCAAGAGAATCTCTTACACCTCTCTAAGGTGGCTCCTAAGAAATTTTGGAGGCAGATTCTAACAAGGAAAACTAAATATAATAATAAAATTACTTTACACGACTAGAATTCCTACCTTAGAAAGCTTTATGAATCTCCAAATGCCAGGGAAAACTTTGAAACCCTACTCACAACGAAAGAATTTTTCTCATTAGAAGACATTGATTTTGGGGTTAAACGCCTAGCAAATGGGAAAGCTAAAGACATTGAAGGTTACCAGGTGGAAATCTTAAAAACTGGAGGTCCTGCCCTCATCCCCCACATCCACAAGCTTTTCAACCAAGCGATCAAGCAAGGGTTCCCTAAACCTTGGACTCAGATCCTCATTATCCCTATTTTTAAAATTGGGGATACAAATAATCCCTCTAATTATCAAAAAATTATGATCAGCCCTCTCTTGGCCAAGTTATATGGTATTATTTTGGAAAATAAGTTGAGCATTTGGCTTGAAAGTGAAGGTAAGCAGGCTAAATGCCAAGCAGGATTTAAAAGGCATCACTCAACAACGGACCACCTCGTTATGCTTAGGATCATTGTGGAGGAATGTTGCAATGATAAATCCAATCCCTTATGTTGCTTTGTGGACTTTAGAAAGGCTTTTGATACGGTTCCTAGAAACAACCTATGGAATAGATTAGAAGAGCTAAATGTTCCTTTCGAGCTAAGAGCAGCCACTATAAGATTATACGGGAATGTAATTGCAAAGTTAAAGAGCCATGAGGGGTGGTCAAAAGGTATTAAGTGTAATATTGGAGTTAAACAAGGTTTCCCTCTCTCCCCTACCCTATTCGGCATTTACATCAACAAGCTAGAAGGTTGTTTAGAGGAAGCAAGATGTGTTGGCACGATCTTAGCTGGGATAGTCATCATCCTTCTTCTCTATGCTGACGACATTGTTCTTCTTGCAAGGTGCCCATCGATCTTGATAAGCAACTTAGACTTCTTAAGGATTTCTGCTCTACCATGGGTATGTTTGTTAACACTGACAAAACAAAAGTTATGATTATCAAATCCAAGAAGGACACTTACACTAATTTTATGTATGAAAATAGTAACTTGGAGGAAGTGTCTACTTACAAGTACCTAGGAATTGATATTCATCACAAGCTCAACTGGAAGTATAGCATTCAGAAAAGGATTAATGGGGGGTGGAAAGCTTATTTTGTCTTGAAAATAATTGTAAAATGGCAAACCTCATAATGTGGGATAGAAATAAGTTCCTCTTTGAAACTTTAGTCACTCCTGTTATCTTATATGGATGTGAGATTTGGGGTTGCAGCATCTCTAGAGAATCCTAGAGAAATATTGAAAAAATCCAGAAGCATTTTCTAATGTATAACCTTAAAATTATAATCAATACACCCTATCCTATTCTCCTTATAGAAGTGGGTCTTTCCCCTATTGAGAGCCTAGCTATGACTAGGCTTATGTTGTACAAGCACAAGCTCAATAGCATAGGATACCATAGACTTCATAAGCTAGCTTTAAATTCCAGCCAAAACCACCTAAGGCTTAAACGAGGTTGGTATAAAGACACGAGGGCCTGGTTAAACCATTGGGAGATCAAAGGGAATGTTTCATTGCAAAACATTAATAACATTAAAAAAATTGTTACTTCTAAGTTCAAAGAAAAAATGTGGTGTGAGAAAGATATAGCAGCTAAAAGAAAATTAAGATATTATAAGGAGGTCATCAACCCCACCCTAGAAGATAAAAAGTATCTCTCTTCTTTAACTAGCTCAAAGAAGAAAATTAATATAACCAAGATTAGAACGAACTCTCATGAGCTCCATAGTGAAACATGTCGTTGGACAGTTCTTAAAACACCATGGATGGAAAGGATCTTCCATCTTTGTGAGAGTATGAACATCGAGGATGAAAATAACTTCCTCTTAGAGTTCCCCACGTACAACCACATTAGAGCTCAATTTCATAATATTTATTGCAATACTGACCTTCCGAGCCTTTTAAGATGTCAAAATTATAGTGAGCTCATGAGGCTTCTCTCCAAGATTTTTGAGCATAGGAATAAAATCTTAAATCAAACTAAATAACTCTCTTCTTTAGGTCGACCAAATATTAGTCTGAGTGGATTTTAACCATCATCATCATCATCAATAATAATAAAATGAAATAATTTGAATATTTATTATTATTTGTTTTATGAAAAATTGAAATATATAAAATGTATTTATAAAAATAAAAAGTTATTAAATACTATTTAAAAAAAAATAAACTAAATATATATTTGGGCAATATCAATAATAATATGTTATTAAATTTATTATACACATTTAATTAATAAATATATATTTGGAAAATATAAATAATAACTTGAGAGTATAAACTTTTGTGATCCATAATTATTTAAAAAACTCTTCCAGAAAATCAAATTATCATTAACGCGTTTAGAACTACCTAGTGTAGTTCATCATGAGGAACAAGCCCTTCAAATAATAATTTTTTATTATATTTATTATTCACATTTAATTATTAAATCATAATAATAAAATAAAATAAATTTGAATTTTTTTTTTGTCTCTTGACGAGTTTAGAACTACCGAGTGAAGTTCATCATGAGGAACAGACCCTTCAAATAATAATTTGTTATTACATTTATTATTCTCATTTAATTATTAAATCATAATAATAAAATAAAATAAATTTGATTTTTTTTTTTCTCTCAAGTTGTTTGTGATCCTCGAGGCTTGACTTGTAGCTTGAGGAACCACTACTCAGGGGCATCTAAGTTGTCCAACTAACCTGGGTGCTGGGAAAAATACTGAGAGAGGGGGGGGGGGGGGGAATTAGTATTTAGAGCTTACTGAAAATATTTTCACTTTTTCTTTACAGAATTCTATACGTGGCTTTTATGAACCCAAGTCGTGTATACATGCGCATATAATAAAAGAAACTGGCGTATACTGATATAAATTTGTAGATTAGAAAAACTTTTCAGGAGCAATCTTTAAGTCAGTTTACCATTCATGCATCTGTTAGATAATTAGTAATTATGTGCAGTAATAGCAGTATAAATCATTACATAAGAGCAACACACATTAACACCAATATTTAAGGTGGAAACCCAATTCGGGAGAAAACCACCATTGTTGTCATCTCTGTCTTCAATATTTATTATATGGAAAATTGTTTACAATATTTTACTGATGCAGACTCATATCAGTATGCAGACATCTACTTGCAGAAGGCTATAACCTTCTCTCGTTTTCCAGCTGCTACTGGAAGGGAGCTATAACCCCCCAATCTCGTTTACCAGCCACTACTGGAAGGGAGCTTCAACCCCCTGATTATAACACCAGCTTCTACTGGTAGGAAGCTTCTACTTCCATAATGAAGGATTCAACCCTCAGAACCACTGAAAACCACGTTTTATCAATTTTCCTACTGGATCAAACAACATCAACACAAATAAACATCAACAACCATAAAATTTACCCAATAATTCAATCAGAACAGTGAGACCACTGTAACCAGAACTCAGAAATAACCCAGACCTCAAAATAAATATGTAGATACAAGCTCAACCCTGACCATTCATTAACTTAAAATGTATACACTACTTCGCTTCACTGAACCCGCGTGTATACGCGCTTTCCTTCACACCAACCTGCGTATAGCTCTGTGAATATTGTTTTTCATAATGTAATCAGTCACAGATCCAGATCTGAGGCTTTCAGTCAAATATCTTTAGAAATGCAGAATCCTTCATCAGTTAGTCACCATCAACCATCTTTATTCTCTCATTTATCAGATTTGTACATAATCAACTTAGCAACATATACAGTATTCAGAAAACTCAGATCTACAATAAGACTTCATTTACAGATAGCAGACAAATAGTAGGAATAACAGAAAAACTTCTGCAACAAGATTCAGGAAACCCTAACTTCCATACGCGCCTTTTCTGAAGCAAACCCGTCTATATACGCACTTTTACTGAGACAAAATAGTGTATAGATCTGTAAATATAAACTTTGAAAAATGAACCAGATCCATAGAACTTACCCAGATTTCTTCACTTGACTTCAGCAAACTTGCGTCAGGTCATAGATCTAATCATCTCTTCAATGGATCACAAAAGAGCATATTCATTTCAGATGTAGAGATCCTAAGCCGTCATTGTATCCATGGGTGCATCATAGTTTCAGATCTATCAATTAAAACAGAGTTCATCCCATGCAAATGTACCTTAGAGAAAATTATTCAGCAACAACCCTTACTCATGCACACCTTTGCACTATCATCTTCTTCTCCTTATATAGATCTAGCCTTTACCAATACCATGAGTCCAAACCACACAACAGCTAATGGTATTCTTGGACAGAGTCAAATAGACAATACATCGCTCAATATTGTGGGCTAATACCATGGTAATGCCCCTTGGTTTCATAATTTTAGAGTGCAAAATGCATACCTAACTTGGATCATTCTTATCCACATATATACGTGACTTCTCTTCATAAAAACTCGTATATACTAATTCTGAATGTACAGGCGGGTTTCCTTCATAAAAGTAGCGTATACATTGAATCCATATGCAGGTTGCCTTCATCAAACTTGCGTATACATTGAGAAATATTTCCTGTTTCATTTCTCTTGCACTCACTGAAATTCCTTTCTCTGTCACATCTGAACTGACCTGTTGAATCATCATTTTACTTCTTTAACACATAAGTTTCTTATAAAAAGGAAACTCATCAAGTAGGTTTCCATCAAGGACAACTTCATCAAGAAGGTTGCCATCAAGGACAACATATCGCATCATATTTCCAACAATCTCCCCCTTTGGACTTGATGGAAACCATGAAGGTGTTTGATTACCACAATACATTAATCATAACCATTATTCAAACACAAAAATACTCTCCCCCTTTGACATCAAGGGCAAAGGATGGATCAAAACCAAAACAAGGTTTCTCTTTCCTTGTAGAAAGATGAGCTCTGAAGAATTGATGTGCAATCAATTTACCATGCTCCCACTAAGTTCATGTTGAATCTTCAGACAGATTTTTCAATGAAGTACATGACTCTATAACTCAACCGAGTATGACATTTTCTATCACCAAGGACTCATACTTACAATAATGATCAAACCAAGTGGAATTACATATTTGACTCAACTAGCTAACCAAGTGGGTTTGCAAATGTGAACAAGTCCTTACATGACTGAGTATAGCAATTTTAGATCATAGGCCTCAACATGACCTTTTCATAAAATTACAGATATGACTATTTATGACCAAAACCAAAGACTCTCAAACTTGAGATCATAACACAACAACCAATCAGAATGCCAACAATGCATCCTTTTCCACAAGATAAGTGCTCCCCCCTAGCTTGTGCATCCTGAACAACTTCAACAAACAAATCATCAAAGCATCTTCATCAAGGAGAAAAATATCAGAGAATGATACTGAAAGATGAATACTGGAGCAACAACAGAGATTACCCAACAGCATGATAACTATTCTGAAACGTTGACACAGAGAATTTATGTTAGCAAAACTCATATGTGGTTTTATGCACAAAAACCCGCGTATATACGCGATTTTCCTTTACAAAACCTGCATACTGAATTTAATCTTCTAAAATCAAGCAGATCTGATCTGAGAGGCAGAGACAACTCCCAAATTTTGTCTGAGATATTCAAATGCTTCCTTGGGAAGAGATTTAGTAAATATATCAGCAACTTGTTCTTTGGAGGGAACATACTCCAATTTAACCTTTTTTTCAAGCACTTGTTCACGTAGGAAGTGGTACTTGATAGGAATGTGCTTGGTCTTGGAATGCATAACAGGATTATTTGAGATACTAATGGCACTTGTATTATCACACAAAATGGAGATGGGAGGTGAACATTTGATTTGAATGTCTTGTAAAGTCTGCATCATCCAAAGTGGTTGTGTGCAACATGATGTAGAAACCACATATTCTACTTCTATTGTAGATAAGGCAATAGAACTTTGTTTCTTGCTGAACCAAGATACCAATTGGGGCCCCATATAGAATGCACCACCACTAGCGCTTTTTCGATCATCAACATTTCCAACCCAATCTGCATCTATGTAAGCATGAAGAGTGAGATCAGCATTCTTTGGATACCATAAATAAAAGTCTTGAGTCCCTTGTAGATATTTCAATATTATTTTTATAGCCTAAAGGTGTGACTCTTTAGGATTATCTTGGAATTGTCCAAAAATCCCAACTGCATGCATAATGTCTGGTCTTGTCTTGGTTAGATAAAGGAGACTTCCAATCATGGATCTATATTCTGGTTGATTCACCATGGGAGAATCATCATGATAACTGAGATTACATCTCGTTACCATTGGCGTACTCACAGGTTTGCAGTCTTCCATCCCATAATTCTTCAAAATTTTCTTAAAATATTTTTCTTGTGATAAAAATATGTCATTTGTTGCTTCTTGCACTTGTAAGCCAAGAAAAAAATCTAGTTCCACAAGTAAAGACATTTCAAATTCTTGTTGCGTAACAAAAGAAAATTTTTGACTCATGGACTCTTCATTACTCCCAAAAATGATGTCATCAACATATACAACTACTATCAATAGTTTATCATTTTCAATTTTAGTGTATAAGTTGCTATCAGCGGATCCCTTTGAAAAACCTTGTTGATGAAGATATTTGTCAAGACAATAGTACCATGCCCTTGGAGCTTGTTTGAGACCATATAAAGCTTTCTTAAGGTTGCAAAAAAGTTTTTCATAATTTCCCAAAATGAATCCTTCTGGTTGTTATATATAAACTTCTTCTTCTAGATCACCATTGAGGAAAGTGGATTTAGCATCCATTTGATAAACTTTGAATTGTTGAAAGCTTGAAAAGGCAAGAAACATTCTTATGGCTTCAATTCTAGCTACAGGAGAAAATGTTTCTTCAAATTCTATACCTTCTTTTTAAGCATACCCTTTACAAAAAATTCTAGATTTGTTTCTAATAACATCTCCATTTTCATTTAACTTGTTTTTAAATATCCATTTTGTTCCAATAACATTTTTATCATGAGGTCTTGGAACCAATTCCCAAGTATGATTCTTTTCAATCTGATCAAGTTCTTCATTCATGGCTTGAATCCAACATTCATCTTTGCTAGCTTGATTGACATTCTGTGGTTCAATACTGGATAGAAATGCTAGATAACTAGGAGATCCTACAAGAGTTCTTCTTGTTTGGACACCTGATCCATTTTCTCCCAAAATTTGAGATTCTGGATGATTCTTTTGAACATACCTAGATTGAGCCTTTTCAGATATATCTTCTTTTGGTGCTTCATTGGGTTCACCTTCTATATTGTTGCTACTTGATGCAGGAAGATATTCATCACCATCATCTTCATTTGTTATTGGTATTTCCCCTTTTGGAGCTGAGAGAGACTCATCAATTACAACATAAATGCATTCAACAATCTTTCGAAGTCTTTTATTGTAACATTTATATGCTTCACTTCTTGAAGAATAGCCAAGAAATATTCCTTCATCTACTCTAGGTTCAAACTTACCAAGTTTTTCATCATTGTTCTTGATAAAACATTTACTTCCAAAAACTCTAAAATGCTTTACAATTGAAAGATTACCATACCAAAGCTCATAAGGAGTTTTATCACTGTTTACAAAAATGTGAGCTTTGTTAAGAATATTTACAGTGGTATGTGTTGCTTCTCCCCAAAAGGTATCAGGTGTTCTAGAATCATCAAGCATAGCACAAGCCATTTGTTGAACTATTCTATTCATTCTTTCTTCCACGCCATTTTGTTGTGGGGTTCCAACTACATAAAACTATATTTTTATGCCATGTTGTTCACAGAAATCAAATAATTCATCTGATATATATTCCCCTCCTCGGTCAGATCTAAGACATTTGATTTTAAGATCTAATTCATTTTCAACCAGGGCTTTAAAGATCTGAATTTTTTCAAATGCTTCATCTTTGTGTTTTAGTAAACCAATCCAACACATTCTAGAGAAATCATCAATAAAAATAATATAATATTGTTCTCCACAGGGTGACCTTTTTCTCATAGGTCCACATAAGTCAATATGTATGGGTTAAAGAGGCTTAATTTTTTATCCTTCTTTCGCATTGAATTTTACTCTGGTTTGAGTACCGAATTGACAAGATTTGCATATGGTACTTTCAGGCAAAGTGATGCGGGGAAGATCACGAACTTCTTTGAGTCTGCTAGATTTGCTGATTTGAGAGAAACTCAAATGCCCCAATCTTTTGTGCCATAACCAATTTTCTGAAGATTTACCAAAGTAACATTGTTCTTTGCAACCTTTCAATACATATAGATTGCTTGGTGTTCTAGTTCCTTTTATTACTGTTTTTCCTGTGTCAAGTTCACGTACCACACATTCTTTTGAACTAAAGACAACTTCATTTCCTTGATCACACATTTGACTCACACTTAACAGGTTATGTTTTAATCCATCCACATACATAACATTTCTAGATTTTACCTTTTCTTTTATAAAAGTGGAACCTTTTCCTTTAATGACAGTAGGAGTATCATTTCCAAAGGTAACATTATTTTCTCTTTCTAGAGCATTGTATGCAAGGAGTTTATTTTTATCACCTGTCATGTGTTTTGAGCATCTGCTATCAATGTACCATTGATTTTCTTCTCCTTCTACAAATAAGGGTATGCCACAATTCTCAACCTGTAATTCCTTCTTTCTCCATACCTTGGAATTTGAAGGTACATACTCTTTTGGTTCGAGTTTGCTCCTGCATTCAGATTCTCCATGACCAAAGTTATTTCAATAAGCACATTCAATTTCATTTTGAAGAGGAGAAAAGTTGTTATAAGTATTCTTTTCTATTCCAGTCTCATTTCTTTTCTTTCTTGCTTCTCTGGTCATGATGATTTTGTATGAAACACATTGAACAAATTTATGACCAAAATTATGACATGAGAAACAATGCCCATTAAAGAAGAAATTTATGCGATCATGAAACCTTCTATTTCTTTTTACCTACAGATTGGTGTTTCTCTCTTTGATATTTCTGTTATTGTTCTTTGTATTGAATTGGTCATGCTTTACCTGTGAAGTTTCTTTATTTTCTTGCTGAGTGACAGAATGTTGTAGGTTGGCTTTAGTTGCATTTAGATAGCATGGTGCTGAAGACTGAGAGGATTCTCCGATATATCCAAGACTTGTCTTTACAAAAGGAGAGCGTTGAACCTTGATAATTTCATCTAAGGTTTTATTTCCTTTATCAAATCCAAGATTTAAATTTTTCTCTTTCTCAATTTCCTTTCTTAGACTTACTATTTCACATTCTAGTTTCTCATTATGCTTCTCCTTTTCTATAAGTTGATTCTTTAGAGTATCTATGTTTTCTTCCAAACATATTTTGAGCTGATTAATTTCTTTAAGAAAATCATTTTCTTATAGTGAATCCATAAAGGTATCTTTAGCCTCAGTAGAATATTTTTCAAAAGCCATGACTAGTCTAACATCTTGACCAGATTCTCCTTCTTCACTATTTGATAGCCCATCACTCTCTTCATCAGTATAATAACTTTCTCTATTGATAAACTTATTCTTATTTACTTTTGCCACTTCCTTTCCTTTTTTCATTTTTTTCTTTGTGAGGGAACTTAGTAGCATAATGACAAAATATTCTACAAGAAAAACATTTAAAAGGAAGCTTACTGTAATATCCCAAAATTGGGACTGCTATCTAGGCATGTCTAAAAAACCCATTTTTTAGAAATGGCTACTACACGATTGGAAACCAACCCTTGGATCCCTTAGATCTGACAATCTAAGACCTGAATCCAAGAGGGATTCAAAAAAAAATCCTTCTAGGTGGGTTAAACAGGTCTCCCCACACCTAGTGCAGTTGGAAAATGCCCAAAGAAGGGGCTGCAGCAATACAAAATAACTCTACCCAGAAAATAACACAGTTCAGCCCAATATATGTAGGAGATCAATATAATGGTTCATTAATCACTTATACATCATCAAATCAGGTTTATAATAGGTAACATATAATGTACAAGATAAAAATGGAGAACTTTGATGAAGAAACCCTCAAGAATGAGGTGCTGCAACAATGTATTAGTTGTAAGAAGTCTTGACAATGTTATATTATGAGCTAAAGTAGTTGTAAAATACATACAGATCTAGAATAGTTTTGTGTACAAAATATTAGATCTATATCATATTTGTACACTAGAAGAGTTCCTCTACACATTCCCCTTGGGGTTTTGAGCAAAACATGAGATACAAAGAGTAGATCTGAGATCTAAAGTTGCATATCTACAGTAAGATTCAGAATTTCTGAAGTAAATAAAATACACAGTAGATCATATCTGAAAAGAGCATGGATTAGAAATCTAATCCATGGATCACCACTGTGAAAGGAATAATCTCAAACACCAGAGATCTCTCCTCCAAAAGCATGCCAAAACTCCCTGCAACTTCCTTCTTGCAAATAACGCGGTTATGGGAGAGAAACTGCGTTGTTGAAACTAGAAATGGTTTGGCCTGATGCCAAGATCTGATTATGCAGCTCAAATGGTTCAGAACTCTCTTTCCAATGGGATAGAAGACTTTCCTAGTGAAAAGAGGCCCTAGATTGGCTTAGATCTGAATAGATCTAGCCTCCACGTGTTTCAGCTTACAAGGACAACCAAACCCTCAACAGGATTTGCGTTGTAGTTGGAAGATGTAGCTTGGACAAATTCTTTATAGTGGACAAGATTAGCAAGACTCCTCCAAGAGCTACTCAATGGAAGAGGTGGGATTCCCGATCAGGAACACCGTAGTGCTAAACAGCACTATTCTCAGCTAAAAATCAAGAGAATAATAAATGTCTAAACAGACAATATCTTCAGAAATATCATATCATGAAAAAACTTCTCTTGAAGTCCTCCTCTTCATTTTATAAGTTAGAAATCCTGCCAAACCCTAAACCATCTCAATCATTTAGCTATGTTCACATGTGTAGCCTCCAACTAGAATTGCACTGTGCATCTAGGAGGTTCATTGCATCTATACAGCGTTGATGATTTGGTCCTGGTTGACTTGGTCAAATGATCCAGCCTCTTTCACACTTAAGCGTGTTTATGAAAATAGCTCAGTTTTAGCCTTGTTCATATTGAGCATTGATTTATTTTTCTGATTTAGGAGTTTTATTGATCCTCCTTTACAATTTTATCCATAAAAATAGGAAGAAAAAAAAAATTGAATATTCCTATTAGCTTGGGCTAATTAGGAATATTATAGTCCTTCCCTCCCAAATGTTTCTTGTCCTCAAGCAACTAAAAGGATAGAACTGAAGAGTTTCCCCACAAGGCATGGAGGATGATACGTGTTGGGAAACATATTCCCCAAGTGGATCCTCCATCCCCAAGCAATCATCCATACAAAATGAGTCACCTCCCAACATGGCAACTCCAGAAAGTTCTCCTCCACCTTGAGCTCATGCAATGTAGGTGGTGTTATCACTCAAATTTTCCTTGAAGTTGTTGGAAAGAGGAAAGGGGTCCGAGGTAACCACAAACCAATATTTTAGGTACAGAATCTAGCCAATCTGTACCCAGAGAGGGCTCTCTCTATAAAATTTAGCTTCGTTTTTAGAATATATTAGGCTAGTTATAAAGTTCAGGATTTTTGTTTGAATTTGGGTGGTGGAATTTGATAGCTGAGGGCAAGATTTAGTAGTTCAGGCCATTGGGCTATGGAGTCAAAAAGATGGCTTCAATGGATTAAGTTTCTAGACAAAAGATGGTTTTACAGGGCAAGATAATCAAACAGAGAAAAATTTTAGATTTAAAGTGAATGGAATGGATTTAAAATGGATGAAAGGAAATTAAGAATCTTTCAGTACATTCATAAGAGGGAAAATTGAGTGATTATTAACAAAGAGCAATTAATAATTCTTTATTAAATAACCAAAATGTTTAAACTAGAAAAATAAGAGCAATTAAGAATTCATTGTTTAAAACAAGTTTAGAAGAAAACATTTAGAATAAAAATGATTGAAATCAGATTACACTTAAGTACCTTCTGATTTACTCCTTTTCATTATTTATTCAAAAATGAAACACAATGATATAATAAACATATATAAAGACTTTAAAACACATGGGAAATATGACTTATTGATCTGTAGTCTGACATATGAATCCTGTAAAAAGTCTTTCGCTTCAATTCATCATCTAGCTTAGCCAAAAAAAAAAATCTCCAATATCACTTTATTCCAAATAGTCAATGTTACAGCAGAGTCTAAAAAATCCACCCCAAAATACTTCCAAGAGTGAAGTATTTATACAAATTCTAAACTAAAATATCTTGAAAAAATATCAAGATTAGTTCACAAATCTCTCCAACTATTTTACATAAATAGAACTTAAGTAAAGGACACTCAAACTAATGCATCTATTTGGTATTATTTTTTATGGATAGGCAATGAGAAAGAGAATAATTTGAATTTGATCCAACCCTTAGTTGATGATGAGGCATCCAAGTCACTAACTGCTTCCTTTCTTTGTGCATTCTGCTCCAACAATTCTGCAAACTTGGTGTCCAATGATATCTTTTTATTTATCAATCCGTAATAAATATGTAAAAAGTGAAAGAGGTTAGTGTACAAAAAGATTTTGGTGAGATAAACCTATTTTATTTTCCTAAAATTCCTCTCCATCTATGCACAATAGGCTTTGCAAAAATATGTGTAAAACATAGTTTTACAGATTCTGAAAAATAGCTTGTAAATATGTGCATGTATCTCTTATTATGAAATCATTGTGAAAAAAGTGAGATAGGTTTTTGTATATGGGTCTCTTAGGAACAAAAACCTCCTTCCGTTTTGTATGATGTATTTTGGATTTACCACAATATTCTCTGCAAAATGATGACTTAACTGGTATTTTCTGCAAAAAATGCTTTCCAACATTGTTTAATATTTCCAAAACCATAATAGCTGTTAGAAAAGTGGGAGATTTTTTTGTATATTTTCCTCTTAAGAACATAAACCTCCTTCAGTTTTGCAAAATTCATCTTGGATTTATCACAATAGTTTCTGTAAAACTATGACTTAAACAGGAAATTTTTGAAGAATGTACCATTTTTTCTCTAATTTCATCTTTTAACCTTAAACTTCTTTTGACTGTTTTTCACTTTTACTTTGGATAAACTTCATTGTGGCTAGTGAAAGTGTTTTCATCTTTGTTTAACCCTTAATATCTTCATGTTTACTTTCACTGCTTACTGTTTACTTTTTACTTTTTACCGCTCTATTTTTTATTGGTCTTCACTTTGTCATGAACTTGTATGTTCTGTTATGTAACTGTCTTCCCTGTTGTTTATCTTCATGCTAGCTTATTTAATTGACTTGGTCTTCAATATGATACTCTTTAATCCTAATACTCTTTGATTGTTCTTTACTGTGTCCTTTTACCTTCAATGTGTAGTTTAGGTTTTTACTGTCTGTTTCAACAGTAAATCGTTTAATATCTTGTTTCCTTTGCTTGTCTTTCAACTGTATGTTTTATATTCCATCTCAGTTTGAATAGATTTGATAATACTCTTGGAGTAAACAAGTCTTATGACTAGTATTAAGACTATTTATCCAAGGATGTGGTCTTCTGATTACCTGTAAAACAAAACAAATTGTTAAGAAAGCATTGGTTTACAGGGGAGGTCGAGAAGGTTTCATTTTATGTTGAGAGGTCTGTGGAGTGAATCTAGAATGATTTTTGGAAGGTAAACCATGTTCGAATTGGTTAACAGAGGCTTCAGGTGGCGCAACTGGGTTACAAAGGGTTTTACTACACAATCAGGCGAAAATGAGCAACACTAGGGGGTTTTTGTTTAAACGGGTAAACGGTTGATATTGGCGGGTAAGCTTTGAATAAACAGTGGAAAAATGGTGCTGACCTGACAATGTGAAGTTTTGTCGTTAGTGGGAGGTGGTAAGCGGTAGGCAATCGCACCACTTTTTGGGAAAGGTGGTTTTGGGCAGAGGGCGAGCGATTCCATACGATGAACGACGTGTGGCGCGGTACTGTTCAGAAAACTGCTTGGCCATCGCGCGTTATCGTTCAGATGAGGATGGCTAGCGATATTGATATCAACCGTAGATCTAATATCTCTTAATCAAACGGTGGTCGGGGTTATGAGATGATGAAAATATAACGAGCGGGCCCAATGTAATTTATTTTGAATTAATTGCATCGGGGGTGATTTGGGAATTTATTATTAAAATAAGACGGGAAAACGGGAATTTTAAATGATTTAAATAATAAAATTAGAAGTTAATATGAAAAAAATGAAAGAACCGCTAAGTGTAAACATTAGCTTAATGTTTTTAACTTATGCTTTTATGAGGAGGATTTTTCTGTGAAATATTACATGATTTTTCCTAAGTAAAATGGGATTTTACTTAGGAAAATATTTTTTTAGAGGTGAATGAATGTTATGATAAATGATTTTAAGTACCTAGGCTTTTCCAATTATTGGGCCGAGGGTCTGGTCCCTCCAAAAGTCAAGGAAATGCCTTGAGCCCCTCTAATCTTTAAATGCCTAGTACTTAGGGGAAATTAGTGAAATTTTTAGGGAAAAGATGAGAAGGGAAGTTAATAATCTGACTTCGCATTGCTTGAAATTTTTCAATGTATTTTCTCCGTTTCATGATTTCTGTGGATGAAAATAAAAGATTTAACACATCTAAAGCCATTATTCATCACATGTAATTCTGCAACATCATCTACCTACCCTACCTACTTTACTCTACCATTTTTTCTTCTTTATTACGGTGCACTTAGACTGGCAAACCCTTATCACACTTTTTTCTTTTACATATGAAAATCTATCTAGTTCTAACCTTATTACATCCAAGGGCTCAGATTAAGCTATTGAGCTCCTTTTATTTACTCTACCTATCTACTTATCTACCAAGATTAAACAGTTTGGTTAGATTTTATTCTCTATCTCTAAAACATAAAATTGAAAGATGAACTAGCCAAGCTTAAACTATTTGACTATTCATTAATTGTGGCATAAAATAAAAGTTGCAGACAATTTTTTTATTACATCAGAGAAAAAAGTAGTGGCATTTAGACTTGCACACTTTCCTTAGCCTTTCTTTTGGTGGGGTTCATTTTCTTTCACTTTTTTGGCCATTTTATTCTTTTTACCCATTGATTTTTCCTTTAGGGTATACCCTCTTTACATTTTTTAAATTTTTTGATTTTTTGAGAATATGGAAAGCCTTTGCAACAAGAAAAGGTATGAACATATTACATAGCTCATCAAATCAATCATGAAATATGACACCTATTGGTATAGGAGTCTAACACTTGCTCCACTTGGGGATGGCTTTTCCTAGTGAAAAGTCAAGAACAACAGGTCAGTTGGCCTCAAAGTAATTATGACTGAACCATGGAATATTCTTCTGCTTGTTGCTTTATTGTATGTATGACAATAATACTTCTGAATCTTAGGGCCTTCTCCTCGGGCTTCAACTCCTGTAAGTTACTATCCACTCAAAACTTAAAACTTCGTTTCCCAGTTGGAAATTTTCTGCCTTGGTCCAATCCCAAACATGCATTTGTTGTGGCTGAAAATATTGAATTGAATATAGTCCTTTTTCTGCAACCTGAAATCTGATCTGAAACTAAAACAACACACAAAAATTTTCAAACCAATTTAATGAAAAACTAGCTGAAAATTGAAAACTAAAAAAAATTGCTCAAAATTCTGAGCTTATTAGCACTCATCTACCTACTCAATCTATTGTTCAACTGCTAGTTAGGTAAAATGAAATATCCAATGCAACCATTCAAGCATTATGTACTTTGATAGATTTTGTTGCATTTTCTTGTCGATTATCAAAATTGTACTTCTGCAACCTATTAGAAACTTGTCAACAAATGAGAGGATAAGGAAACACTTGATTTCCTTTGTTGACTCTAGAAACTGTACAAAAGGATCTTCCAAAATATATACACTGATGTTTAACTGATCTAAACAATTGTACATCTGTTCTAGATGGCCTCCATGCCATGAATCTGAAATGTCATTTTCGTCTCTATCTCCCTGCAAACTTTCAAATAAGATTTGTGATGATATTCCTACTGATTGTAATGTTTCACTGTTGAATTATTTATCATCTTGATTCTGAAAATAATAGTTAGTTAATAGAGGAATTCTTTGAATGCCTTCAATATTCAACATACCTGCTATTGGATCCTGGAAAACTTGGGAAAATTTCTGGAACCTATGACATATAAAATTCCATGGGACTTCATTAACTTCAACAAGTTTTCCATTCTTTTCTTTAAACATGTTATACCACATTTCCTTTAAACACTGAAATGATTCAAAAAATAGTGGTATGGAACTTTCTTGTGTTATTTGATCATTTATTTCAATGGGAACTGATAACTGCAATTGTGAAACTGAAAAATCTTGATCAATAGTTTCATTATCTTCTTTGTTGTCAATCACAATTCCTAAAGATTGCTGATTATTGATGGTATGAAAGTTGTCTCTAATGAACTGAAATGAAGCAAAACAAAGAGGAAAAGAACCTTCACTTATTTCCACATTTTCTGCTTTTTCTTCCTCATTCTCATGGTTCATCTGTATTGGCTGATCACTGTCTTCAATCTGCTGAAACTGAGTTTCTTCATCCCAAAAACTAGCTTCTGATTGCTCTGTAAAGTTAGCTTGAGTTTGGAGAACATAACTATCATCATAATGATCATACTTAGGCAAATCATCAAAAGAAGGAATGTCATCAAACATACACATTAGATCAACAAATTCCTCTTCCTCATATTGATTTGTAAATTCATTTTCTGATCTATGATAATTTGAATTAAGAGAAATTTGTTCATGGCTATCAACCTCTTCTATTTCTTCATGGTGATTTTGAATAACAAATTCTTCTTTCATAGTGATCTCCTGTGTTATTTCATCTAGTTTTCTTACCAAAAGGCTGAGTTTTACCTCTGCAATATGTTTCTTTTCCTCTTCTTCTGCTTTCAACTTTCCTGTTTGATTTGGAGATTAACTTCCACATCGACTGCAATGTTCTGCATCTGTACAAGTGTTTTTGGATCTCTTTCTCTTAATCTAAATTCTATTTCTGGATCAAAGGCACTTGGATAATGCAAGAGAGCTGAATCATGAGGAGGTCTAATATTTTCTGGAAATGAATAATAAACTTGATTAAATCTGTCAGAAAATTGTTGTATTGTTTCATTTGGATGTCTTTTTAATTTATTATATTCTTCCATGATCACAAAATGATTAACTTTGATTATCCATCTATCAAGGAAAAGTTTGATAAACTGCTGCAAATTTGAGATGCTAGCATTAGGCAGATTTTTGAACCAACTCTTTATTCTATTTTGCAATGAAAGAGAAAAAAGTCTAATTTTAACATCATCTTCATCAATCTCAAATAAATCCAAATAATTTTCAAAACCTTGATATGTTTTTGGGCAGTGATGCCATTCTCTCCATCAAATCTAGGAAGATACTTGTAGTATTTTTTAGGAAAATCATGGAGTATAGGAGGTAAAATAAGGGGCTTATATCTATCTGGAACTTTATATGGCAGAGGGATAAGTACATGGATTGTAAGATCAGTCTTGATTATTTGAGGCTTCTTAATTGAAAAATGATCAGCATTAGATTCATAAGAAAGCTGCTCAAAGAGATTACGAGAATTATTACTTACAATCTTCAAAGGAAAATAACTAAAACTAATCTAAGATCTTCTATAAAATACAATATACATTGAAAAACTTTCTTAATGAGAAAGAACATAATGTCTTGGATTAAGATCCAAGTTGAAAGCCTGATCTTTCCATATTGTTCTTTGAGGTTCATTCCTCCAGTGGAGTCTTAGTAGTGAAATTGATTTTGGAGTCGCCAGGTGGATGATTTTAACCTTTGTGTGTCTGATCCTTGTCCACCATCATAGATCAGATCTAAACCTGTAAAAAAATTCTGAAGAAAAAATTAGTTCTTCAGGAAACCAAATTTTGAGTATTTTATGATTATTTTGTTTTTTTTTTTTTTTTGAATTTTCAAAACAACTTCTATGATTTATTTAAGAGGCTTTAGATATGAGATTTAAACTTTCTTAAAGACTTATTTGACAAGAGGAACTGATCAAGTATTTGAAACCAAAGTTCAATTCATAAACTAAACCGGAGATAGACTGAAGTAGCATTTATTCAATATGCAATTGCAGAGCAAAAGCAGTTCAAAGGCTACCTGGCTAACTTCAGGCTCCGTCTGTAGCTTATAAAGTAAACAAAAGTAACAATAAAATTATTCAGTTTCCCAACGGAGTCGCCACTATGTTATCACTCAGATTTTCCTTGAATTTGTTGGGAAGAGGAAAGGGGTCCGAGGTAACCACAAACCAATATTTTAGGTTCAAAATCTAGCTAATCTGTACCCAGAGAGGGCTCTCTCTATAAAATTTAGCTTTTTTTTTAGAAGATATTAGGCTAGTTATAAAGTTCAGGAGTTTTGTTTGAATTTGGGTGGTGGAATTTGATAGCTGAGGTCAATATTGAGTAGTTCAGGCCATTGGGCTATGGAGTCAAAAATATGGCTTCAATGGATTAAGTTTCTAGACAAAAGATGGTTTTACAGGGCAAGATAATCAAACAAAGAACAATTTTAGATTTAAAGTGAATGGAATGGATTTAAAATGGATGAAAAGCAATTAAGAATCTTTCAACACATTCATAAGAGGGAAAATTGAGTGATTATTAACAAAGAGAAATTAAGAATTCTTTATTAAATAACCAAAATGTTTAAACTAGAAAAACAGGAGCAATTAAGAATTCACTGTTTAAAACCAGTTTAGAAGAAAACATTTAGAATAACAATGATTGAAATCAGATTACACTTAAGTACCTTTTGATTTACTCTTTTTCATTAGTTATTCAGAAATGAAACACAATGATATAATAAACAGATATAAAGACTTTAAAACACAAGGGAAAGATGACTTATTGATCCGTAGTGTGACACATGAATCCTGTAAAAAGTCTTTCGCTTCAATTCATCATCCAGCTTAGCCACAAAAAAATTTCTCCAATAGCACTTTATTCCAAATAGTCAATGTTACAGCAGAGTCTAAAAAATTCACCCCAAAATATTTCCAAGAGTGAAGTATTTATACAAATTCTAAACTAAAATATCTTGAAAAAATATCAATATTAGTTCACAAATCTCTCCAACTATTTTACATAAATAGAACTTAAGTAAAGGACACTCAAAATAATGCATCTATTTGGTACTATTTTTTATGGATAGGCGATGACAAAGAGGAGAATTTGAATTTGATCCAACCCTTAGTTGATGATGAGGCATCCAAGTCACTAACTGCTTCCTTTCTTTATGCATTTTGCTCCAACAATTCTGCAAACTTGGGGTCCAATGATATATTTTTATTTCTCAATCTGTAATAGATATGTAAAAAGTGAAAGAGGTTATTGTATATAAATATGTTGGTGAGATAAATCTATTTTATTTTCCTAAAATTCCTCTCCAGCTGTGCACAATAGGCTCTGCAAAAAGATGTGTAAAACATAGTTTTACAGAGTCTGAAAAATAGCCTGTAAAGATGTGCATCTATCTCTCATTATGAAATCATTGTGAAAAAAGTGAGATAGTTTTTTTAGATGGGTCTCTTAGCAACAAAAAATTCCTTCAGTTTTGTATGATGTATTTTGGATTTACCACAATATTCTCTGCAAAATGATGACTTAACTGGTATTTTCTGCAAAAAATGCTTTCCAACATTGTTTAATATTTCCAAAACCATAATAACTGTTAGAAAATTGGGAGATTTTTTTGTAGATTGTCCTCTCAAGAACGTAAACCTCCTCCAGTTTTGAAAAATTCATCTTGGATTGATCACAATAGTTTCTACAAAACTATGACTTAAACAGGAAATTTTTGAAGAATGTACCATTTTTTCTCTAATTTCATCTTTTAACCTTAAACTTCTTTTGACTATTTTTAACTTTTAATTTGGATAAACTTCATTGTGGCTGGTGAAAGTGTTTTCATCTTTGTTTAACCCTTAATATCTTCATGTTTACTTTCACTGTTTACTGTTTACTTTTTACTTTTTACCGCTCTATTTTTTATCGGTCTTCACTTTGTCATGAACTTGTATGTTCTGTTTTGTAACTGTCTTCCCTGTTGTTTATATTCATGCTAGATGATTTAATTGACTTGGTCTTCAATCTGATACTCTTTAATCCTGATACTATTTGACTGTTCTTTACTGTGTACTTTTACCTTCAATGTGTAGTTTAGGTTTTTACTGTCTGTTTCAACAGTAAATCATTTAATATCTTGTTTCCTTTGCTTGTCTTTAAACTGTATGTTTTATCTTCCATCTCTATTTGAATATATTTGATAACACTCTTGGAGTAAACAAGTCTTATGACTAATATTAAGAATGTTTATCCAAGGATGTGGTCTTCTGATTACCTGTAAAACAAAACAAATTGTTAAGAAAGCATTGGTTTGCAGGGGAGGTCGAAAAGGTTTCATTTGATGTTGAGAGGCCTGTGGAGTGAATCTAGAATGATTTTTGGAAGGCAAACCATGTTCGAATTGGTTAACAGAGGCTTCAGGTGGCGCAGCTGGGTTACAAAGGGTTTTACTTCACAATCAGGCGAAAATGAGCAACACTAGGGTGTTTGTGTTTAAGCAGGTAAACGGTTGATATTGGTGGGTAAGCTTTGAATGAACAGTGGACAAATGGCGCTGACTTGATGATGTGAATTTTTGTCACTAGTGGGAGGTGGTAAGCGGTACGCGATCGCACCGCTTTTGGGGAAAGGTGGTTTTGGGCGGAGGGCGAGCGATTCCATACGACGAACGATGCGTGGCGCGATACTGTTCAGAAAATCGCTTGGCCATCGCACGTTATCGTTCGGACGAGGATGGCTAGCGATATTGATATTAACCGTAGATATGATATCTGTTGATCGAACAATGGTCGGGGTTATGAGATGACGGAAAGATAACGAGCGGGCCCAATGTAATTTATTTTGAATTAATCGCATCGGGGGTGATTTGATTGGCAGATTCAAGTTATTAATTAATCATGAGGATTAATTAACCTTTATTGATATGGCGGAGAAATGCGCTCACGATTAATCAAAGATTTGACTAATTAATCATGATTAATACATTAATATGGTTATTTTTCAACCAAAGGGGCGGGATATTATTATTTGGGAATTTTATTATTGAAATAATACGGGAAAAGGGGAATTTACAAGGATTTAAATAATAAAATTAGAAGTTAATATGAAAAAAATGAAAGAAGCGCTAAGTGTAAACATTAGGTTAATGTTTTTAACTTATTCTTTTATGAGGAGGGTTTTCTGTGAAATATTACATGATTTTTCCTAAGTAAAATTGGATTTTACTTAGGAAAAGATTTTTTAGAGGTGAACGAATGTTATGATAAATGATTTTAAGTACTTAGGCTTTTCCAATTATTGGGCCGAGGGTCCGGTCCCTCCAAAAGTCAAGGAAATGCCTTGAGCCCCTCTAATCTTTAAATGCCTAGTAATTAGGGGAAATTAGTCAAATTTTTAGGGAAAAGATGAGAAGGGAAGTTAATAATCTGACTTTGCATTGCTTGAAAATTTTCAATGTATTGTCTGCCTATGCACTTGTGATGAAAGTAAAATATTTCCCACATCTAAAGCCATCATTCATCACATGTAATTCTGCAACATTATCTACCTACCCTATCTACTTTACCCTACCATTTTTTCTTCTTTATTAGGGTGCACTTAGACTGGCAAAACCTTATCACACTTTTTTTCTTTAACATATGAAAATCTATCTAATTCTAACCTTATTACATCCAAGGGCTCATATTAAACTGTTGAGCTCCTTTTATTCACTCTACCTAGCTACTTATCTGCCAAGATGAAACAGTTTGGTCAGATTTTATTCTCTATCTCTAAAACATGAAATTGAAAGATGAACTAACCAAGCTTAAACTGTTTGACTGTTCATAAATTGTGGCATAGAATACAAGTTGCACACAATTTGTTTATTACATCAGAGAAAAAAGTAGTGGAATTTAGACCTGCACACTTTCCTTGGCCTTTCTTTTGGTGGGGTTCATTTCTTTTACTTTTTTGGCCAATTTTTATTCTTTTCACCCTTTGATTTTTCTTTTAGGGTATACCCTCTTTACATTTTTTAAATTTTTTGATTTTTTGAAAATATGGAAAACCTTTGCAACATGAAAAGGTATGAACATATTACATAGCTCATCAAGTCAATCATGAAATATGACACCTATTGGTATAGGATTCTAACACTGGCTCCTCTTGGGGATGGCTTTTCTTGGTGAAAAATCAAGAACAAATCAAGAACAACAGGTCAATTGGCCTCAAAATGATTATAAATGAACCATGGAATCTTTTTCTCCTTGTTGCTTTATTGTATGTATGACAGTAATACTTCTAAAGCTTAGGACCTTTTCCTCGGGCTTCAACTCCAGTAAGTTACTATCCACTCAAAAATTAAAACTTTGTTTCCCAGTTGGAAATATTCTGCCTTGGTCCAATCCCAAACATGCATTTGCTGTGGCTGAAAATCTTGAATTGAATATAGTCCTTTTTCTGCACCCTGAAATCTGATCTGAAACTAAAACAACACACAAAAATTTTCAAACCAACTTAATGAAAAACTAGCTGAAAATTTAAAACTAAAAAAGAAAAATGCTCAAAATCCTAAGCTTATTAGCACTCATCTACCTACTCAATCTTCTATTCAACTTCTAGTTAGATAAAATGAAATAGCCAATGCAACCATTCAAGCATTATGTACTTTGATATATTTTGTTGCATTTTGTTGTTGATTATCAAAACTGTACTTCTGCAACCTATTAGAAACTTGTCAACAAATGAGAGGATAATGAAACACTTGATTTCCTTTGTTGACTCTAGAAACTGTACAAAAGGATCTTCCAAAATATATGCACTGATTTTTAACTGATCTAAACAACTGTACATATGTTCTAGATGGCCTCCATGCCATGAATCTGAAAAGTTATTTTCATCTCTATCTCCCTGCAAACTTTCAAATAAGATTTGTGATGATATTCCTACTGATTGTAATGTTTGACTATTGAATTCTTTATCATCTTGATTCTGAAAATCATAGTTATTTAATAGACGAATTCTTTGAATGCCTTCAATATTCAACATACCTACTATTGGATCCTAAAAAACTTGGGAAAATTGCTGGAACCTATGACATATAAAATTCCATGGGACTTCATAAACTTCAACAAGTTTTCCATCCTTTTCTTTAAACATGTTATACCACATTTCCTTTAAACACTGAAATGATTCAAAAAATAGTGGTATGGAACTTTCTTGTGTTATTTTATCATTTACTTCAATGGGAACTGATAACTGCAATTGTGAAACCAAAAAATCTTGATTAATAGTTCCATTATCTTCTTTGTTATCAATCACAATTCCTAAAGATTGATGATTATTGATGGCATGAAAGTTGTCTCTAATGAACTGAAATGAAGCAAAACAAAGAGGTAAATAATCTTTACTTATTTCCACATTTTCTGCTTTTTCTTCCTCACTCTCATGGTTATATGTATTGGTTGATCACTGTCTTCAATCTGCTGCAACTGAGTTTATTTATCCCACAAACTAGCTTCTAATTGCTCTGTAAAGTTAGCTTGAGTTTGGAGAACATAACTATCATCATAATGATCATACTTAGGCAAATTATCAAAAGAAGGAATGTCATCAAACATACACATTAGATCAACAGATTCATATTCTTCATATTGATCTGTAAATTCATTTTCTGATCTACGATAATTTGAATTAAGAGAAATTTTTTCATGGCTATCAACCTCTTCTATTTCCTCATGGTAATTTTGAATAAAAAACTCTTCTTTCCTAGTGATCTCCTGTGTTATTTCATCTAGTTTTCTTACCAAAAGGCTGAGTTTTACCTCTGCAATATTTTTATTTTCCTCTTCGTCCGCTTTCAACTTTTCCTGTTTGATTTGCAGATTAACTTCTACATTGACTGCAATGTTCTACATCTGTACAAGTGTTTTTGGATCTCTTTCTCTTAATCGAAATTCTATTTCTGGGTCAAAGGCACTTGTATAATGCAAGAGAGCTGAATCATGAGGAGGTCTAATATTTTCTGGAAATGAATAATAAACTTGATTAAATCTGTCAGAAAATTGTTGTATTGTTTCATTTGGATGTCTTTTTAATTTATTATATTCTTCCATGATCACAAAATGATTAAATTTGATTATCCATCTATCAAGGAAAAATTTGATAAACTGCTGGAAATTTGAGATGCTAGCATTAGGCAAATTTTTGAACCAACTCTTTATTCTATTTTGCAAAGAAAGAGAAAAAGGTCTGATTTTAACATCATCTTCATCAATCTCAAATAAATCCAAATAATTTTCAAAACCTTGAATATTTTTTTGGGCAGTGATGCCATTCTCTCCATCAAATCTAGGAAGATACTTGTAGTATTTTTTAGGAAAATCATGGAGTATAGGAGGTAAAATAAGGGGCTTATATCTATCTGGAACTTTATATGGCACAGGGATATGTACAGGGATTGTAAGATCAGTCTTGATTATTTGAGGCTTCTTAATTGGAAAATGATCATCATTAGATTCATAAGAAAGCTGCTCAAAGAGACTAGGAGAATTATTACTTACAATCTTCAAAGGAAAATAACTAAAAAATAATCTAAGATCTTCTATAAAATACAATATATATTGAAAAATTTTCTTAATGAGAAAGAACATAATGTCTTGGATTAAGATCCAAGTTGAAAGCCTGATCTTTCCATATTGTTCTTCCAGTTTCATTCCTCTAGTGGAGTCTTAGTAGTGAAATTGATTTTGGAGTCGCCAGGTGGATGATTTTAACCTTTGTGTGTCCGATCCTTGTCCACCATCATAGATCAGATCTAAACCTGTAAAAAAATTCTGAAGAAAAATTTAGTCCCTCAGGAAACCAAATTTTGAGTATTTTATGATTATTTTGTTTTTTTTTTATGAATTTTCAAAACAACTTCTATGATTTCTTTAAGAGGCTTTAGATATGAGATTTAAAATTTCTTAAAGACTTATTTGAAAAGAGGAACTGATCAATTATTCGAAACCAAAGTTCAATTCATAAACTAAACCGGAGATAGACTGAAGCAGCATTTATTTACTATACAATTGCAGAGCAAAAGCAGTTCAAAGGCTACCTGCCTAACTTCAGGCTCCGTCTGTAGCTTATAAAGTAAACAAAAGTAACAATAAAATTATTTAGTTCCCCAGCGGAGTTGCCACTATGTTATCACTCATATTTTCCTTGAAGTTTTTGGGAAGAGGAAAGGGGTCCGAGGTAACCACAAACCAATCTTTTAGGTACAGAATCTAGCCAATCTGTACCCAGAGAGGGCTCTCTCTATAAAATTTAACTTTGTTTTTAGAAGATATTAGGCTAGTTATAAAGTTCAAGAGTTTTGTTTGAATTTGGGTGGTGGAATTTGATAGTTGAGGGCAAGATTGAGTAGTTCAGGCCATTGGGCTATGGAGTCAAAAAGATGGCTTCAATGGATTAAGTTTCTAGACAAAAGATGGTTTTACAGGGCAAGATAATCAAACAAAGAACAATTTTAGATTTCAAGTGAATGGAATGGATTTAAAATGGATGAAAGGAAATTAAGAATCTTTCAACACATTCATAAGAAGGAAAATTGAGTGATTATTAACAAAGAGCAATTAGGAATTCTTTATTAAATAACCAAAATTTTTAAACTAGAAAAATAGGAGCAATTAAGAATTCACTGTTTAAGACCAGTTTAGAAGAAAACATTTAGAATAACAATGATTGAAATCAGATTATACTTAAGTACCTTCTGATTTACTCATTTTCATTATTTATTCAAAAATGAAACACAATGATATAATAAACAGATATAAATACTTTAAAACACAAGGGAAATATGACATTGATCCGTAGTCTGACACATGAATCCTGTAAAAAGTCTTTCGCTTCAATTCATCATCCAGCTTAGCCACAAAAAAATTTCTCCAATAGAACTTTATTCCAAATAGTCAATGTTACAGCAGAGTCTAAGAAATCCACCCCAAAATACTTCCAAGAGTGAATTATTTATACAAATTCTAAACTAAAATATCTTGAAAAGATATCAAGATTAGTTCACAAATCTCTCCAACTATTTTACATAAATAGAACTTAAGTAAAGGACACGCAAACTAATGCATCTATTTGGTACTATTTTTTATGGATAGGATATGAAAAAGAGAAGAATTTGAATTTGATCCAACCCTTAGTTGATGATGAGGCATCCAAGTCACTAACTGCTTCCTTTCTTTGTGCATTCTGCTCCAACAATTCTGAAAACTTGGGGTCCAATGATATCTTTTTATTTCTCAATCCGTAATAGATATGTAAAAAGTGAAAGAGGTTATTGTAGAAAAATATGTTGGTGAGATAAACCTATTTTATTTTCATAAAATTCCTCTCCCGCTATGCACAATAGGCTCTGCAAAAAGATGTGTAAAACATAGTTTTACAGAGTTTGAAAAATAGCCTGTAAAGATGTGCATGTATCTCTCATTCTGAAATCATTGTGAAAACAGTGAGATAGGTTTTTGTAGATGGGTCTCTTAGAAACAAAAACGTCCTTCAGTTTTTTATGATGTATTTTGGATTTACCATAATATTCTGTGCCAAATGATGACTTAACTGGTATTTTCTGCAAAAAATGCTTTCCAACATTGTTTAATATTTCCAAAACCATAATAGTTGTTAGAAAAGTGGAAGAGTTTTTTGTAGATTGTCCTCTAAAGAACATAAAACTCCTTCAGTTTTGCAAAATTCATCTTGGATTGATCACAATAGTCTCTGCAAAACTATGACTTAAACAAGAAATTTTTGAAGAATGTACCATTTTTTCTCTAATTTCATCTTTTAACCTTAAGCTTCTTTTGACTGTTTTTCACTTTTACTTTGGATAAACTTCATTGTGGCTGGTGAAAGTGTTTTAATTTTTGTTTAACCCTTAATATCTTCATGTTTACTTTCACTATTTACTCTTTACTTTTTACTTTTTACAGCTCTATTTTTTATCGGTCTTCACTTTGTCAGGAACTTGTATGTTCTGTTTTGTAACTGTATTCCGTGCTGTTTATCTTCATGCTAGCTGATTTAATTGAATTGGTCTTCAATCTGATACTCTTTAATCCTGATACTCTTTGACTGTTCTTTATTGTGTCCTTTTACCTTCAATGTGTAGTTTATGATTTTACTATCTGTTTCAACAGTAAATCGTTTAATATCTTGTTTCCTTTGCTTGTCTTTCAATTGTATGTTTTATCTTCCATCTCTGTTTGAATATATTTGATAACACTCTTGGAGTAAACAAGTCTTATGACTAGTATTAAGAATTTTTATCCAAGCATGTGGTCTTCTGATTACCTGTAAAACAAAACAAATTGTTAAGAAAGCATTGGTTTGCAGGGGAGGTCGAAAACGTTTCATTTGATGTTGAGAGGTCTGTGGAGTGAATCTAGAATAATTTTTGGGAGGTAAACCATGTTCGAATTGGTTAACAGAGGCTTCAGGTGGCGCAGCTGGGTTACAAAGGGTTTTACTGCACAATCAGGCGAAAATGAGTAACACTAGGGTGTTTGTGTTTAAACGGATAAACGGTTGATATTGGCGTGTAAGCTTTGAATGAACAGTGGAAAAATGGCGTTGACTTGATGATGTGAAGTTTTTTCATTAGTGGAAGGTGGTAAGCGGTACGCGATCGCACCGCTTTTGGGGAAAGGTGGTTTTGGGCGGAGGTCGAGCGATTCCATACGATGAACGACGTGTGGCGCGGTACTGTTCAGAAAACTGCTTGGCCATCGCGTGTTATCGTTCAGACGAGGATGGCTAGCGATATTGATATCAACCGTAGATCTAATATCTGTTGATCGAACGGTGGTCGGGGTTATGAGATGAAGGAAAGATAACGAGCAGGCCCAATGGATTTTATTTTGAATTAATTACATCGGGGGTGATTTGATTGGCGGATTCAAATTATTAATTAATCATGAGGATTAATTAACCTTTATTGATATGGAGGAGAAATGTGCTCACGATTAATCAAATATTTGACTAATTAATCATGATTAATACATTAATATGGTTATTTTTCAACCAAAGGTGCGGGATATTATTATTTGGGAATTTTGTTAATAAAATAATACGAGAAAAGGGGAAGTTACAAGGATTTAAATAATAAAATTAGAAGTTAATATGAAAAAAATGAAAGAAGTGCTAAGTGTAAACATTAGGTTAATGTTTTTAACTTATTCTTTTATGAGGAGGGTTTTTCTGTGAAATATTACATGATTTTTCCTAAGTAAAATGAGATTTTACTTAGGAAAATATTTTTTAGAGGTGAATGAATGTTATGATAAATGATTTTGAGTACTTAGGCTTTTCCAATTATTCGGCCAAGGGCCCGTTCCCTCCAAAAGTCAAGGAAATGCCTTGAGCCCCTCTAATCTTTAAATGCCTAGTACTCAGGGGAAATTAGTGAAATTTTTAGGGAAAAGATGAGAAGGGAAGTTAATAATTTGACTTTGCATTGCTTGAAATTTTTCAATGTATTTTCTGCCTATGCACTTGTGATGAAAGTAAAATATTTACCACATCTAAAGCCATCATTCATGACATGTAATTCTGCAACATTACGTGCCTACCCTATCTACTTTACCCTACCATTTTTTCTTCTTTATTAGGGTGCACTTAGACTGGCAAACCCTTATCACACTTTTTTTCTTTTACATATGAAAATCTATCTAATTCTAACCCTATTACATCCAAGGGATCATATTAAACTATTGAGCTCCTTTTATTCACTCTACCTAGCTACTTATCTGCCAAGATTAAACAGTTTGTTCAGATTTTATTCTCTATCTCTAAAACATGAAATTGAAAGATGAACTAACCAAGCTTAAATTGTTTGATTGTTCATAAATTGTGGCATAGAATACAAGTTGCACACAATTTGGTTATTACATCAGAGAAAAAAGTAGTGGCATTTAGACCTGCACACTTTCCTTGACCTTTCTTTTGGTGGGGTTTATTTCTTTCACTTTTTTGGCCAATTTTTATTCTTTTCACCCTTTGATTTTTCTTTTAGGGTATACCCTCTTTACATTTTTAAATTTTTTGATTTTTTGAAAATATGGAAAACCTTTGCAACAAGAAAAGGTATGAACATATTACATAGCTCATCAAGTCAATCATGAAATATGACACCTATTGGTATAGAAGTCTAACATTGGCTCCACTTGGGGATGGCTTTTCTTGGTGAAAATTAAAGAACAGCAGGTTAGTTGGCCTCAAAATGATTATAACTGAACCATGGAATATTTTTCTCCTTGTTTCTTTATTGTTTGTATGACAGTAATACTTATAAAGCTTAGGACCTTTTCCTCGGGCTTCAACTCCAGTAAGTTACTATCCACTCAAAACCTAAAACTTTGTTTCCCAGTTGGAAATATTCTGCCTTGGTCCAATCCCAAACATACATTTGTTGTGGCTGAAAATCTTGAATTGAATATAGTCCTTTTTCTACAACCTGAAATCTAATCTGAAACTAAAACAACACACAAAAATTTTCAAACCAACTTAATGAAAAACTAGTTGAAAATTTAAAACTAAAAAAGAAAAATGCTCAAAATCCTGAGCTTATTAGCACTCATCTACCTACTCAATCTACTGTTCAACTGCTAGTTAGGTAAAATGAAATAGCTAATGCAACCATTCAAGCATTATGTACTTTGATAGATTTTGTTGCATTTTCTTGTTGATTATCAAAAATGTACTTCTGCAACCTATTAGAAACTTGTCAACAAATGAGAGGATAAGGAAACACTTGATTTCCTTTGTTGACTCTAGAAACTGTACAAAAGGATCTTCCAAAATATATACACTGATGTTTAACAGATCTAAACAACTGTACATCTATTCTAGATGGCCTCCATGCCATGAATCTGAAATGTTATTTTCGTCTCTATCTCCTTGCAAACTTTCAAATAAGATTTGTGATGATATTCCTACTGATTGTAATGTTTGACTGTTGAATTCTTTATCATCTTGATTCTGAAATTCATAGTTAGTTAATAGAGGAATGCTTTGAATGCCTTCAATATTCAACATACCTTCTATTGGATCCTGAAAAACTTGGGAAAATTGCTTGAATCTATGACATATAAAATTCCATGGGACTTCATAAACTTCAACAAGTTTTCCATTCTTTTCTTTAAACATATTATACCACATTTCCTTTAAACACTGAAATGATTCAAAAAATAGTGGTATGGAAATTTCTTGTGTTATTTGATCATTTTCTTCAATGCAAACTGATAACTGCAATTGTGAAACCAAAAAATCTTGATCAATAGTTCCATTATCTTCTTTGTTATCAATCACAATTCCTAAAGATTGTTGATTATTGATGGCATGAAAGTTGTCTCTAATGAACTGAAATGAAGCAAAACAAAGAGGTAAAGAATCTTTACTCATTTCCACATTTTTTTATTTTTCTTCCTCACTCTCATGGTTTATATGTATTGGTTGATCATTGTCTTCAATCTGCTGAAACTGAGTTTATTTATCCCACAAACTAGCTTCTGATTGCTCTATAAAGTTAGCTTGAGTTTGGAGAACATAACTATCATCATAATGATCATACTTAGGCAAATTATCAAAAGAAGGAATGTCATCAAACATAAACATTAGATCAACAGATTCATCTTCTTCATATTGATCTGTAAATTCATTTTCTGATCTATGATAATTTGAATTAAGAGAAATTTTTTCATGGCTATCAACCTCTTCTATTTCCTCATAGTGATTTTGAATAAAAAATTCTTCTTTCCTAGTGATCTCCTCTGTTATTTCATCTAGTTTTCTTACCAAAAGGCTGAGTTTTAACTCTGCAATATTTTTCTTTTCCTCTTCTTCCGCTTTCAACTTTTCCTGTTTGATTTGCAGATTAACTTCTACATCAACTGCAATGTTCTGCATCTGTACAAGTGTTTTTGGATCTCTTTCTCTTAATTGAAATTCTATTTCTGGATCAAAGGCACTTGGATAATGCAAGAGAGCTCAATCATGAGAAGGTCTAATATTTTCTGGAAATGAATAATAAACTTGATTAAATCTATCAGAAAATTGTTGTATTGTTTCATTTGGATGTCTTTTTAATTTATTATATTCTTCCATGATCACAAAATGATTAAATTTGATTATCCATCTATCAAGGAAAAGTTTGATAAACTGCTGCAAATTTGAGATGCTAGCATTAGGCAGATTTTTGAACCAACTCTTTATTCTATTTTGCAAAGAAAGAGCAAAAATTCTGATTTTAACATCATCTTCATCAATCTCAAATAAATCCAAATAATTCTCAAAACCTTGAATATGTTTTTGGGCAGTGATACCATTATCTCCATCAAATCTAGGAAGATACTTGTAGTATTTTTTAGGAAAATCATGGAGTATAGGAGGTAAAATAAGGGGCTTATATCTATCTGGAACTTTATATGGCACATGGATATGTACAGGGATTGCAAGATCAGTCTTGATTATTTGAGGCTTCTTAATTGGAAAATGATCATCATTAGATTCATAAGAAAGCTGCTCAAAGAGATTAGGAGAATTATTACTTACAATATTCAAAGGAAAATAATTAAAAACTAATCTAAGATCTTCTATAAAATACAATATACATTGAAAAAATTTCTTAATGAGAAAGAACATAATGTCTTGGATTAAGATCCAAGTTGAAATCCTGATCTTTCCATATTGTCCTTTGAGGTTCATTCCTCCAGTGGAGTCTTGATTGTGAGATTGATTTTGGAGACGCCAGGTGGATGATTTTAACCTTTGTGTGTCTGATCCCTGTCAACCATCATAGATAAGATCTAAACATGTAAAACAATTCTGAAGAAGAAGTTAGTTCTTCAGGAAACCAAATTTTGAGTATTTTATGATTATTTTATTTTTTTATGAATTTTCAAAACGACTTCTATGATTTCTTTAAGAGGCTTTAGATATGAGATTTAGAATTTCTTAAAGACTTATTAAACTAGAGAAACTGATTGAATGTTTGAAACCAAAGTTTAGTTTATAAGCTAGACCAGAGATAGACTCAAGCAACATTTATTTACTATGCAATTGCATAGCAAAAGCAGTTCAAAGGGTACCTGGCTGATCTTCGGGCTCTGTCTGTAGCTTATAAGCAAAAAATAGTAACAATTAAAATGATTCAGATCCCCAGTATGGTCACCACTATGTTATCACTCAGGCCTTCCTTGAATTTTTTGGGAAGAGGAAAGGGGTCCGAGGTAACCACAAACCAATCTTTTAGGTACAAAATCTAGCCAGTCTGTACCCAGAGAGGGCTCTCTCTATAAAATTTAGCTTTGTTTTTAGAAGATATTAGGCTAGTTAAAAAGTTCAGAAGTTTTGTTTGAATTTGGGTGGTGGAATTTGATAGCTGAGGGCAAGATTGAGTAGTTCAGGCCATTGGGCTATGGAGTCAAAAAGATGGCTTCAATGGATTAAGTTTCTAGACAAAATATGGTTTTACAGGGCAAGATAATCAAACAGAGAACAATTTTAGATTTCAAGTGAATGGAATGGATTTAAAATGGATGAAAGGCAATTAAGAATCTTTCAACACATTCATAAGAGGGAAAATTGAGTGATTATTAACAAAGAGAAATCAATAATTCTTTATTAAATAACCAAAATGTTTAAACTAGAAAAACAGGAGCAATTAAGAATTCACTGTTTAAAACTAGTTTAGAAGAAAACATTTAGAATAACAATGAGTGAAATCATATTACACTTAAGTACCTTCTGATTTACTCCTTTTCATTAGTTATTCAAAAATGAAACACAATGATATAATAAACAGATATAAAGACTTTAAAACACAAGGGAAAGATGACTTATTGATCCGTAGTCTGACACATGAATCCTGTAAAAAGTCTTTCGCTTCAATTCATCATCCAGCTTAGCCACAAAAAAAAATTCTCCAATAGAAATTTATTCCAAATAGTCAATGTTACAGAAAAGTCTAAGAAATCCACCCCAAAATACTTCCAAGAGTGAAGTATTTATACAAATTCTAAACTAAAATATCTTGAAAAAATATCAATATTAGTTCACAAATCTCTCCAACTATTTTACATAAATAGAACTTAAGTAAAGGACATTCAAACTAATGCATCTATTTGGTACTATTTTTTATGGATAGGCGATGACAAAGAGGAGAATTTGAATTTTATCCAACCCTTAGTTGATGATGAAGCATCCAAGTCACTAACTGCTTCCTTTCTTTGTGCATTCTGCTCCAACAATTCTGCAAACTTGGGGTCCAATGATATCTTTTTATTTCTCAATACGTAATAGATATGTAAAAACTGAAAGAGGTTATTGTAGATAAATATGTTGGTGAGATAAATCTATTTTATCTTCCTAAAATTCCTCTCCAGCTGTGCACAATAGGCTCTGCAAAAAGATGTGTAAAACATAGTTTTACAGAGTCTGAAAAATAGCCTGTAAAGATGTGCATCTATCTCTCATTATGAAATAATTGTGAAAAAAGTGAGATAGGTTTTTGTAGATGGGTGTCTTAGGAAAAAAATTTCCTTCAGTTTTGTATGATGTATTTTGGATTTACCACAATCTTCTCTGCAAAATGATGACTTAACTAGTATTTTCTGCAAAAAATGCTTTCCAACATTGTTTAATATTTCCAAAACCATAATAGCTGTTAGAAAAGTGGGAGACCTTTTTGTATATTGTCCTCTTAAGAACATAAACCTCCTCCAGTTTTTCAAAATTCATCTTGGATTGATCACAATAGTTTCTGCAAAGCTATGACTTAAACAGGAAATGTTTTAAGAATGTACCATTTTTTCTCTAATTTCATCTTTTAACCTTAAACTTCTTTTGACTATTTTTAACTTTTACTTTGGATAAACTTCATTGTGGCTGGTGAAAGTGTTTTCATCTTTGTTTAACCCTTAATATCTTCATGTTTACTTTCACTGTTTACTGTTTACTTTTTACTTTTTACCGCTCTATTTTTTATCGGTCTTCACTTTGTCATGAACTTGTAAGTTCTGTTTTGTAACTGTCTTCCCTACTGTTTATCTTCATGCTAGCTGATTTAATTCACTTGGTCTTCGATCTGATACTCTTTAATCCTGATACTCTTTGACTGTTCTTTACTGTGTACTTTTACCTTCAATGTGTAGTTTAGGTTTTTACTGTCTGTTTCAACAGTAAATCGTTTAATATCTTGTTTCCTTTGCTTGTCTTTCAACTGTATGTTTTATCTTCCATCTCTGTTTGAATATATTTGATAACACTCTTGGAGTAAACAAGTCTTATGACTAGTATTAAGACTGTTTATCCAAGGATGTGGTCTTCAGATTACCTGTAAAACAAAACAAATTGTTTAGAAAGCATTGGTTTGTAGGGGAGGTCGAAAAGGTTTCATTTGATGTTGAGAGATATGTGGAGTGAATCTAGAATGATTTTTGGGAGGTAAACCATGTTCGAATTGGTTAACAGAGGCTTCAGGTGGCGCAGCTGGGTTACAAAGGGTTTTACTGCACAATCAAACGAAAATGAGCAACACTAGGGTGTTTGTATTTAAACGGGTAAATGGTTGATATTGGTGGGTAAGCTTTGAATGAACAGTGGAAAAATGGCACTGACTTGACGATGTGAAGTTTTGTCGTTAGTGGGAGGTGTCAAGTGGTACGCGATCGCACCGCTTTTGGGGAAAGGTGGTTTTGGGCGCAAGGCGAGCGATTCCATACGATGAACGACGCGTGGCGCGGTACTGTTCAGAAAACTGCTTGGCCATCACGTGTTATCGTTCAGACGAGGATGGCTAGCGATATTGATATCAACCGTAGATCTGATATCTGTTGATCGAACGGTGGTGGGGGTTATGAGATGACGGAAAGATAACGAGTGGGCCAAATGTAATTTATTTTGAATTAATCGCATTGAGGGTGATTTGATTGGCGGATTCAAGTTATTAATTAATCATGAGGATTAATTAACCTTTATTGATATGGCAGAGAAATGCGCTCACGATTAATCAAATATTTGACTAATTAATCATGATTAATACATTAATATGGTTATTTTTCAACCAAAGGGGCGGGATATTATTATTTGAGAATTTTATTATTGAAATAATACGGGAAGAGGGGAATTTACAAGGATTTAAATAGTAAAATTAGAAGTTAATATGAAAAAAATGAAAGAAGCGCTAAGTGTAAACATTAGGTTAATGTTTTTAACTTATGCTTTTATGAGGAGGGTTTTTCTGTCAAATATTACATGATTTTTCCTAAGTAAAATGGGATTTTACTTAGGAAAATATTTTTTAGAGGTGAACGAATGTTATGATAAATGATTTTAAGTACTTAGGCTTTTCCAATTATTGGGCCGAGGGTCCGGTCCCTCCAAAAGTCAAGGAAATTCCTTGAGCCCCTCTAATCTTTAAATGCCTTGTACTTAGGGGAAATTAGTCAAATTTTTGGGGAAAATAGGAGAAGGGAAGTTAATAATCTGACTTTGCATTGCTTGAAATTTTTCAATGTATTGTCTTCCTATGGACTTGTGATGGAAGTAAAAGATTTACCACATCTAAAGCCATCATTCATCACATGTAATTCTGCAGCATGATCTACCTACCCTATCTATTTTACCCTACCACTTTTTCTTCTTTATTAGGGTGCACTTAGACTGGCAAACCCTTATCACACTTTTTTTCTTTTACATATGAAAATCTATCTAATTCTAACCTTATTACATCCAAGGGCTCATATTAAACTGTTGAGCTCCTTTTATTCACTCTATCTATCTACTTATCTGCCAAGATTAAACAGTTTGGTCAAATTTTATTCTCTATCTCTAAAACATGAAATTGAAAGATGAACTAACCAAGCTTAAACTGTTTGACTGTTCATAAATTGTGGCATAGAATACAAGTTGCACACAATTTGTTTATTACATCAGAGAAAAAAGTAGTGGGGCATTTAGATTTGCACACTTTCCTTGGCCTTTCTTTTGGTGGGGTTCATTTTCTTTCACTTTTTTTGGGCCATTTTTATTTTTTCACCCTTTGATTTTTCTTCTAGGGTATACCCTCTTTACATTTTTTAAATTTTTTGATTTTTTGAAAATATGGAAAACTTTTGCAACAAGAAAAGGTATGAACATATTACATAACTCATCAATTCAATCATGAAATATGACACCTATTGGTATAGGAGTCTAACACTGGCTCCACTTGGGGATGGCTTTTCCTGGTGAAAAGCCAAGAACATAAGGTCAGTTGGCCTCAAAATGATTATCACTGAACCATGGAATATTTTTCTCCTTCTTGCTTTATTGTATGTATGACAGTAATACTTCTGAAGCTTAGGACCTTTTCCTCAGGCTTCAACTCCAGTAAGTTACTATCCACTCAAAACTTAAAACTTTGTTTCCCAGTTGGAAATATTCTGCCTTGGTCCATCCCAAACATGCATTTGCTGTGGCTGAAAATCTTGAATTGAATATAGTCTTTTTTCTGCAACCTGAAATCTGATCTGAAACTAACACAACACACAAAAATTTTCAAACCAACTTAATGAAAAACTAGCTGAAAATTTAAAACTAAAAAAGAAAAATGCTCAAAATCCTGAGCTTATTAGCACTCATCTACCTACTCAATCTACTGTTCAACTTCTAGTTAGGTAAAATGAAATATCCAATGCAACCTTTCAAGAATTATGTACTTTGATAGATTTTGTTTCATTTTCTTGTTGATTAACAAAACTGTACTTCTGCAACCTATTAGAAACTTGTCAACAAATGAGAGGATAAGGAAACACTTGATTTCCTTTGTTGACTCTAGAAACTGTACAAAAGGATCTTCTAAAATATATAAACTGATGTTGAACTGATTTAAACAACTGTACATCTTTTCTAGATGGCCTCCATGCCATGAATCTAAAATGTTATTTTCGTCTCTATCTCCCTGCAAACTTTCAAATAAGATTTGTGATGATATTCCTACTGATTGTAATGTTTGACTGTTGAATTCTTTATCATCTTGATTCTGAAAATCATAGTTAGTTAATATAGGAATGCTTTGAATGCCTTCAATATTCAACATACCTGCTATTGGATCCTGAAAAACTTGGGAAAATTGCTGGAACCTATGACATATAAAATTCCATGGGACTTCATAAACTTCAACAAGTTTTCCATCCTTTTATTTAAACATGTTATACCACATTTCCTTTAAACACTGAAATGATTCAAAAAATAGTGGTATGGAACTTTCTTGTGTTATTTGATTATTTACTTCAATGGGAACTGATAACTGCAATTGTGAAACCAAAAAATCTTGATCAATAGTTCCATTATCTTCTTTGTTATCAATCACAATTCCTAAATATTGTTGATTATTGATGGCATGAAATTTGTCTCTAATGAACTGAAATGAAGCAAAACAAAGAGGTAAAGAATCTTTACATATTTCCACAATTTCTGTTTTTTCTTCCTCACTCTCATGGTTTATATGTATTGGTTGATCACTGTCTTCAATCTGCTGAAACTAAGTTTCTTTATCCCACAAACTAGCTTCTGATTGCTCTGTAAAGTTAGCTTGAACTTGGAGAACATAACTATCATCATAATGATCATACTTAGGCAAATTATCAAAAGAAGGAATGTCATCAAACATACACATTAGGTCAACAGATTCATCTTCTTCATATTGATCTGTAAATTCATTTTCTGATCTATGATAATTTGAATTAAGAGAATGTTTTTCATGGCTATCAACCTCTTCTATTTCCTCATGGTGATTTTGAATAAAAAATTCTTCTTTCCTAGTGTTCTCCTGTGTTTTTTCATCTATTTTTCTTACCAAAAGACTGAGTTTTACCTCTGCAATATTTTTCTTTTCCTCTTCTTCTGCTTTCAACTTTTCCTGTTTGATTTGAAGATTAACTTCTACATCGACTGCAATGTTCTGCATCTGTACAAGTGTTTTTGGATCTCTTTCTCTTAATATAAATTATATTTCCGGATCAAAGGCACTTGTATAATGCAAGAGAGCTGAATCATGAGGAGGTCTAATATTTTCTGGCAATGAATAATAAACTTGATTAAATCTGTCAGAAAATTGTTGTATTGTTTCATTTGGATGTCTTTTTAATTTATTATATTCTTCCATGATCACAAAATGATTAACTTTGATTATCCATCTATCAAGGAAAAGTTTCATAAACTGCTGAAAATTTGAGATGCTAGCATTAGGCAGATTTTTGAACCAACTCTTTATTCTACTTTGCAAAGAAAGAACAAAATTCTGATTTTAACATCATCTTCATCAATCTCAAATAAATCCAAATAATATTCAAAACCTTGAATATGTTTTTGGGCAGTGATGCCATTCTCTCCATTAAATCTATGAAGATACTTGTAGTATTTTTTAGGAAAATCATTTAGTATAGGAGGTAAAATAAGGGGCATATATCTATCTGAAACTTTATATGGCACAGGGATATGTACAGGGATTGTAAGATCGGTCTTGATTATTTGAGGCAATGATCATCATTAGATTCATAAGAAAGCTGCTCAAAGAGATTAGGAGAATTATTACTTACAAACTTCAAAGGAAAATAACTAAAAACTAATCTAAGATCTTCTATAAAATACAATATATATTGAAAAAATTTCTTAATGAGAAAGAACATAATGTCTTGGATTAAGATCCAAGTTGAAAGCCTGATCTTTCCATATTGTTCTTCCACTTTCATTCCTCCGGTGGAGTCTTAGTAGTGAAATTGATTTTGGAGTCGCCAGGTAGATGATTTTAACCTTTGTGTGTCTGATCCTTGTCCACCATCATAGATCAGATCTAAACCTGTAAAAAAATTCTGAAGAAAATTTAGTACTTCAGGAAACCAAATTTTGAGTATTTTATGATTATTTTATTTTTATTTTTTTATTATGAATTTTCAAAACAACTTCTATGATTTCTTTAAGAGGCTTTAGATATGAGATTTAAAATTTCTTAAAGACTTATTTGATAAGAGGAACTGATCAAGTATTTGAAACCAACGTTAAATTCATAAACTAAACTGGAGATAGACTGAAGTAGCATTTATTTACTATGCAATTGCAGAGCAAAATCAGTTCAAAGGCTACCTGGCTAACTTCAGGCTCCGTCTTTGGCTTATAAAGTAAACAAAAGTAACAATAAAATTATTCAGTTTCCCAGCGGAGTCGCCTCTACGTTATCACTCAGATTTTCCTTGCATTTGTTGGGAAGAGGAAAGGGGTCCGAGGTAACCACAAACCAATCTTTTAGGTACAGAATCTAGCCAATCTGTACCCATAGAGAGCTCTCTCTATAAAATTTAGCTTTGTTTTTAGAATATATTAAGCTAGTTATAAAGTTCAGGAGTTTTGTTTGAATTTGGGTGGTGGAATATGATAGCTGAGGGCAAGATTGAGTAGTTCAAGCCATTGGGCTATGGAGTCAAAAATATGGCTTCAATGGATTAAGTTTCTAGACAAAAGATGGTTTTACAGGGCAAGATAATCAAACAGAGAAAAATTTTAGATTTAAAGTGAATGGAATGCATTTAAAATGAATGAAAGGAAATTAAGAATCTTTCAACACATTCATAAGAGGGAAAATTGAGTGATTATTAACAAAGAGCAATTAAGAATTCTTTATTAAATAACCAAAATGTTTAAACTAGAAAAACAGGAGAAATTAAGAATTCACTGTTTAAAACTAGTTTAGAAGAAAACATTTAGAATAAAAATGATTGAAATCAGATTACACTTAAGTACCTTATGATTTAATCCTTCTCATTAGTTATTCAGAAATGAAACACAATGATATAATAAACAGATATAAAGACTTTAAAACACAAGGGAAAGATGACTTATTGATCCGTAATCTGACACATGAATCCTGTAAAAAGTCTTTCACTTCAATTCATCATCCAGCTTAGCCACAAAAAAAATTCTCCAATAACACTTTATTCCAAATAGTCAATGTTACAGTAGAGTCTAAAAAATCCACCCCAAAATACTTCCAAGAGTGAAGTATTTATACAAATTATAAACTAAAATATATTGAAAAAATATCAAGATTAGTTCACAAATCTCTCCAACTATTTTACATAAATAGAACTTAAGTAAAGAACACTAAAACTAATGCATCTATTTGGTACTATTTTTTATGGATAGGCGATTAAAAATAGGAGAATTTGAATTTGATCCAACCGTTAGTTGATGATGAGACATCCAAGTCACTAACTGCTTCCTTTCTTTGTGCATTCTGCTCCAACAATTCTGCAAACTTGGGGTCCAATGATATCTTTTTATTTCTCAATCCGTAATAGATATGTAAAAATTTAAAGAGGTTATTGTAGATAAATATTTTGGTGAGATAAACCTATTTTAGTTTCCTGAAATTCCTCTCCATATTTTCACAATAGGCTCTACAAAAAGATTTGTAAAACATAGTTTTACAGAGTCTGAAAAATAGCCTGTAAAGATGTGCATCTATCTCTCATTATGAAATCATTGTGAAAAACATGAGATGGGTTTTTGTATATGGGTCCCTTATGAAAAAAAACCTCCTTCAGTTTTGTACGATGTACTTTGGATTTACCACAATATTCTCTGCAAAATGATGACTTAACTGGTATTTTCTGCAAACAATGCTTTCCAACATTGTTTAATATTTCCAAAACTATAATAGCTGTTAGAAAAGTGGGAGATTTTTTTGTAGATTTTCCTCTTAAGAACATAAACCTCCTTCAGTTTTGCAAAATTCATCTTGGATTGATAACAATAGTTTCTGTAAAACTATGACTTAAACAGGAAATTTTTGAAGAATGTACCATTTTTTCTCTAATTTCATCTTTTAACCTTAAACTTCTTTTGACTGTTTTTCACTTTTACTTTGGATAAAATTCATTGTGGCTGGTGAAGGTGTTTTCATCTTTGTTTAACCCTTAATATCTTCATGTTTACTTTCACTATTTACTCTTTACTTTTTACTTTTTACCGCTCTATTTTTTATCGTTCTTCACTTTGTCATGAACTTGTATGTTCTGTTTTGTAACTATATTCCCTGCTGTTTATCTTCATGCTAGGTGATTTAATTGACTTGGTATTCAATCTGATACTCTTTAATCCTGATACTCTTTGATTGTTCTTTACTCTGTCCTTTTACCTTCAATGTGTAGTTTATGTTGTTACTGTGTGTTTCAACAGTAAATCGTTTAATATCTTGTTTCCTTTGCTTATCTTTCAACTGTATGTTTTATCTTCCATATCTGTTTGAATATATTTGATAACACTCTTAGAGTAAACAAGTCTTATGACTAGTATTAAGACTGTTTATCCAAGGATGTGGTCTTCTGATTACCTGTAAAACAAAACAAATTGTTAAGAAAGCATTGGTTTGCAGGGGAGGTCGAAAAGGTTTCATTTGATGTTGAGAGGTCTGTGGAGTGAATATAGAATGATTTTTGGGAGGTAAACCATGTTTGAATTGGTTAACAGAGGCTTCAGGTGGCGCAGCTGGGTTACAAAGGGTTTCACCGCACAATCAGGCGAAAATGAGCAACACTAGGGTGTTTGTGTTTAAACGGGTAAATGGTTGATATTGGTAGGTAAGCTTTGAATGAAGAGTGGAAAAATGGCACTGACTTGACGATGTGAATTTTTGTCATTAGTGGGAGGTGGTAAGTGGTACCTGATCGCACCATTTTTGGGGAAAGGTGGTTTTGGGCGGAGGGCAAGCGATTCCATACGATGAACGACGCGTGGCGCGGTACTGTTCAGAAAACTGCTTGGCCATCACGCGTTATCGTTCGGACAAGGATGGCTAGAAATATTGATATCAACCATAGATCTGATATATGTTGATCGAACGGTGGTCAAGGTTATGAGATAACAGAAAGATAACGAGCGGGCCCAATGTAATTTATTTTAAATTAATTGCATCGGGGGTGATTTGATTGGCAGATTCAAGTTATTAATTAATCAAGAGGATTAATTAATCTTTATTGATATGGCAGAGAAATGCACTCACGATTAATCAAATATTTGACTAATTAATCATGATTAATACATTAATATGGTTATTTTTCAACCAAAGGGGCGGGATATTATTATTTGGGAATTTTATTATTAAAATAATACGAGAAAAGGGGAAGTTACAAGGATTTAAATAATAAAATTAGAAGTTAATATGAAAAAAATGAAAGAAGCGCTAAGTGTAAACATTAACTTAATGTTTTTAACTTATTCTTTTATGAGGAGGTTTTTTCTGTGAAATATTACATGATTTTTCCTAAATAAAATAGGATTTTACTTAGGAAAATATTTTTTAGAGGTGAATGAATGTTATGATAAATGATTTTAAGTACTTAGACTTTTCCAATTATTGGGCCGAGGGTTCGGTCCCTCCAAAAGTCAAGGAAATGCCTTGAGCCCCTCTAATCTTTAAATGCCTAGTACTTAGGCGAAATTAGTGAAATTTTTAGGGAAAAGATGAGAAGGGAAGTTAATAATCTGACTTTGCATTGCTTGAAATTTTTCATGGTATTGTCTGCCTATGCACTTGTGATGAAAGTAAAAGATTTACCACATCTAAAGCCATCATTCATCACATGTAATTATGCAACATTATCTACCTACCCTATCTACTTTACCCTACCATTTTTTCTTCTTTATTAGGGTGCACTTAGACTAGCAAACCCTTATCACACTTTTTTTCTTTTACATATGAAAATCTATCTAATTCTAACCTTATTACATCCAAGGGCTCAGATTAAACTGTTGAGCTCCTTTTATTTACTCTACCTATCTACTTATCTGCCAAGATTAAACAGTTTGGTCAGATTTTATTCTCTATTTCTAAAACATGAAATTGAAAGATGAAATAGCCAAGCTTAAACTGTTTGACTATTCATAAATTGTGGCATAGGATACAAGTTGCACACAATTTTATTTATTACATAAGAGCAAAAAGTAGTGGCATTTAGACTTGCACACTTTCCTTGGCCTTTTTTTTGGTGGGGTTCATTTTCTTTTACTTTTTTGGCCATTTTTATTCTTTTTACCCTTTGATTTTTCTTTTAGGGTATACCCTCTTTACATTTTTTAAATTTTTTTGATTTTTTGATAATATGGAAAACCTTTGCAACAAGAAAAGGTATGAACATATTACATAGCCCATCAAGTCAATCATGAAATATGACACCTATTGGTATAGGAGTCTAACATTGGCTCCACTTGGGGATGGCTTTTCCTGGTGAAAATTCAAGAACAGCAGGTCAGTTGCCCTCAGAATGATTTTGACTAAACCATGGAATCTTCTTCTACTTGTTTCTTTATTGTATGTATGATAGTAATACTTCTAAAGCTTAGGGCCTTCTCCTCAGGCTTCAACTCTAGTAAGTTACTATCCACTCAAAACTTAAAACTTTGTTTCCCAGTTGGAAATCTTCTACCTTGGTCCAATCCCAAACATGCATTTTCTATGGCTGAAAAACTTGAATTGAATATAGTCCTTTTTCTGCAACCTGAAATCTGATCTGAAACTAAAACAACACACAAAAATTTTCAAACCAACTTAATGAAAAACTAGCTGAAAATTGAAAACTAAAAAATAAAAATGCTCAAAATCCTGAGCTTATTAGAAAATTCTCATCTACCTACTCAATCTTACCGTTCAATCACAGTTAGGTAAAAGAAATAGCCAATGCAACCATTCAAGCATTATGTATTTTGATAGATTTTGTTGCATTTTTCTTGTTGATTATCAAAACTATACTTGCAAATCAAGGAAACTTGTCAACAAATGAGAGGATAAGGAAACACTTGATTTCCTTTGTTGACTCTAGAAACTCTACAAAAGGATCTTCCAAAATATATACACTGATGTTTAACTGATCTAAACAACTGTACATCTGTTCTGGATGGCCTCCATGCCATGAATCTGAAATGTTATTTTCATCTTTATCTCCCTGCAAACTTTCAAATAAGATTTGTGATGATATTCCTACTGATTGTAATGTTTGACTGTTGAATTCTTTATCATCTTGATTCTCAAAATCATAGTTAGTTAATAGAGGAATGCTTTGAATTCCTTTAATATTCAACATATCTGCTATTGGATCTTAAAAAACTTGGGAAAATGGCTGTAACCTATAGCATATAGGTTTCCATGAGACTTCATAAACTTCAACAAGTTTCTCATCCTTTTCATTAAATATGTTATACCACATTTCCTTTAAAAGCTGAAATGGTTCAAAACATAGTGGTATGAAACTTTCTTGTGTCATTTGATTATTTATTTCAATGGGAACTGATAACTGCAATTGTGAAACTGAAAAATCTTGATCAATAGTTTCATTGTCTTATTTGTTGTCAATCACAATTCCTAAAGATTGTTGATTATTGATGGCATGATAGTTGTCTCTAATGAACTGAAATGAAGCAAAACAAAGAGGTAAATAATCTTTACCTATTTCCACATTTTCTGCTTCTTCTTCCTCACTCTCATGGTTTATATGTAATTGTTGATCACTGTCTTCAATCTGCTGAAACTGAGTTTCTTTATCCCACAAACTAGCTTCTGATTGCTCTGTAAAGCTAGCTTGAGTTTGGAGAACATAACTATCATCATAATGATCATACTTAGGCAAATTATCAAAAGAAGGAATGTCATCAAACATACACATTAGGTCAAAAAATTCATCTTCTTCATATTGATCTGTAAATTCATTTTCTGATCTATGATAATTTGAATTAAGAGAAATTTTTTCATGGCTATAAACCTCTTCTATTTCCTCATGGTGATTTTGAATAAAAAATTCTTCTTTCCTAGTGATCTCCTATGTTATTTCATCTAGTTTTCTTACCAAAAGGCTGAGTTTTACCTCTGCAATATTTTTCTTTTCCTCTTCTTCCGCTTTCAACTTCTCATGTTTGATTTGCATATTAACTTCTACATCGACTGCAATGTTTTGCATCTGTACAAGTGTTTTCGGATCTCTTTCTCTTAATCGAAATTCTATTTCTGGATCAAAGGCACTTGGATAATGCAAAAGAGCTGAATCATGAGGAGGTCTAATATTTTCTGGCAATGAATAATAAACTTGATTAAATCTGTCAGAAAATTGTTGTATTGTTTCATTTGGATGTTTTTTTAATTGATTTTATTCTTCCATGATCACAAAATTATTAACTTTGATTATCCATATATCAATGAAATGTTTGATAAACTGCTGGAAATTTGAGATGCTAGCATTAGGCAGATTTTTGAACCAACTCTTTATTCTATTTTGCAAAGAAAGAGAAAAAAGTCTAATCTTAACATCATCTTCATCAATCTCAAATAAATCCAAATAATTTTCAAAACCTTGAATATTTTTTTGGGCAGTGATGTCATTCTCTCCATCAAATCTACGAAGATACTTGTAGTATTTTTTAGGAAAATCATGGAGTATAGGAGGTAAAATAAGGGGCTTATATCTATCTGGAACTTTATATGGCAGAGGGATATGTACAGGGATTGTAAGATCAGTCTTGATTATTTGAGGCAATGATCATCATTAGATTCATAAGAAAGCTGCTCAAAGAGATTAGGAGAATTATTACTTACAATCTTCAAAGGAAAATAGCTAAAAACAAATCTAAGATCTTCTATAAAATACAATATATATTGAAAAAATTTCTTAATGAGAAAGAACATAATGTCTTGGATTAAGATCCAAGTTGAAATCCTGATCTTTCCATATTGTTCTTCCACTTTCATTCCTCCAGTGGAGTCTTAGTAGTGAAATTGATTTTGGAGTCGCCAGGTAGATGATTTTAACCTTTGTGTGTATGATCCTTGTCCACCATCATAGATCAGATCTAAACCTGTAAAACAATTCTGAAAAAAAAATTAGTTCTTCAGGAAACCAAATTTTGAGTATTTTATGATTTTTTTTTTTTTATGAATTTTCAAAACAACTTCTATGATTTCTTTAAGAGGCTTTAGATATGATATTTAAACTTTCTTAAAGACTTATTTGACAAGAGGAACTGATCAAATATTTGAAACCAAAGTTAAATTGATAAACTAAACTGGAGATAGACTAAAGTAGCATTTATTTACTATGCAATTGCAGAGCAAAAGCAGTTCAAAGGCTACCTAGCTAACTTCAGGCTCCGTCTGTAGCTTATAAAGTAAACAAAAGTAACAATAAAATTATTCAGTTTCCCAGTGGAGTCGCCACTATGTTATCACTCAGATTTTCCTTGAATTTGTTGGGAAGAGGAAAGGGGTCCGAGGTAACCACAAACCAATCTTTTAGGTACAGAATCTAGCCAGTCTGTACCCAGAGAGGGCTCTCTCTATAAAATTTAGCTTTGTTTTTAGAAGATATTAGGCTATTTATAAAGTTCAGGAGTTTTGTTTGAATTTTGGTGGTGGAATTTGATAGTTGAGGGCAATATTGAGTAGTTCAGGCCATTGGGCTATGGAGTCAAAAATATGGCTTCAATGGATTAAGTTTCTAGACAAAAGATGGTTTTACAGGGCAAGATAATCAAACAGAGAAAAATTTTAGATTTAAAGTGAATGGAATGGATTTAAAACAGATGAAAGGCAATTAAGAATCTTTCAACACATTCATAAGAGGGAAAATTGAGTGATTATTAACAAAGAGCAATTAAGAATTCTTTATTAAATACCCAAAATGTTTAAACTAGAAAAACTGGAGCAATTAAGAATTCACTGTTTAAAACCAGTTTAGAAGAATACATTTAGAATAACAATGATTGAAATCAGATTACACTTAAGTACCTTCGGATTTACTCCTTTTCATTAGTTATTCAGAAATGAAACGCAATGATATAATAAACAGATATAAAGACTTTAAAACTTAAGGGAAAGATGACTTATTGATCCGTAGTCTGACACATGAATTTTGTAAAAAGTCTTTCGCTTCAATTCATCATCCAGCTTAGCCACAAAAAAATTTCTCTAATAGCAATTTATTCCAAATAGTCAATGTTACAGCAAAGTCTAAAAAATCCACCCTAAAATACTTCCAAGAGTGAAGTATTTATACAAATTCTAAACTAAAATATCTTGAAAAAATATCAAGATTAGTTCACAAATCTCTCCAACTATTTTACATAAATAGAACTTAAGTAAAGGACACTAAAACTAATGCATCTATTTGGTACTATTTTTTATGTATAGGCGATGAAAAATAGGAGAATTTTAATTTGATCCAACCCTTGGTTGATGATGAGGCATCCAAGTCACTAACTGCTTCCTTTCTTTGTGCATTCTGCTCCAACAATTTTGCAAACTTGGGGTCCAATGATATATTTTTATTTCTAAATCCGTAATAGATATGTAAAAATTGAAAGATATTATTGTAGATAAATATTTTGGTGAGATAAACCTATTTTATTTTCCTAAAATTCCTCTCCAGCTGTGCACAATAGGCTCTGCAAAAATATGTGTAAAACATAGTTTTACAGAGTCTGAAAAATAGCCTGTAAAGATGTGCATGTATCTCTCATTATGAAATCATTGTGCAAAAAGTGAGATGGTTTTTTGTAGATGGGTCTCTTAGGAACAAAAACCGCCTTCAGTTTTGTATGATGTATTTTGGATTTACCACAATATTCTCTGCAAAATTATGACTTAACTGGTATTTTCTGCAAAAAATGCTTTCCAACATTGTTTAATATTTCCAAAACCATAATAGCTGTTAGAAAAGTGGGAGATTTTTTTGTAGATTGTCCTCTTAAGAACATAAACCTCCTTCAGTTTTGCAAAATTCATCTTGGATTGATCACAATAGTTTCTGTAAAACTATGACTTAAACAGGAAATTTTTGAAGAATGTACCATTTTTTCTCTAATTTCATCTTTTAACCTTAAACTTCTTTTGATTGTTTTTCACTTTTACTTTGGATAAAATTCATTGTGCCTGGTGAAAGTATTTTCATCTTTGTTTAACGCTTAATATCTTCATGTTTACTTTCATTGTTTACTGTTTACTTTTTACTTTTTACCGCTCTATTTTTTATCGGTCTTCACTTTGTCATGAACTTGTATGTTTAGTTTTGTAACTGTCTTCCCTGCTGTTTATCTTCATGCTAGCTGATTTAATTGACTTGGTATTCAATCTAATACTCTTTAATCCTGATACTCTTTGACTGTTCTTTACTGTGTCCTTTTACCTTCAATGTGTAGTTTAGGTTTTTACTGTCTGTTTCAACAGTAAATCATTTAATATCTTGTTTCCTTTGCTTGTCTTTCAACTGAATGTTTTATCTTCGATCTCTGTTTGAATAGATTTGATAACACTCTTGGAGTAAACAAGTCTTATGACTAGTATTAAGACTGTTTATCCAAGGATGTGGTCTTCTGATTACCTTTAAAAGAAAACAAATTGTTAAGAAAGCATTGGTTTGTAGGGGAGGTCGAAAAGGTTTCATTTGATATTGAGAGGTCTGTGGAGTGAATATAGAATGATTTTTGGGAGGTAAACCATGTTCGAATTGGTTAACAGAGGCTTCAAGTGGCACAACTGGGTTACAAATGGTTTTACTGCACAATCAGGCGAAAATGAGCAACACTAGGGTGTTTGTGTTTAAACGGGTAAACGGTTGATATTGGCGGGTAAGCTTTGAATGAATAGTGGACAAATGGCGCTAACTTGACATTGTGAATTTTTGTTGTTAGTGGGAGGTGTTAAGCGGTACGCGATCGCATCGCTTTTGGGGAAAGGTGGTTTTGGGCGGAGGGCGAGTGATTCCATACTATGAATGACATGTGGCGCAGTACTGTTCAGAAAACCACTTGGCCATCACGCATTATCGTTCGGACGAGGATGGCTAGTGATATTGATATCAACCGTAGATCTGATATCTGTTGATCGAACGGTGGTCGGGGTTATGAGATGATGGAAAGATAACGAGCGGGCCCAATGTAATTTATTTTGAATTAATCGCATCGGGGGTGATTTGATTGGCGGATTCAAGTTATTAATTAATCATGAGGATTAATTAACCTTTATTGATATGGCGGAGAAATGCGCTCACGATTAATCAAAGATTTGACTAATTAATCATGATTAATACATTAATATGGTTATTTTTCAACCAAAGGGGTGGGATATTATTATTTGGGAATTATATTATTAAAATAATACGGGAAAAGTGGAATTTACAAGGATTTAAATACTAAAATTAGAATTTAATATGAAAAAAATGAATGAAGCGCTAAGTATAAACATTAGGTTAATGTTTTTAACTTATGCTTTTATGAGGAGGGTTTTTATGTGAAATATTACATGATTTTTCCTAAGTAAAATGGGATTTTACTTAGGAAAAGATTTTTTGGAAGTGAATGAATGTTATGATAAATGATTTTAAGTACTTAGGCTTTTCCAATTATTGGGCCGAGGGTCTAGTCCCTCCAAAATTCAAGGAAATGCCTTGATCCCCTCTAATCTTTAAATGCCTAGTACTTAGGGGAAATTAGTGAAATTTTTAGGGAAAAGATGAGAAGGGAAGTTAATAATCTGACTTTGCATTGCCTGAAATTTTTCAATGTATTGTCTGCCTATGCACTTGTGATGAAAGTAAAATATTTACCACATCTAAAGCCATCATTCATCACATGTAATTCTGCAACATTATCTACCTACCCTATCTACTTTACCCTACCATTTTTTCTTCTTTATTAGGGTGCACTTAGATTGGCAAACCCTTATCACACTTTTTTTCTTTTACATATGAAAAACTATCTAATTCTAACCTTATTACATCCAAGGGCTTAGATTAAACTGTTGAGCTCCTTTTATTCACTCTACCTATCTACTTATTTGCCAAGATTAAACATTTTGGTCAGATTTTATTCTCTATCTCTAAAACATGAAATTGAAAGATGAACTAACCAAGCTTAAATTGTTTGACTGTTCATAAATTGTGGCATAGAATACAAGTTGCACACAATTTGTTTATTACATCAGATCAAAAAGTAGTGGCATTTAGACCTGCACATTTTCCTTAGCCTTTCTTTTGGTGGGGTTCATTTCTTTCACTTTTTTGGCCAATTTTTATTCTTTTCACCCTTTGATTTTTCTTTTAGGGTATACCCTCTTTACATTTTTTAAATTTTTTTATTTTTTTAAAATATGGAAATCCTTTGCAACAAGAAAATGTATGAACATATTACATAGCTCATCAAGTCAATCATGAAATATGACACCTATTGGTATAGGAGTCTAACAGGTGGGTTGAAAATATGAACATGGGAGACATAGGAGCCTACCCCACACTGTCCCCCTCTCCACTAATGATAAGTGTAGAGTGACTGCTGATCTTGGGCTACAATAATATTACCCTTAAGTGGAAAAATGAAGACTAGATCTCCAAATATCTTCTCTCTAACGCTGTGAATCAAGTTGTCCCAAACCATTCCATATGTGATGGATAGGAAATCATCATCATATGGCATCTCATTAAACTCATGGCCCACCTCATACAGAAACAATTGTTTGGTTATGGTGGCTATATCTCCTCTCATGCTCCCATTAGAACATTAAATGCAGAAAGTGTGGGAATCCTCTTCCCAAAAGAACACATCCAACCAATGTGTTTCCCCTCCAATCATGCTCCCCATAGTGGTAAGAACAACATCAGAAATTGGAACCATGATTAGCATCAAGATGAAGGAAATACTGAAGGTTTCATGTGGTGCAGGAAAGTACCAACAATTTCCAATGAAGTTACAACACAGTTTTTCTAACTACTGCTTCATAAAATTACATGGAAAGTGGTTTCTTGATACACAGTTGTCTATGTATGTTCTTTCATATACTAATGAATAGTAAATGGCTGTGTACATCAAATGAACATACATGAAGTAATACAACACTTGCCCATGGCCATATAAGAGATGGTTGTCTCCATCACACATTCTGGCCTATTGTTGATCATGGAGCTCAATGAAAAGAGTTCCCTCTTGTGGAGCAATGCACCACATAGAAATGGTAAGAGTATGCAGATCACTAAATGCAACAACAAGATCCTTACCATGTACTAGAAGTAGGATAATGATAGGATCGATGAACAAACTCTCCGTAATGGTAGGACATACTCTTATGAAGAGAAATGAATCATGTGCTGCATGAAGATCCTTCCTCATATACTTGGAAATCCAAGCCAAGAAGAACATATCACAGTAATAGATGTCTCCACCCATTACTCCATATTTCTCACCTCCTCCCTTTCCATCAAGTGCATCAAGGGTGAAATGATCCTGGGGACACTCCATCCATAATTCCATGCTCCAAGGTGACAGCGTTGTTGGCCTATGAAAATAGGCTCCTACCAATACATAGCTCCATTCTTTGACATGTTCATTGTCAAAGACATATTCCATAATGTTGCTACAAACAAGAAGCTCCTTCCAAAGTGGAAGTACTTCCAGATCATCCAAGGCTAAGGAGTAGCCCCTTTGACCCATGATAGTGCCATCTCTTACTCCTGCAACATCATGCAAAGTGTGAGAGAAAACCTTCCCTTGCTCTCCCAAGAAATTCCAAAGCAACAAAGGATTTTGTTGCCTCCCCATACCTCCATCATATAAATCATGTGGTGAAAACATGGTGATTGATATGAATAATGTCATATCAACACAATGTGTCCACACTCCTTACTGCCCAATGATGCAAGCATCCTACCACACATCTTTCCCCCACATACCCTTAGAAAGAGGATGATGGCAAAACTCTTTCAAGAGTAGCCAACGCAGCCAAGCCTCCTGCTGCCCAATATCATAAATTTGCAAGTAGCTTTCCATCTTCTTGCTCATCATCCACATCCACTCAAGCACTTGTGGATGATGGACCTCCTTCTACAAATACTTTGTATCCTCCCATTGTAGGACACCAATCTTCTCAAATCTTTGAATAACTTTGCACTTCATGAAATGTTGAAGTGCATCTCCAATGTGATCTCTTGATGAGATCTCCTCCTCATGCATGGCCTTCCAAAACCTGTGCGGCCTTGGATCTGCTGCAAGTAGAAGTCTCTCTTTGAGCTGTGGCATGCTCATTGAGAAAGTGTCATCTAGAGAGGAGAAAATGTTTCTCATCTCAAGATGTCCACCATTTTTCATCTCTTCCTTCATTGCTTCCTGAATGAAGCTGACATCTGATTGCTCCCATGAGGAATGGGTCCTTGTTTCTTCACTACTGCTCTTGGAAAGCACAGTGTAACTTTGTTGCTCTAGATTAGCAATAAGTGATGGTTATGGGTCATGCAACAACATATTTCCACAATCTTCTAAAATATTTGCTGCAATAATAGAAAGTGGAAACTCAATCATACCTTGATGGGCTTTGGGAACATCTTGTATGGCTGCAAGATTTCCTTCCTCTACTATGTTGGCTCCCTAAACTGTTGATGTTGAAGGTTTCTCCTCCAAGGTTGTGATAATGTTGATATAAGTCTCTTCAAGAGGTGGTGAGGACTTCTCTTCCTCTGATTTCTCTTTATCAAATCTCTTGATCACCCTTTGAGTGAAATCTGCAAAAGAAGATACTCTTGCATGTCTCACATGGCTGAACCACCAATTGCTTGCTTCACCCTTAAGGTGCAGCGCTGCAATATCTACTGCTTCTTTCTCTACCACTAGATTTAGTAGGAAGAATGCACTAAGTATTCTTTCCCAAGCTTTTGCTATAGATGTGCCATCAAAAGTGGACTATAGAAACCTATTTCCCTTGATTTCTCCCTTGCTGCAAGGTCTCCTCTCTTCCTCCAGTTGTATGAACTGTGGGAAGGCTAAAGTATCCTTGAAGGCTCTAGGTTGAGACTTGTACTCAAAAAGGTATTCACTTAGAATTTTATGATCCAAGTGTCCTCCATTCTTCTTGTCCTCTTCTTTATGAGAATAGGAAGTGCATAGTCCTTCCTCTTCTCCTTCTTTTATCTGCTTAACCTCCTTGGAAAGGTTCTTTATAGATCTAAAAAGTGATGAGAGTAATATCATTCTCCCCATCATTCTTATATTTCTCCTTCTGATAGCTAGATCTCACAGGTTCAGCCAAAGATCATGCTTTGATACCATTGTAAGATCCCAAAATTGGGACTGCTAGCTAGGCATGTCTAAAAAACGCATTTTTCAAAAATGGTTGTTATAGGATTGGAAACCAACCCTTGGATCCCTTAGATATAACAATCTAATACCTAAATCCAAGATGGATTCAAAAAAAAATCCTTCTAGGTGGGTTAAACAGGTCTCCCCACACCTAGTGCAGTTGGAAAATTCCCAAAGAAGGGGCTGCAGCAATACAAAATAACTCTGCCCTGAAAATAGCGTAGTTCAGCCCAATATATGTAGGAGATAAATATAATGGTTCATTAATCACTTATACATCAGCAAATCAGGTTTATAATAGGGCCCATACAATGTACAAGAGAAAAATGGAGAACTTTCATGAAGAAACCCTCAATAATGAGGTGTTGTAACAATGTATTAGTTGTAAGAAGGCTTGACAACGTTATATTATGAGCTGAAGAAGTTGTACATTACATATCAGATATAGAATAGATCTGTGTGCAGAATATTAGATCTATATCATATTTGTACACTATAAGGGTTCATCTACACATTCCCCTTGGGGTTTTGAGCAAAACATGAGATACAAAGAGTAGATCTGAGATCTAAAGTTGCAGATCTATAGTAAGATTCACAATTTTTGAAGTAAATACAATACATGACAGATCAGATCTAAATAGAACGTGGATCATAAATCTAATCCATGGATCACCATAGTGAAGGGAAGAATCTCAAACACTAGAGATCTCTCCTCCAAAAGCATGCCAAAACTCCCTACAACTTCCTTCTTGAAAATAACACAGTTATGAGAGAGAAACTACGTTGTTGACTCTAGAAATGGTTTGGCCTGATGCCAAGATCTGATTATGAAGCTCCAATGGTTCAGAACTCTCTTTCCAATGGGATAGAAGACTTTCCTAGTGAAAAGAGGCCCTAGAATGGCTTAGATCTGAATAGATCTATCCTCCACTTGCTACAGCTTACAAGGACAACCAAACCCTCAATAGGATCTACGTTGTAGTTGGAATATGTAGCTTGGCCAAATGCCTGATAGTGGATAAGATCAGCAAGACTCCTCCAAGAGCTACTTAATGGAAGAGGTGGGATTCCCGATCAGGAACACCCTAGTGCTAAACATCACTATTTTCAGCTAAACAACAAGAGAATAAGAAATGTCTAAATATAAAATATCTTCAGAAATATCAGATCATGAACAACCTTCTCTTGATGTCCTCCTCTTCCTTTTATAAGTTAGAAATCCTACCAAACCCTAAACCATCTCAATGATTTGGCTCTGTTCACATGTGTAGCCTCCAACTAGAACTTCGTTGTGCATCTAGGAGGTTCATTGCATCTAGACAACGTTGATAATTTCATCCTGGTCGACTTGGTCAACTGATCCAGCCTCTTTCACACTTAAGTGTGTTTATGAAAATAGCTCAGTTTTAGCCTTGTTCATATTGAGTATTGATTTATTTTGCTAATTTGGGAGTTTTATTGATCCTCCTTTACAATTTTATTCATAAAAATCGGAAGCGAAACAAAATTGAATATTCCTATTAGCTTGGGCTAATTAGGAATATTACACTTACTTCTGAATCTTCTAGTGCCAAGTTGTATCTTCTTTACAAAATTTATCTCATCTTCTTTTGAAACATACCCTGATCCTTCTTGTTCTTCTACTTCTTTTCCTTTTGCAGCAGCTCTAAAGACAGCTTGTTGGACTTCAAATGGACCTCCTTTTCTCATTTCAAAAGCAATCAAAATACAATGAAATTGAACAATAGTAAGAGTTTGTAGATCCTGCTTCTCTTCAATCGCAGACACTTTTGATTCAAATTTGGGAGTTAGAAATCTTAAAACCTTTTCTTCCAGAGTAGTGTCAGTTATGGTTTTGTTGGGAAAAATACTGAGAGGGGGGGGGGTGAATCAGTATTTATTTCACCCAGATTTCTCATACGATTTACAATATCATCTAGACGTAAGAAGAAACTAGCAATGCTTTCCTCATTATGCATCCTAAGATTTTGATATTGAATTCTGAGAGTTTGGAGTTTATAACTTTTTACCTTGGTATCACCTTCATAGCTTAGAATGATTTTGTCCCATATCTCCTTTGTTGTATTCAACCGCATGAATTTGACTAACTCTGATTCAGTCAAACTTCCCAATAATACATTGACCGCCTTTGCATTGGTTTCATATTTCTTTCTTTCTAATGCATATGTTGGAAATGATGCTGGATATTGATAACCTCCTTCAACTATAGCCCATACATCTGCCCCAGGAGAATGAAGATAGGATCTTGTCCTTGTCTTCCATAAGATTCTTTCCGTTGAAGAGAGGAGACCTGATAGATGTTGTCCCATCTTGATTTCTCATCTTAGCTGATCTTTTTTCTAGTGATTAAGATTTTTCAGAAGAACCTTCTCTGATACCAATTGTTGGGTAAAATACTAAGAGGGGCAGGGGGGTGAATCAGTATTTACAGCTTACTGAAAATGTTTTCACTTTTTCTTTACAGAATTCCATATGCGGCTTCGATGAACCCAACTCGCGTATACATGTGCATATAATAAAAGAAACTAGTGTATACTGATATAAATTTGCAGATTATAAAAACTTTTCAGGAACAATCTTTAAGTCAGTTTACCAGTCATGCATATGTTAGATAATCAGTAATTATGTGCAGTAACAACAGTATAAATCATTACACAATAGCAACACACATGAACACCAATAGTTAAGGTGGAAACCCAATTCGGGAGAAAACCACCGATGTTGTCGTCTCTGTATTCAATATTTATTATATGGAAAATTGTTTACAATATTGTACTAATGCAGACTCATATCAATACGCAGGCATCTACCTACAAAAGGCTACAACCTTATCTCGTTTTCTAGTTGCTACTGGAAGGGAGCTACAACCCCCTAATCTCATTTACCAGCCACTACTGGAAGGGAGCTTCAACCCCCTTATCAGAACACCAGCTTCTACTGGTAGGAAGCTTCTACTTCCATACTAAAAGCTTCAACCCTCAGAACCACTGCAGACCATGTTTCATCAATTTTCATACTGGATCAAACAACATCAACACAAATAAAAATCAACAACCATAAAATTTACCCAATACTTCAATCAAAACAGTGATACCACCGTAACCAGAAGTCAAAAATAACCCAGAATTCAGAACAAATATGAAGATACAAGCTCAACCCTGGCCATTCATTAACTTAAAATGCATACGCTACTTCACTTCACTGAACCCGCGTGTATACGCACTTTCCTTCACACCAACCTGCATATAGCTCTGTGAATAATTTTTTTCAGAATGTGATCTATCACAAATCTAGATCTGAAGCTTTCAGTTAGATCTCTTTAGAAATGCAAAATCCTTTATCAGTTAGTCACCATCAACCATGTTTATTCTCTCATTGATCAGATTTGTACATAATCAACTTAGCAGCATATACATTACTTAGACAACTCAGATCTACAATAAGACTTCATTTACAGACAGCATACAAACAGTAGGAATAACAGAAAAAATTCAGCAACAAGCTTCAGAAAACCCTAACTGCGATACGCGCCTTTTCTGAAGCAAACCCGCGTATATACGCGCTTTTACTGAGATGAACTAGTGTATAGATCTATAAATATAAACTTTTCAAAATGAATCAGATCCATAGAACTTACCCAGATTTCTTCACTTGACTTCAGCAAACTTGCACCAGGTCATAGATCTAATCATCTCTTTAATGAATCACACGAGCATAGTAATTTCAGATCTAGAGATCCTGAACCATCATTGTATCCATGGGTGCATCATAGTTTCAGATCTATTAATTAAAACAGAGTTCATCCCATATAGATATACCTTACATAAAATTATTCAGCAATAACCCTTACTCATGCACACCTTTGCACTATGATCTTCTTCTCCTTATATAGATCTAGCCTTTATCAATACCATGAGTCAAAACCATACAACAGCTGATGGTATTCTTGGAAAAAGTTAAATAGACAATACAGTGCTCAATAATGTGGGCTAATACCATGGTAATGCCCCTTGGTTTCATAATTCTAGAGCGCAAAAGGTACACGCGACTTGGATGGTTCTTATCCGCGTATATACGTGGATTCTCTTCATAAAAACTGAGTATATACTAATTCTGAATGTATACACGGGTTGCCTTCATAAAAGTAGCATATACATTGAATCCATACGCTGGTTTCCTTCATCAAACCTGCGTATACATTGAGAAATATTTCTTGTTTCATTTCTCTTGCACTTACTGAAATTCCTTTCTCTATCACATCTGAACTAACGTGTAGAAACATCATTTTACATCTTTAACACATAGGTTTCTTATCAAAGGCAACTCATCAAGTAGGTTTCCATCAAGGACAACATATTTCATCATATTTCCAACACTGGGGATCGCACCCTGCCTGGGCCACACCATCCCTTTCAGCTAACTAGACTTTTAGCATGTCTCCTCTCCCTAACGCAGGGCAAAACCAACCGTCGTGATGTTTGATCCTCGTTGCCTTGCTGATGAGACTCATCCTCAACTGGTTGTGCTAACATGAACAAATTTAAAAATTTATTATTATTTGTTTTATTTAAATTTGAAATATATAAAATTAATTAAAAACAATACTTCTAAAATATTATTTAAAAAATAAAATAAAATATATTTAAGTGTACTTTGAAAGGAAATATAAATAATAATAATAATAATAAGTTATTATATTTATTATTCACATTTAATTATTAAATCATAATAAGAAACTAAAATAAATTTGAATATTTGTTATTATTTGTTTTTAAAATATATTAAAATGTATTTGAAAAAATGAAAAAAAATATTATTAATTATTATTTTAAATAAAATAAATAAATACACTCTTCAACTTAGTATGGTATAACGTCTTAAGAAAATTTAAAGTAAAATATTAATGTAATGTAAATAATTTAAGAAAGTGAAAATAAAATAAAAAATGAAAACAAAAACAACATAGAAAAATAGAAATAAAATTCTTTAAGAACCTATGGTATTCATGTGGCATATAGGTCATTTGAAAGGTATAAAAATATTCCAGAACCTATGGTATTCATGTGTAATATAACTTATTTTAAAGGTGAAATTAAACTGACCTAAAATATATAAAAATGTACTTGAAAAAATGAAAAATAAATTATCAAATATTATTAGAAACAAAAAAAATTAAATAAATATATACCCTCTTCAACTTAGTATTTCCAAATTAGTATGGTATAATGTCTTAGGAAAAATAAAATTAAAAGATTAATGTAATGTAAATAATTTAAGAAAGTGAAAATAAAATAAAAAATGAAAATAAAAATAACTTAGAAAAATAAAATAATAAAAATAGAAATAAAATTCTTCAAGAACCTATGGTATTCATGTGCAATATAGGTGATTTGAAAAGTATAAAAATCTTCCAAAACCTATGGTATTCATGGAGAATATAGCTTATTTGAAAGGTGAAATTAAACTGACCTAAATCCATTTTATCTCTAAAACTTTAAAAGAGATTTTTATCTCAAAAAATGGTAAATTTGTTATTAAAAATAAAATATAAATTAATTGTATTAGTTTCTTGTTTATTTATTTTATCATACATTTACAATTATAAAATAAATTAATATAATTTTTCTTTATTAATATAATTTAAGCAAAATTATAAAATTTATATTTGATAAAAGATATAAATATATGCAATTCATTATATATATATGTAACTGTAATTTTAAATATAATTGAATATTTGAAAATTATATCTTTAAATATTAAAATAATTATTTTAAAAATATTTAAGTAAAATTTAAACTCATTATTATAAAGCATAATTTTAATATTAAAATATTCTAAAATCTTTTAATAATTTATGAATAATAATCTTATAAAATTATAATAAAATATTTATTTGATTAAAATTTGTAATATATAAAATGTATATGGTTGACATTTCGATTTAGTTAGTGTGGCTCGTCTTCAAAATAGAGATGAGGGTGACCCACACTCATCGTTAAAATAGAGATGAGGGTGACCCACACTTGCTAGCTCTAAACATCCACCATAAATATTTTAATATGAGTAATCTAGAAATGTCAAAACAAAATTATTTTTCTTATAGAAAAATTTTATGTTGCAACTATATAAAATGTAATTGAAATATATAATATTATTTTTAAAAATATTGATATAAATAGTTAACCATTATTATTGATCGGTAATGTGAATAATAAGGGAATATAGTATTCAAAAGTGAGATTTTGGCATGCTTTATTGTTATTTCAAGAGAAAAAAAAAGATTAATATGATAAAGAGAAATAATTACAACAAATTGGGTTTTAGACTGCATATCCTACATGAAAAGAAGTAGGAAATATTCTCCACCCATTTTTAAAAGTTTTAAATAAGATGCCATGTTGAAACATTGGATGGAAAAGAATACTCAGGTAGCACACCTCAATTGTTTTAATGACATCTATATAGAGTGATGCAAAATATTCTTATATCACACCCAGCTCCTAATGTCATATTAGGGTTGTGGAGTGTAATTAGACTTTTTCTTAAAGGTTTAATGTAATATTGGGATTATCAAGGTTCTCTTTTTCTCATAACCTTTAATCACATTTTTTATACCACTATCTGATCCAGGTGGATATTGGTGGCCACCTGCATATTCCACTTGGGGCCCCACCATTATCTCTTTCAGTTTCAGCCCAACTTACTATTTTTAGCAGTTTTTCGGGTCCTGAACTTCTGGAGCCATTTTGAGGCCCTAAACGATGTTTTTTGGGCATCGTTTGTCGAGAAAATATGATTTTGTTCTAGATTCTACATTCGCGATCGATAGGTGTATTCCTCAGATAGATATTTCTAATGATGTATCATGTGCGTCAAACAAAGATAGTATGCCCAAGTTACGACCCCGGGAAATTGACTATTCCTGTGTTTCATCTTCTAGGGTTAGGTTTTTGGATGTTTAGGGTTTTCTATTATTTCTCAATACTATATAGGCCTTCAAGCCTCATTGTAACACAGAGTTTAGAGGCCTGTAGCAGCCACATCTCTTCTTAGAGATAAGCTACCAGCGCCCTAGCTAGTTTATTTACATTTTGTCTGTAAGCAAATTTTAGTTCTTTGATATTATTGAAATGAAGTGTTATTTCCACTACATATTTGTATTTATGGTTATATGTGTATTCTATTGCATTCCTACATAAATCTGGATCAATGGTATCAGAGTGGTCTTCTTCTTCTCAATCCTTCTTTGCATGTCCCCAACGAGATTAGGGTATAAGGAGTTAGGGCTCGAACTGGTTGAATCTTTGCAAGATCAACCTCACAAACCCTGACGTCCGCCCATGGAGGATGAAAAGAAAGATGAGGGAGTAGGATATCCTATCAAAATATTGCTCAAGGAGGCCCTCGAAAAACAAAGGAACGCGATTATGGATAACTTTGCCCAGATCCTTCAACGACTGCCCACCGACGGCGTATCTGCATCTAGTAGCCACTCTAGAGGCACAACTCCCTTTAAGGTACAATTAAAATTTGACATTCCCATATTTGAGGGTCAAATAGATGTAAATTTCGTAGATATATGGTTGAATCTATTAGAAGGATATTTCTCGGTTCATGACTTTTCTGACCAGGAGAAGATTATTTTTTCACTCCTCAAAGCTACCCCCCATGTCAAGGACTGGTGGGAAACCTACTATGAGAAAAAGGACAAGACAGAACCCTCTATGTTCTCAGTCGTACCCACTTGGAATTCTTCCAAGATGCCATCAAAGAACAATACTATCCCATGAGGACTTATGAGGAAAAGTACATCCAATGGACCACGTTGTGACAATAAAGGGATCAATATGTGCATGATATGACGAATATGTTCCATACCCTGCGCACAAAGTTGGGTATCAAAGGTTCAGAGAAACATTTGGTGCTAAAGCATCACAGTTGTCTGCACAGATATATTCAGGAGGAAATGGAGTTCCTCGACATCTCCTTGCTTGGTATGCCATACTGGTATGCTGCCAAGATTGAGCAGAAATTTGAATAGAAGAAGCGATACTTTGGATCTGTGAATCAAAAGCAAGGGAAAGGTGCTACCAAACCGCAGAACAAAGGACAAATCCAAGGCATGGCGACCCAAGACAACCTGTGAAAGTCGCAAGCAAAGAAAAACACCGTCAAGCCAAAGAAGGACATGAGAAAGTGGTGTGAGTTCCATAAGAGATCCACTCACAACAGAAGTGAGTGTCAGGCCAAGCAATTGCTGGTGGCTGAGATGAGGGCTTCTGAATCATATGCATGCTCCGACACTGAATCAGAACCTGACAAGGGGAATGAAAAAGGGAAACAGATTATTTATGTAGATCCCAACGCCATTGTTGCCACTGAAAATATCTAGAAGGAGGAACCAGAAGATCTAGAGGAGGAGGAGTGTCTCTTCCACTCCTAGATGTGGGTAAAGGGTTCCCCGCTACAGTTCATTGTCAACAATGGGAGCCAAAATAACCTCATTTTAGAAAATTTCATGAAGCGGTTGGGCTTGTCAATGACAGCACACCCATAGCCATACACCATCGGGTAGCTTCACCAAGGACGAGATCTTCCCTACAACAACAAGCCCTTCACAGATGAGGTACTATGTGACATTGCTCCTCTTGATGTTTGTGATGTATTATTAGGCCAACCATACTTGTGGAAGCGAAATGTTGTGTATGAGTCCTGACCTTGTGCTGTTATTGTTACTTTGGGAAATAAGTTGCACAGGATACCATAGGTACCATCGCTTGCCGCTATCTCTTTGGTTGCTACAAAATAATGCAGTAAGCTCATTTCCAAAACCAAGAAATTTGTTTTCCTAGTGATCTTCCCCTAGGACAAGAAGAAGATTGTGGCCATGACCTCTAGATAGGGCTCCTATGCACGACAACATCAAATGGAAAAGGTTGTGGAGGAGTACGGGGACATCTTCACCTCACCCACAGGGGTGCCTCTACACTATCAATTCAAGCACCCCATTTATCTGACCCCAGGTGTGAGGCTACCCAATGGACCAATCTATCGGCGCTCTGTTATGGAGAATGATGAAATCAAGAGGCAAATTCAGGAGCTGCTGCAGAAAGGTCAAATCTAGCAGAGTTCATCACCCTGTGGGAGCTCGATCATGTTGGTACAGAACAAGGATGGGACTTGGAGACTCTGTATTGACTATCGAGCATTAAACAAGATCATTGTCTGGAATAGGTACCCGATCCCATGGATTTATGGCCTTTTAGACCAACTAAAAAGGGTGAAATATTTCAGCAAGATCAACTTGAAGTCTAGGTATCACCAGGTACCAATCAAACCCTCTGATGTGTGGAAGACCGCCTTCAGAGCCAAGGAGGGCCTTTTTGAATGGTTGGTCATGCTTTTTGAGTTGACGAATGCTCCCGCAACCCTCATGAGGTTGATGGATGACATCTTGCAACCATTCACCAACTCATTTTTAGTGGTGTACTTGGATGACATTGTGATCTTCAGCCATACTTGTGAAGAGCACCTCCACCACATCCAATAATTCCTCCAAACACTGCAACAACACAAGTTTTGTGCCAATTTGGAGAAGTTCACTTTTGGCATGACCTAGGTTCAATATCTATGATACATTATTGATGAAAGGTGGGTTCATGTGGATCCAACCAAGATCCAAGTAATTCAATATTGGCCAGCCCCAACCACTCTAACAGAGCTTCGCAGTTTTCTGGGTCTTGCTAATTTCTACCGCAAGTTCGTGTTGGGATTCTCTCATATCACTTGGCCCTTGAGTCAAGTCACCAAGGGAGGGGCGAAAGAAAAATTATTTTGGTCAGAATATCAACAGAAGGCGTTCGTAGAATTGAAAAATCGCCTCTATTCTGCCTCAGTGCTCACATTACCATACTTGCAACAACCATTTGATATTAAGAGAGATGCCTCTAACTATGCTATTGGGGCAGTTCTTACTCAACAGGGGCATCCAGTGGCATATCACAGTGAGGCATTGTCCGACATAGTCCACAAGTTTCACACTTATGACAAAGGCATGTATTCCATTATGCAGGCTTGTTGAAAATGGAAGCATTACATTTTGGGGAAGGAAATGATCATCCACACCGACCACCGACCCTTGCAGTTCATACAAACACAAGGGAAGTTGCAAAAAAATCACCATCAGAAGTGGTCCACATGTCTACAACAGTTTCATTTGAACATCAAGTACAAGACGGGTAGCACCAATAATGTTGTATACTGCCTCAGCTGACCACCAATCGTGGCACTAACCACCATTCTCAACTCTTGTGGGCACGAGACTTCTGATTGGCCGATTCTCTACAAGAGCGATCTAGAATTCAGTCACACATACAAGGCACTCTTGGGGGGTATGCAAGTTCCAAATTTTCACCTCCAAGATGCATTTTTATGTCACCTGGGACAACTTTGTGTTCCTTCAAACAAGCATGCCAAGATGATATGGGAAGCACACTACAGTTGATTCATTGGGAATTTCGGGGTCGAGAAAACAATGGTAGTACTGCAGAAGTATTTCTATTGGTCGAACCTTCGACAGGATGTCGGGAATTACATCAGATCTTGTACTGCTTGCGCCATTTCCAAATGGACCATCAAGAAGCAAGGCTGCTATACTCCGCCACCTACCCCTAGTCAACCTTGGGAATCCATCTCCATGAATTACATGTCAGGCCTTCCTTCTACTAAGCATGGAAATAACTGTGTTTTCATTGTCATCAACAGATTCTCGAAGATGGCCATTATGGCGGCCTACAAGAAGAATATCACAGTTGAAACCACTACTAAACTCTTCTTTGAATGAGTGTCGGTGCACTTTGGGATCCTCAGTATATCATCTCAGGTCGGGACAGCAAGTTCCTTAGCACATTTTGGTCTAGCCTTTGGTCAATTCTGAACACCAATCTCACCAAGTCCATAGCTTTCCATCCCCAAATGGATGTCTAGACAGAGGTCGTCAACAAGATGATTGTACACATTCTGCACATGTATAACTCAAAGCATCCACGCACATGGGATGAGAGCCTTCTCTATGTACAAAATAGTTATAACTAGTCTCTCCACAACTCAACCAGCCATAGCCCCTTTCAGGTGGGCTTGGGATTCTAGCCATTATGTCCCATTGACGTAGCCATGCCATTTTCCGCTACTCAGGCCAATTCGGCTCATGTCCAGTCTAAAGCTGACAAAGAAAATAGCTTCATCGAGCACATTTAGCATATCCACCAATAGGTTCATGACATATTAGACAGAGCCAATGCTAAGTACAAGCATTGGCATGATCAACATCAGGTGCCACACAACTTCTAGGTGGGCGACAAAGTCTGGCTACATTTTCAAAAGGAGTGCCTCACTGAACCCCACTGCAAGTTTCACCCACTCCAAGATGGGTTGTACACCATCACCAAGGCTGTAGGGAACAATGCCTTCGAGCTTAGTATTCCAACATTCCTTGGTATGCAGCTAGTATTCAATGTGGACCGCCTTTGTCTCTACTTCCCACCTCTACTGGACACCTCTGACATTGGAGAACAACTCACACCAACAGACTTAAACCCAGACTGCATGGAATAAGCCATCGCAGATTGTATCATGGACATGCAAATCAAGAACACTTGCCAACAAAATATCCAACTGTATCGGGTTGTCAAAGCTGGCCAACTCCTCCACCAAGGCAAGTGGTTCACCAGGGACCAAGTTCAGCAGAAGTTTCCTCATCTCATGTTGGAACTCAACGCAATGGGGACCATTGCTTCCTAAGGAGGGAGGAATGATCCAAGTGGATATTGGTGGCCACCCACCTATTCCACTTGGGGCTCCACCATTTTCTCTTTTAGTTTTTCATTTTTGACACAAATTACTATTTATAACAGTTTTTTTGGTCCTGAACTTTCAGAGCCGTTTTTAGGCCCCAAGCAACGTTTTTTGGGCATCGTTTTTCCAGTGAATGTGATTCCGTTACAGAATCTACATTCATGATAGAAAGTTGTAGTCCTTAGATAGATATTTCAAACGATGTATCATGTGCTCCAAACAGAGATAGTGTGCCAAAGTTAAAACCCTAGGAAATTGATGTACCAATTTACCTCGACGGGGCCTATATTCTGGTGTTTCATCTCCTAGGGTTAGGTTTTTGGATGTTTACGGTTTTTCATTGTTTCTCAATAATATATAGGCCTTCGAGCCTCATTGTAACATAGATTTCATAGGCCCGTAGCCGCCACATCGCTTCTCATTGATAAGCTACCAATGCCCTAGCTAGTTTATTTCCATTATGTCTATAAGCAAATTTCAGTTCTTTTATATTAATGAAATGAAGTTTTATTTCCGCTACATATTTTTATTTATGGTTATAGGTGTATTCTATTTAATTCCTGCATAAACCCAGATCATTATCAACTTTTTCTCATATAGAGCTTTCCCACGATATAAATTTTATCACAATGTAAACTCTTAGCACAGTCTCTGAACTTTCACCCCTTTAAAGGCCCATTTCATCATTTATATAGCCACGTGGAAACTCCTAGCCACTTATCTCCCCCACATGGGTCCAATTTTGTTGGTTTCTTACTATATTATATCTGTTCCATATTTTTGATTTCACAAGTTGTGCATTCTCCAAACGTTAAGCATTTTGATATGTCAATATAATAATGAGACAACTTAGTGATATGTTAATATGCACATAACCTTATAATACGGTAATGTTACATACATCGAATATTGATATAAAATTACTCCAAAATGCCTCATCGGAGATTTGAAAAAAAATTCATAACTGTAAATCCTCAAAAAACATTAATAAGTCAATAGGACTGGGCCAACTCAACACACCACCTCACAAATTTGTCACCTAATCATAGCCTGCCATACGAAAATGGATGAAATTTTTTACACATGGCATGTTTGACATTTATATCAGATTATTGAGGTAACAATAATTTACAAGATGCAAAAATTTTGAAATTATAATATGTCTATATGTTGATATGATAGCTTGGTATGCCACACCAATCATGAATGACAAATCACCAGTTAACACATTGGATAACATGACATGTTCCCTTCCATGAGGCATTATTAATGTGTTCCATGTCACTCATATTTTCATGTTTTGCATGTCAAAAAGACAAAATCCAAGTGACACATGTCATACACATGGAATCACCAGCTCATCAAATCATGACATCACCCCCATGTTCTCCTATTACTTGATACTTTGGCTATTCTAATGTTTTGAGGTTCCAAATTTTTAGTTTCGTCACTTCATGATCCCTATTAATAGATCAAATTCTTCCAACTAGCACTTTTTTCATTATGCCATGCCATACAAGGTTGTTTCATAATGATTCACTTCAATTTCCTCGATGGCTTGATTTGTTCATATTTCGACCACCCCCTTATAACCATCTCTCGCACCTCGCTCTCATCGATCTATATGACTAAAGGTAAGGATGGTGCTATCCAAACCCAAAATTTCCAAAACTCCACCAATATCAAGAGAGAATACCATCTTGAATTTTCCAAATAGTTTCATTCTAAGGGGCCCAGTACCAAAATTCTCTTAATACTTGAGTTCTAAAGGTCAAACCAGAAAATTTCGTTTTTTGGCCAAAGCTAAGACTTAAACCAGAGATCCATGAACCACTTAAGTTCTTCCTTAGGATTTAATTTAGCTTAAATTTTATTTGGTGAACTCTTCCATACTAAACATTACATGTTATTTCCTCTTAAGCGACTCTCCTTCCTCATTGGGGCTTCTACTCTTGCTTTTGGGTGCCATCATTAACAAAACCTTTCAATCCTCACAACAAGAAAAAGGATCATTTGGCCTATCCAATGCATCCTAAGCTTTTTGATTCACCGAAAGCTTAATAATAACTAATACCAACATCCTATCAATCCTTCTCCTTTGTAAACACACCATGCACCATAAAATGTCATAAATAATTACAAACATGCATGTAAATATAACATATTCAAACACATCCAAATATAACCTATGAATTCATGAACATAAACCACATAAGTATCTCATTTAATATGGATGAAAGGATCCCATCTCACACAACATTCATATTTATAAAGGAATGTATTTCAACATCCAGGCCAACTATGTTAACTACTTAGCACACTAATCATGCATCGTGCATATTCATTACAACCATACAACTCTAAACCTAACATTGCACACATACACAATGAATCCAAAATAATATTTAAATATGAAGTATTGAGGAAAATTTACAATTCATTTACAAGAAAGGAATACACTTAAAATCATACGAAAAATTACACTAAAAAATTATTACAACTAGCCACCCCTCGCACCATATCTGATGTTTAATGGATGCTTCACGTAGTGAATAACAACAAAGATTTTAATTTAGTGTTAGAGTATGAATGAAAATTTCCTTCATTTCCTAGGAAACAGGGATGCCATTGTGTAAGCACTAGGTTTGGTTTGATCAAAAAACAAATATGGCCACTTAGGGTCTTCAAAACATAGAAGTAAATCCATTCCCGCTTTATAAAATATCTAATTTTTTCTTTCTTCTAGTGCTTCATGTGGATAAATACAACTAAATGGTTTATTTCTTTTCAATCTACCTGATTCAAACATAGGGATATCTCTTTGGTATCCTTATCTAACACATTTGAATGTTGGACTTTGATGTATAGCTTCAAATCTCAGGTTTACAAGTCTTTGGCTTACAATCATTTTTCATTTACAAAAATCATTTTTTTTTTAATCTAACGTCTCTAGTCCCTATAATACTCCAAAATAAACAACTTAGAATCACAAAACTAACTTCCTTCTGCTCATAAGCACTACTTCATGAATGAGAGGTTTAGGGTCCCTTTCTCGGGATGAAGAATCAACAAGGAATTCGTTGTAAGGTGCATAGCCCATGTTTGGGTATTTTAGTACCTCCTCTCCCCATTCCTCTCATAAATTCTTATTAGATGGTAGTTTAATTAAAACATTGGGGGTCATGAACAATAATTTCAAGGAATATAGGAAACATCCCAGTCACCCATATAATATTTCCAATCAATCTATTTTTTCAGACATGAAGATATGTATATGTGTGTCCTCATATTCAACTTTAGCAATTCATAATTATATTAGAAAAATATTTACATCAAATATTTCAAGAAGCCATCCATGTTGGCTCTCCGACATTTTCATCTTCAATTACATTACAAAAAATTGGAATTATAAAAAGGGATGTTACATTCCTATACTCCTTAAATAAAACCATCCTCAGTTTCCTACTCTTTATAGAACCAAACTTATACATAAAAAAAAAATGGGTATGGTTGCTACATGGAATCCTCTACTTCCCATGTTGCTTCACCTAGTGCAAAGTGCTTCCATTACACCTTGACTACATGGAGCATGGTTGTCCTATTTGTAGATTTTGTATTGTGGCTTTGGATAAAATTCTCCCTTACATTCCCATGTATCAAATTCCAATAAATAATATGATTAAAATAATGTATATATATTTTAAGTAAATATATATAAGACAAAACATGTTCCTTCATTGTGGGAGGAATGGTAGTTTGTATACTACTAGCCCCACTCTCTTCAAGATCTAAAATGGTTCATAATATCTTATGTTAAGTTGGTGCATGATCCCACTCTAAAGGAATTTTTGTTATGCCCGATTTGGAGACACACATGATATCCTATTCAAAATTTCTCATGTGATTTTTTTGGTCTACATAACTCTTATGTTGGTCTTGTACGACCTTCAATTTTTTCCTTATGTTAGTGACTTCCTATGCCTGATTTTATTTGACATATATAGCCTACGTATGACTCTATCCACTAGAATTCCCTAGTTGATTAGGATATTGTACTTACTACCATATAGAGCTTTGAAAGGGCTCATCTTTAACAATTATTGATAACCAATATTATAAGAAAATTCCACCAAAGGAAGAAAATATTCCTAGCTCTTGGGTTGATGCATAACATACATATTGAGTATGTTTTCTAATATTTTATTTACCCTTTAGGTTTTTACATAATTCTGAGGATGATATGTTGTGTTGAATGCTAATATGGTTTCAAATATTATAAATAAATACATCTAAAATTTGAGGTAAACTTCACATCTGAATTATATATGATCCTCTTGGGTAGGCCATACAATATGAAAATCTCCTTCATAAAAATATGGGAAATATCAATTTCTTTATAGGAAGAGTTTACAAGTGAGATATCTTACTTATATTATCCACTATAACCATGATCACACCATGATTATTGGTGGTTCTTGGTAATCTATTGATCAAGTCCATTGATATCACTTCCCACTTCCATTCTAGAACTTGTTGGCATTTTTAACAATATTTTCAACAACATCTTTCTTCATATTTGGCCAACAACATATTTATTGGTGGATTTTATTATCTTTTGATATCCTAGGTGAATTATGTATGGTATTGTATGAAACTCATACGTTATGAGCTTCTTCAAGTCAGCCACATTCAATATGTTTCACCTACCTTTATATAGTAATAATGCTTCTCTAGGTACCTGATAATTGTCTCCCATCTGACCTTTAGCTCTTGATATCAACATTTAGTTACATGGTGAAAATTATCACCTTCCTATGTCACATATTTGATTCTACCATTCATGTCTATCTCATGTATTTATGGTTTCCATGTATATCACTTGCTTATTTAATTGTCTAGACTCATAACTAATCACATGTCCATCTTGCATGAGAACTCCATTGAGTCTCTCCATGCAAGCATCGATGTTGATTGAGAAATATTTATCTAGGTCCACAATATTTAGAGTAGGGGCATGTGTGATAAGGTGCTCCAGCTCTTTGAAACTCACCACACTCTCTAATATCAATGAAATTCCACTCTTCTTTTGGAATTTTGTAATTAGATGCCCAAACTTTGAAATACTTGAATGAATATCCTATAATATCTTGTTATGCCTATCTTAATCCTATTGCATTCTTGGAAGGAGGCCACTCTAGTATTCCCTTGAAATTTTCAGAATCAACTAGTGCTCCTTCTGAGATAAAATTACTCAATCACTAAATTTGCAACTTTAAAAAACCCACATTTGTTGAGCTTAGCATCACATTGATCAAGGAAATTTTTAAGGATGGAAATTTATTTTAAAGTTTAGAAACTTTGGAAAATATTACTGGTTTTGAATATGCAATCTATAAAATGTTTGGCAATATTCTTGTAAAAATATTGAAATTTTTAAAAATTTAATATATCTTACACAATTGTTTAGTGATTTTTAAGGTAAAACAATTTATTCTATACAATTTGGGTAAATCATTTTTAGAGAAAATGGAAATTGGTGAATCTTTTTTTTATAAAAAATATGGAAAATTAGCCCATCTATGAATATTATCCCCTAAAAATTTCTTTACAACTGATGCTCATGTAAAATTTGTAACATGGCCTTGATGTGTTGTTTCTACTTCTCTTTGGTATTTGAATACACTAAGATGTCATCAATAAACACAAGCACAAGTTTATCCAAGTACTTTCTAAGAACATTATTCATATGACATGTTATCACTCAGTAATTTCTCCAAGTTCAAGAGAAATAGACCGAGGTAACCACAAACCTACTTCAAACTCTAGGATCTAGCCTTCCTATGGTTTAGAGAGGGCTCTCTCTTTAAATTTTAACTTTGTTTTGATTTATAATATTAGGCTAGTTATGAAAGTACAATTTGGTTTTAAGGGTTTGGTGGGAAAAAATTACTTGGAGGTAAGATAGAGAGAAATCTACTTGTCCATTGGGCTATGGGGTCTAAATCAAGCTAGCAGCACTAGAAATCAAGGCCAAAAAGGTACAAATATATTCAGGGCAAGATAGAGAACCCTCAAAAATTTGGAAAAGTGGTTTTTTGTGAGGTGGTGTGATCGGGATAAAGGGCACTTAAGGATCCTTTGATCCGGAAAATGGAAGTAGAAGGCAGAGGTCAAATGGGAAAAGGAGCAATTAAGGGTTCCTTACACCGAAAATCAGAAGAAAACATTAAAATGGCAACTAGTTAAAGACAGGGAGCACTTGACTAATCTTGTAGTAATACTCCTAGTTACACATTCAGACAGAAAAAACATAAAATGACTGCATGAAACTTAGAAAAGGAAACAGTGACAAGTAGGAAGTACTTCACTCATCATCTTATCACAGGGATCCTGAATTATGGTGCTAGTCAACTTGTCCAGTCTGCTACTTCGAATTCAAACACACAAGAGCCTCCAATGTCCAACAAAATTTCCATAGTAATTACAGAAATTTTATTCCACCCAAAAATATTTCAAAGAGTGAATTATTTATACAAATTCTAAACTATAATATCTTGAAAAAATATCAAGATTGGTTTACAAATATCTCCAACTGTTTTACATAAATAGAACTTAAGTAAAGGACACTCAAAACTAATGCATCTATTTGGCACTATTTTTTTATGGATAGGTGATGAAAAAGAGGAGAATTCGAATTTGATCTCAACTCTTAGTTGATGATGAGGCATCCAAGTCACTAACTGTTTCCTTTCTTTGTGCATTCTCCTCCAAAAATTATGCAAAATTGGGGTCCAATGATACCTTTGTATTTCTCAACACGAAATATATACATAAAAAGTGAAATAATTTATTTTATATGAATATGTTGGTGAGATAAACCTCTCTCAGTTCCCTAAAATTCTTCTCCCGCTGTTCACAATAGGCTCTGCAAAAAGATGTGTAAAACAGAGTTTTATAGAGTTTGAAAAATAGGTTGTAAAGATGTGCATGTATCTCTCATTCTGTAATACCTATGCACAAAGGGAGATATTTTTTTGTACAAGGGTCTCTTAGGAACAAGACCTTCCTTCAGTTTTTTAAGATGTATTTCTTATTGGCCAAAATTGTCTCTGCAAAATGATGACTTAACAAGAATTTTCTGCAAAAAGTGCTTTCCAATATTGTTAAATATTTCCCAACCCATATAAGTTGTTATAAACGTGAGAGAGAATGTTGTATTTGGACATCTTAAGAACATAAACCTCCTTCAAGTTTGAAAAATTCATCTTGGATTGGTCACAATAGTTTTTGCAAAACAATGACTTAAACAAGAAATTTCTGCAAAAATGTTCCTTCTTGTTCTGTTCATCATTCTGATCTCTCTCTGACTTGATTTTATTCTTTCTTTGTATACAAAATGTTTGTTGAATGAAGCTTTTGAATTAAAATATGAGAATTTGGAGCAAACAATTTTATCAACTAGTATTGAAATTGTTGGCCCAATTTAATATTCTGATAATAACCTGCAAAAATTAAAAAAAAATTGTTAATGAAACAAAGGTCTGCAAGGAGGTGATTGGAGGCTTTTGACTGGTTTTAAACAAGAAGCAAGGGTTTCCTTAGTCTCTTACTGAGAAATTGGGCTGAAAGTTTTTTGAAATGGGTCACAAAGGCTTAGGATACCTGCATAGGTTTTCTGGCTTGTTTCAGAGCTTGAAATAAATCATTAAACTATGGAAACTCACAATTTCCTCTCAAAATAGTGTGCAATAGAAAAAACAGGGTTTTTGGAAAAATTTGACAGCGTATGGCCTGTTTTTGGGCTTTTTGGCAGTTTCTTTCAATTGATTTTGAACTCTTACTGGATCTATTTTTTTATTGAGGGTCTTTCAAATCAATAATAGGTTCAATTTTTCAAGAAATACTTGTTATAAGTAGGTATAGGTCTTTAGAAATGACTTTGAGGATTTATCACAGGTTTTGTGGTATCTTTTCTCATTTCTGGAGCAATTCAGGGCTTCTCGGTGATCTTCAACAGTAAATACAGTCTTTACATTGGTTCTGGGCATAAAAATCATGTACAGACTTCTTTTCTCTGAGTCGGAATAGCTAATATAGTCAATGTGTGCAGAATAAAGGAATAATAGTGCATTCTCATGGTTTATGGGGCGACTTAGGTTACATATACTTGCAATTAATGACTGTCAAATCGGGCAGGAGGCGGTTTTAGGCTTCAAGGTTTGAAACAGTAAGCGGTTTATCTCACAGCATTGTGGCAGTAAGTGGTTTTGGCTTGAACCCATGTGATCCAATGCGAAATAGGCATGTGGAGGATAGAGAAAGTTATGAAACCACCCATTTCATGCAGAAATGGAGAGGGGGTAATCGCACAAGTTTTCTACGCGATATAGGATTTCAACCGTCGGATCTGGGGTTTGTATGTGAATGGTCTAGATTAGATGGGAAGGTGCGCCTGAATAGGGGAATGGGACCAAGATGTAGTATGTGTGATGGGAATGGATTTAATGAATAGTTTTCAAATTATAGGGGTGGGGTATTTGATTTAATGATAAGTTTTAGACCAAAGGGTGTATAAATGGGGTTTTATTTAAGCACATGGATAATAAACTTCGGTCTAAACATTGTAATAGTGGGTTTTTGGGGATATCTAAATATAGGGAATTAATAAGTAAGATAGGGTATTTTTTAAGGATTAAATAGAATTGTTAAAAGTTAATATGAAAGGGTAGTGTAGTGTAAAACAAAATACGTAAAATCACTAAGTAAAGTGTAAGAGTAAAGCATAGCTTATATTTATATTATTTCACCAATACTTAGGATAAATGTAGTTTTGAGGGTTTCATGAATGCTTCTGAAGGGATGAATTTAATTATATGGGATTTTAATCTTCGCTAAGTAAGAATGTGTCTTTACTTAGAAAAAGAGGTTAAAATGTATAAATGAAATATGAATGATGATAAATGTGGATTTAACATAAGAACTCAATATTTTCAACTTAACCAGTCATCGAGCCTTGGGTTCGGTCCCAACAAAAGTCAGAGAAATGCTCTGAGCCTGTTTGACTGATAGCCTAGAATACTGAATACCTATAAGGGAGGGGAAAGTAGTGATTTTTCTCGATGAAATTTTATTACATGCTTTCTACACTTCTTCCTACCTACCCAGCCTTATTCTAACATTTTTTCTTCATTTTGAAGATGCATTTAGGCTTGCAACCCTAAAACATTTATTCTCTTAAAACATAAAACTATCTAGATCTACCTTATTTCATCTGATCGCTCAGATTAAACTGTTGAGCTCCTCATTATTCTCTACCTATCTAATGATTTGTCAATTTTAAACTGTCTGACAAATCTTTATTCACTATCTAAAACATGAAATTGAAAACATGACAAGTTAAGATTAAACAGTTTAGCTTATCATGGATTATGGCATTTATTGACACTCTGCCCATAATCATTTATTTTGCAGAAAAGTAAAAAGTAGTGGCATTTGGACTTGCTCACTTTCAGGTTTTATTTTCATCTTTTTTCTTTTTGGGGTCTATATTTTTCAAGTCCTTTGATCTTTCTTTTAGGACTTTTTACCCTCTTTTTTATTTTTATTTTTATTTCTTTTTCAAAATATGGGAAAACAACTTGCAGATAGCAAGGTATGTACATATTTTACAAGACTATCAAAATTCAATTCAAAATTATGAATCCTATATTTATAGGACCCTAACAGCGACTTCACATGGGGATGGCATCTCCTTGTGAGATGTCAAGAACACCATCGACTAGTAGCCTGATCCTTTGAGCCAATCCCAAACATGCATTTTCTTTTTTATAAAATCTTTATAACTAAAACTCTTGAACAGAATTTAGTCCTTTTTCTGCAAACTGAAATCTGATCTGAAATTAAAAGAAAATACTGCAATTCTCAAACCAAACTGATAGATCTTAAATATCTTTAGGACCTTCTCCTTTGCTTTAAATCTTAATGAATTATTTCAAAACTAGCTGAAAATTGAATACTAAAAAAACGCTGAGAGATTTGAGCTTATTTTCACTCATCTACCTATTTACTCTAATCAGTTGTCCAGCTACAGGTTAGGTAAAATGAAATATCCAATGCAACCATTCAAGCATTATGTACTTTGATAGGTTTTGTTGCATGTGCTTGTTGATTGTCAAAACTATAATTTTGCAACTTTTTAGAAACTTGTCCACAAATGAGAGAATAAGGAAATACTTGATTTCCTTTGTAGACTCTAGAAAATTTTCAAAAGGGTCTTCCAATATATATACACCGATGTTTAACTGATCTAAACAATTGTACATCTGTTCTGGATAGCCTCCATGCCATGACACTGAAATGTTATTTTCATCTTTATCTTCTTGCAAACTTTCAGATAAGCCTTGTGATGATATTCCTACTGATTGTAATGTTTGATTTCTGAAACCTCTATCATCTTGATTATGAAACTCATAGTTAGTTAATGGGGAAAGGCTTTGAATGCATTCATTATCCAACATATCTGCTATTGGATCATGAAAAACTTGTGAGGATGGCTTCAATCTATTGGATATGGAATTCCATGGGACTTCATAAACTTCAACAAGTTGCTCATCCTTTTATTTGATGATGTTATACCACATTTCCTTTAAAAGCTGAAATGATTCAAAACATAGTGGTATGGAACTTTCCTGTGTTATTTGATCAGATGTTTCAATGGAATTTGATAACTGCAATTGTGAAACTAAAATATCATGATCAAGAGTTTCATTATCTTCTTTGTTGTCCATAACAATATCTAAAGAATGATGATTATTGATAGCATGAAAGTTGTCTCTAATGAACTGAAATGAAGAAAAACAAAGAGGTAAAGAACCTTCACTTATTTCCAAATTTTGTGCACTTTCTTCCTTACTCTCATAGCTTGGTTGCTGAAACTGAGTTTCCTCATCCCACAAACTAGCTTCTGATTGCTCTGTAAAGTTAGCTTGAGTTTGGAGAGCATAACTATCATCATAATGATCATACTTAGGCAAATCATTGAAATAAGGAATGTCATCAAACATACACATTATATCAGTAGATTCCTCTTCCACATATTGATTTGTAAATCCATTTTCTGATCTATGATAATTGGAATTAGCAGGAAGTTGTTCATGGCTATCAACCTCTTCTATTTCTTCAATAATTTTATCATGGTGATTTTGAACAAAAAATTCATCTTTCATAGCTATCTTTTGTATGATTTTATCTAGTTTTCTTACCAAAAGGTTGAGTTTTACCTCTACGATGTTTTTCTTCTCTTCTTCTTCTACTTTCAATTTTTCCTGTATGATTTGCAAATTAACTTCTACATCAACTGCAATGTTTTGCATATGTACAAGTGTTTCTGGCTCTCTTTCTCTTAACCAAAATTCTATTTCTGGATCAAAAGCACTTAGATAATGCAAGAGAGTTTAACCATGAGGAGGTCTAATATTTTCTGGCATTGAATAATAAACTTGATTAAATCTGTCAGAAAATTTTTGTATTGTTTCGTTTGGATGTCTTTTTAACTGATTATATTATTCTATGATCACAAAATGATTGACTTTAATTATCCATCTGTCAAGAAAAAATTTGACAAACTGCTTGAACCAAATTTTTACTCTATTTTGCAAAGAAAGAGCAAAAACTCTGATTTTAACATCATCTTCATCAATCTTAAATAGGTCCAAATAATTCTCAAAACTTTGAATATGTTTTTGGGCAGTGATAACATTCTCTCCATCAAATCTAGGAAGATGTTTATAATATTTATTAGGAAAATCATGGAGTATAGGAGGCAAAATAAGGGGCTTATATTTATCTGGAACTTTATATCGTACAGGATTATGTACAGGGATTGTAAGATTATTCTTGATTATTTGAGGCTTCTTAATTGAAAAATGATCATCATTAGATTCAGAAGAAAGTTGCTCAAAGAGATTAAGAGAATTAGTAATTACAATCTTCAAAGGAAAATAGTTAAAAACTAATCTAAAATCTTCTATAAAATACAATATACATAGAAAAACTTTCTTAATGAGAAAGAACATAATGTCTTGGATTAAGATCCAAGTTGAAATCTTGATCTTTCCATATTTTTCTTTGAGGTTCATTCCTCCAGTGGCGTCTTGATTGTGAAATTGAATTGGAGTCGCCAGGTGGATGATTTTAACCTTTGTGTGTCTGATCATTTTCCACCATCATAGATCAAATCTAAACCTATAAAATATTTCCGAAGAAAATGTTAGTCTTCCCCAGTATGTTCGCCATTATTTTATCACTCATTAATTTCTCCAGGTTCAAGAGAAATAGTCCGAGGTAACCACAAACCTACTTCAAACTCTAAGATCTAGCCTTCCTAGGGTTCAGAGAGGGCTCTCTCTTTAAATTTTAATTTTGTTTTGATTTATAATATTAGGCTAGTTATGAAAGTACAATTTGTTTTTAAGGATTTTGTGGGAAAATATCACTTGGAGGTAAGATAGAGATAAATCTACCTATACATTGGGCTATGGGGTCTAAATCAAGCTAGCATCACTAGAAATCAAGGCCAAAAAGGTACAAATATATTCAGGGCAAGATAGATAACCCTTAGAGATTTGGGAAAGTGGTTTTTTGTGAGGTGGTATGATCGAGATAAAGGGCACTTAAGTATCCTTTGATCTAGAAAATGGAAGTAGAAGGCAGAGGTCAAACGGGAGGAGCATTTAAGGGTTCCTTGCACCTGAAATCAGAAGAAAACATCAAAATGGCAACTAGTTAAAGATAGGGAGCACCTGACTAATCCTGTAGTAATACTCCTAGTTACACATTCAGACAGAACAAACATAAAATGAATGCATGAAACTTAGAAAAGGAAACGGTGACAAGTAGGAAGTACTTCACTCATCAGCGTATCACAGGGATCCTGAATTATGATGCCAGTCAACTTGTCTAGTCTGCTACTTCGAATTCAAACACACAAGAGCCTCCAATGTCCAACAAAATTTCTATATTAATTCTAGCAATTTTACTCCACCCAAAAATACTTCAAAGAGTGAAGTATTTATACAAATTATAAACTAGAATATCTTGAAAAAATATCAAGATTGGTTTACAAATATTTCTAACTGTTTTACATAAACAGAACTTAAGCAAAAGGACACTCAAAACTAATGCATTTATTTGGAACTATTTTTTATGGATAGGTGATGAAAAAGAGGATAATTCAAATTTTATCTCAACTCTTAGTTGATGATGAGGCATCCAAGTCACTAACTGTTTCCTTTCTTCATGCATTCTCCTCCAGGAATTCTGTAAAATTGGGGTCCAATGATATCTTTGTATTTCTCAATCTGAAATATATATATGTAAAAATTGAAAGATTTTATTGTATATGAATATTTTGGTGAGATAAACCTCTCTCAGTTCCCTAAAATGTTGCTCCAGTAGTTCACAATAAGCTCTGCAAAAAGATGTGTAAAACAGAGTTTTACAGAGTCTTAAAACTAGGTTGTAAAGATGCGCACGTATCTCTCATTTTGTAATACCTGTAGAAAAAGGAAGATAGGTTTTTGTATATGGGTCTTCTAGGAACAAAAACCTCTTTCATTTTTGTAAGATGTATTTCTTATTGGCCACAATTTTCTCTGCACAATGATGACTTAACAAGAATTTTCTTTAAAAAATACTTTCCAATATTGTTTAATATTTCCCAACCCATAATGGCTGTTAGAAAAGTGAGAGAGGTTTTTGTATTTGGACATCTTAAGAACATAAACCTCCTTCAAGTTTTAAAAATTCATCTTGTATTGGTCACAATATTTTCTGGAAAACAATGACTTAAATAAGAAATTTCTGCAAAAATGTTCCTTCTTGCTCTGTTTTCATCTTTTAACCTTTTTGTTCTTTTAACTATTTTTACTTTCACTTTGGATAAATTTCATTGTTGGTGAAAGTATTTTAATCTCTATTTAACCATTACGACATTTGTTTTTACTTTTATTTTTTTACCCTCACTGCTATGTGACTTTGTTTAACTTTCACTCTAACTTTTACCTAATACACTTTAACTTTGATGCTCTTTGACTGTTCTGTTTTCACTGTAATTGTGAACTTTGATTTCACTTTTACCATTCACTGTACACATTTCATCATTCTGATCTCTCTCTGACTTGATTTTATTCTTTATTTGTATAAAAACTATTTGTTGAATGAAGCTTTTGAATTAAAATGTGAGAATTTGGAGCAAACAATTTTATCAACTAGTATTGAAATTGTTGGCCCAATTTCATATTCTGATAATAACTTGCAAAAATCAAACAATTTGTTAATGCAATAGAGGTCTGCAAGGAGGTGATTAAAGGATTTTGACTAGTTTTAAACAAGAAACAAGGGTTTCCTGAGTCTCTTACTAAGAAATTGGGCTGAAAATCTTTTGAAATGGGTCACAAAGGCCTAGGATACCTGCAGAGGTTTTCTGGCTTGTTTCAAAGCTTGAAATAAATCAATAAACTATGAAAACTCACAATTTCTTCTCAAAATAGCATGCAGCGGAAAAAACATGATGTTTGGAAAAATTTGATAGTGTCTAGCCTATTTTTTGGGCTTTTTGGCATTTTTTTCAATTGATTTTGAACTCTAACCAGATATGTTTTTTTATTGAGGGTCTTTCAAATCAATAATAGGCTCAATTTTTCAAGAAATACCTGTTATAAGTAGGTACAGTTCTTTATAAATGACTCTAAGGATTTATCACAGGTTCTATGGTATTTTTTCTCATTTCTAGAGAAATTTAGGGCTTCTCGTTGATCTTCAATGGTAAATACAGTCTTTACACTGGTTATGGGCATAAAAATCATGTACAGGCTTCTTTTCTCTAAGTCGGAATAGCCAACACTGTCAGTGTGTGCAAAATAAAGGAATAACAGTGCATTTCAACAAGAAACAGTGAAGGAGGCATCCTAAAACATCATTCTTGATCCTAGTTGGAAAGTGATCACTATAACTAGGTGGGGCCCACACAGGTGATTTTTGTCGCAAAGTCTATTTTTAGACTATGTCTATTTTTAGACATATGGATCATGTTCTATGAGTTGCAGGATGTTATTTGTGGATGGTTGGTCAAGTCGAAAAAAATAGACGGACTTCTATTTTTAGACATATTGGGTGGAATCTTTTTTTAGATTGCCAGTCTAAAAATAGATATGTCAAATATTATTAGCTCTTAATAATATTTAAACTCTAAACATTATCTTATTCTCTTGGAGCACTTCAGTTAAGTGCACATATGTGGCACAAGAGCTGACAGAAGGAATTACGCTATTCCTAAGGGTTATGTGGAGCTATTGCATGAAGACTTCAGTTAGAACTCATGTGACAGAGTTTGGTGGAGTTGGAGAAGTAGTTGGTGGAGTTGTATTTAGTTTAAATCAATTAGACTAAGTTGAGCTAGTTTTATCTATTCTAACTGATTGATACACTTGTGAGAGTGGTGTGAATTAATTAATAATTAATTCACTAAATAATAACTCATTAATCAACTGAAGAATACATCAGTTAACTACAGTGCATGGACAGTTTCAATGGAGACCAGTGCAGAGATAGGTGAAAGGGAAAGTGTGACTATCAGTTGTGACTATAAGTGATGCATGGTTTGCATCCAACACTTAGTAGAGATGCCTATAAATACTGCGTGAGCAAGGCTGGGGTAATTAATTCTCATCAAGAGGCATTCTTCAGTAGGGATTGCGCAGTAGAGGCAGGCTAAAGGCTGGCAAAGATCGGTGCATGGGATTTGCAAGATCGGGCCTGATTAGTGTGTAGCAAGTGGAGATTATACTGAGAGCTTGTGAGGAGCTTTGTATGATGATTGTTACATGATCTCTATGACATATATAATATACATATAGTTGGGGGTTTTCAGCTTTAATCTTTCCCATTACATACTGTGTTCATATGTGTGAATTTTTATGGTTTTAATGTGTGCATGCAATTGATTTTATTTCCGCATGTGATGATCAATGGTAGAAGAGATTATGTATTGTGCATGAAGATAAAATAGTGTGTGATCAGGAGAATCTCAGTGGATAACATATCAGTTATTCAAATTTCTAAATGGTATCAGAGCGATATTGATCATTGGAGCAATTGCAAAATATTGAAGTAGTTGAGTTTTAGGATAAACTCAGGAAAATAAAAATGGAGAAGAATGCTACTATTCTGGTATACTTGACAAAGTTTTTCCACTGCAGGGATGAGCTTGAGAGTGTAGGAGTTAGTGTGGATGAGGAAGGACAAGTCAAGAAGGTTGGGATTCGAGCAAAGAATCTCTACAGACTTGAAGTAGATGGGATGTCTACGGAGCTTCCTACTGTTGGGAAGTGCAAGAAAGACATGCGATTGATGCTTGAGAGGGAGCAAGTTTTGCATGCAGGTAATAGTGAACCTCGGGATGTGGAGCAGCCACAAGATGAGGATCATGGAGTGGAAGAAACCACTCATGCAGAGAAATTTCGTGCCAGATGGGCAGAGGGAGTGCATGCAGCTATACCACCAAGTGAGAGGTGGGGCGACATGCATGAGTAATCCCAAGAGGATATTCTGGGCAGGATTCATGAGATGGTGTGGATCTCATGAATTGAACATGGCTACGAGGTTCCCACAGAGCAGCAGTAGCATGATCAGTTGGATTGATGTAGGAAGATCAAAGTGACAGTGTCGGATACTGGAGCGCGGATCAGAGTTGACAGCAAGTGCAGAGTGCATGGGTGCAAGAGTTCAACAGCGCAGTGGTTCCTGATGACATGTGCAGTTGGTACCAGCAGAAGTCGAAGACTTTGATGAGATGCAACCAGGCCCGATTGGTTGTTTGGAGCCTATTCGGTTTTCCAAAGAGGTTGCGGAAAACGAGATGCATGGAACATAGTGCTGAAGGTTGCAGGGCGAATGCATGGAGTTGCATGTCGCATGCAAAGACAGTCCTTTCTTGTTGAGAGGGAGTGTTGAAGATTTCAACAAGAAACAGTGAAGGAGGCATCCTGAAACATCATTCTTGATCCTAGTTGGAAAGTGATCACCTAAACTAGGTGGGGCCCACACAGGTGATTTTTGTCGCAAAGTCTATTTTTAGACATGTCGATCATATTCTATGAGTTGCAGGATGCTATTTGTGGATGGTTGGTCAAGTTGGAAAAATAGATGGACTTTTATTTTTAGACATATTGGGCGGAATCTATTTTTAGATTGCCAGTCTAAAAATAGATATGTCGAATATTATTAGCTCTTAATAATATTTAGACTCTAAACAGTATCTTATTCTCTTGGAGCACTTCATTTAAGTGCACAGATGTGGCATAGGATTTGACAGAAGGAATTACGCTATTCCTGAGGGTTAAGTGGAGCTATTGCATGGATGCTTCAGTTAGAACTCATGTGACAGAGTTTGGTGGAGTTGATTGAGGAAGTTAGTGGAGTTGTATTCAGTTTAACTAATCTAAACATAGTTGAGCTATTTGTATTCAGTTTAACTAATTGATACAATTTGTGAGAGTGGTGTGAATTAATTATTAATTAATTCACTAATTATAAACTCATTAATCAACTAAAGAATACATCAGTTAACTTCAGTGCATGGACAGTTTCAATGGAGACCAGTGCAAAGATAGGTGAAAGGGAAAGTGTGACTATCGGTTGTGACTATAAGTGATGCACGGTTTGCATCCAACACTTAGTATATATTCCTATCAAGACTGCGTGAGCAAGGTTGGGGTAATACATTCTCATCAAGAGGCATTCTTCAGCAGGGATTGCGCAGTAGAGGCAGGCTAAAGGCTGGCAAAGATCGGTGCATGGGATTTGCAAGATCGGGCCTGATTAGTGTGTAGCAAGTGGAGATTATACTGAGAGCTTGTGAGGAGCTTTGTATAATTATTGTTACATGATCTCTATGACATATATAATATACAGATAGTTGGGGGTTTTCAGCTTTAAGCTTTCCCATTACATACTGTGTTCATATGTGTGAATTTTTTATGGTTTTAATGTGTGCATGCAATTGATTTTATTTCCGCATGTAATGATCAATGGTAGAAGAGATTTTGTATTATGCATGAAGCTAAAATAGTGTGTGATCAGGAGAATCTCGGTGAATAATATATCAGTTATTCAAATTTCTACAAGTTATGATCTTCGTGCATGCAAATTACATAAGCTTTATCAAAATAACTAACCCTTCAACCATTACTTTTGGTACATGAAAATATGTAAAAAAAAATCTAACACAACAAATGGTTTTCCTATGCATGCAAATTCATATAGTTTCCAAAAGAATATTCCCAAAAGAATTCTTAACACAATAGAGCATGCAAACACATGTTTCTGTTTCGAGGAAATATAACATAATAGTGCATGAAAAAACTTGTTTTATTTTCCATAAAACTAATGAAATAAAGCATAAAAATACATGTATTATTTTCCAAATATTATACCAACATTACCCATATATATATTCTAAGGAAACCAACACATTACTATGGCTTTTGTGCATTTAATTCATCTTCATTCCCAAAGAATCTTTTCCAATGTAGGCTAGCACAACAAGCCATCATTTCCCACATACAAATCTATATTCTTTCCAATGAAATCTAATACAAATATTTGATGCACATACATGATCGTATTCCAAAAGAAACTAACACAATATTTTTGATATCATAAAATTAATCGCATATATTTTTCCTAAAGAAACATAGCTCAATATTTCTTCTATCCATGCAAAGAACATATCTCTATAACACAATGGCTATTATTTTTTCATGCAAGATATTATCATAATAGCTGTTCTTTCATGTGCGCAACACATATTCCCTTCTTAGAATGATACCATCAATAACTATTATTTCAGGTAAACAAATACATAAATCTTTTTTCAAAAGGAAGTTAATATAACCTAGTTTCTTTGTCTTTCTACATGCAAGTTTCACATACTTCCATTTCAAGTAATTATCATAGATAACCATATTTTATGCATATAAATAGGCAACCATAACAAGGTTAACTTAACCTTTTATACACCTATATCAAGAAATTGACATAATTCATCTAGCCATGCAATAGTTTCAAGAGATTATTCTTTTCAAAAGAATTAACATAGTAGCGTTCCTAATATATATACCCAAAAACATATTTTCTATCTCACAATGACTACCCTTTTATGCATGTAACATATGTTATTTTTCTAACACACTCTCCCTTACCTAAATGCACATAATCATTTCAAGAAACAAACATGCATTCTTGTTAAGATAAACTATAGATTCACAAGTAATCTTTTTAAGAGAAACTATAGATTTACTTAGCTTTTATGTGATAGAATTAGTGCGATTTCTCTCAAGAAATATCAAACTTAACAATTATAATTTTGTGCATTCAAATAAATTCAACTTAATGTGCATGCAAAGGAAAGTTAAGACAATTTTATTCCAAGAAAATATGCCACAAAACATGTAAATACATGTTTCTTTTCAAATGGCCTTTTACCACTATTATTGCAAATACATGTTTCTTTTCAAATGGTATTTTACCACTATTATTATTTACTGCATGTTTTTCGAAGGAATTTATCATAATCACTTATCATTTTCAAGTAAGACACAATATAATCTTTTCCCAAGAAGTAATTAATTTTTTTCACTATTATTATTTTCTATGAGAATCTAACACAAAAACTTTTCTTTTCATGCAGATACATGCTTCTTCCTCAAGAAAAATTGGAAAAATAATTATTATTTTTTTCATTAAGCTCATGTTCCTTTTTCAAGAATTTGCATAGAAATGTTCCCAAAGAAACCAATTTATCTTTCCACACAATATTCCTACACTCATTCTCAAAGTGTCATAGAATTTTTTTAAAGATTAGCGTAGTGAATTTATGTTTTACCTTGATGTCTCTACAAGAATAAAATTTCCTAATCATTTTATGTAGAAATTCATATGCACTATTGTTTTTGTTTCTTTCAAGAACATACATAAATAAATTAAATGCAAAATATTACTCTCTTAAAAGACAAACAAATTAACACATTTATTTTCAAGTAGTGCATAATTATTTATCTTTTTTTCAATGTCATTCTTCTTTGTTGTGTTGTAACTATGAACATGTAGCCCTTAGTTCCCTTAGCCTTGGCCAGCTTCTTTGTTGTGCTGCAACTATGAACATGTTGCCCTTAGTTCCCTTAGCCTCTGCCAGCTTTTGACTACATGAGACTGCCATGAGTGCCAATAAAGAAGGTTCTTCCTTCATTATAATATGGCTCCATTAAAATATGATAAGAAATCAAACATAAAACCCTCATAGTTCCTGTTGTATTCCATTCAAAAAGGTTTTTGTATTCCATTCAAGAAGCTACCACAGTGTGATTTTGAAGCCAAAATTTATAAAAAAGAATTATACTAATCCTTACGAGAGTTACATAGCTTAGCTCCGAACCCCCACCACGGACTTCTCCCAATGAAAATAAACCCTCTTCCCCTCTTGTTCTCATGGGTCTTTTTCCATTTTATAAACATGAAATTAGGTTGTAACTAATTATTGAGGTAATTTTTTCTTGATATTAGACGATGGAGAGCATATAAAAATATATACTTTATGTTAACTATATATGCTAGGTAAATATTCCTATGCAAATGTTCTTGGGCACCACTATGAATTCATAGTTTTGATATCTAGTTTTGAATGCAGTCTTGTGAATATATTGATCCTTGATCCAAACTTGATGCTACCTAGATCTCAAATCTATTTCTAAAAATATTATGGCTCCTCTTAGTTAGTCAAATAAAGCATCATTCCTAGAAAATGAATAATTGTTTTTAATATTCACTTGTTTAAGTTGTCTGTAATCAATACACAACGTAATGACAGATGATTATAGGGTAACATGTTTTTTCTAATGTACCCTTTATCTAAAATTTCTTTCAGTTGTAGCTTTAGCTCCATTAACTCTAGTGTGCTCAAATATATGGGGTGTTTTAGCTACAAACACTATTCCTAGAGTGACATCTATATAAAAATTGATGTCTTCTTAGGTCAAAATCATAAACTCTCTTTAGAAATACATCATTATATTCCTGAAGGATAAAATGATACTAAATTTTGAACTTACTGTCATATGCTAAACCGGTCTCTTGTATGGGATGGAGGGGGCATTCATTTATGCTATATTTCTTCAACTATAGAGTTGAAATTTTCCTTACTGATATAGGCTTCCACACTCCTTGTAGTGACCTTTGTTCTCCTTCATCATCCATGTACTCATATTTTTTGTTATAATATTCCAATTTTTCCCTATGCGCTACCACCTAATCCATGCTAATTAGAAATTCATATGACCCCAAAAGAATGATATTAAGAGTGGCTTGGGTAATAATGCTACTCATCTAAAACTGACATGATTCAATAGAATCATACACCTTATTGACTCATATGGCTAAATGAACTAGTCATGATTTATCATGTTTCTTCCTATGTAAAACATAGTCTTCCACTACTTGTGGAATAACATAACTCGGGGTAGAATAGTGGTTAATTAAAATTGAAATGGGGAAGTTAGAAATTATACCTTCCATTTCCACCACTAAGGCTTACTGGTCCACATGATTCTTTTCCATGTCTATATAAATCTAAGTTACACTGCAGGCCACATCATGGACGGTGGTTTCCTTTTGGACATTGTACACCCTTCAATTTTCTTGCTGTCAATGGGTAAAATATCTTAATATATGCTCTTCCCCACACCCCCAATGCATCAAAAAAAATTTCCTTGGATCCTTATCCTCTTCCTTTGTTTTCTTAATCATTTTATTCCCACTTGTACCAATATTTTTGTTTTAGAGTTCATTATTTGAAGCTACACATAACTTGACACTTTTCCTAGCCATTAGGGGAATTTTGAGGTCTAAAATGGGCCACCTAAAGAAATTATAAAATAATAGTGGAAATAACAAAATTATATTAGATTACATCACCAAATTTTAGAGGGAAAAAAAGAAAAAAACTATTTTTTCAACTCATATTTTCAACTTATCGCTTTATGGGTTTACTCAAATTTCAAGTGGGAACACTTGTTGGATGCATAATTTGATTCCTCATCCAAGGAGTACCCATGTTTCATACTTTCGATGGACCTTGCTACATGAAAAATGACAAATACATCAAAAAACGTGATTGTGTTGCATACTTTCGATGGACCCTGCTACATGAAAAAAGAGAAATACATGAAAAATGTGATTCCAATCACAATTTTTCATGTATTTATCATTTTTCATGTAGCAGGGTCCATTGAAAGTATGAAACATGGGTACTGCTTGGATGAGGAATCAAATTTTCCATCCAATGAGTACTCCCGCTCCAAAATTTGAGTAAAACCTTAGGGAGATAAGTTGAAAATACATGTTGAAAAAAGTAGTTTTATTATTTTATTATTTTTTAATATTTTTACTTTTTCACCCCAAAAATGGTGAATCGTCCCCATGGTTGGCATCATCATCTTGAATCCTATTGGTTATTATAAAGTTTATTTTGCTTGTACATTTTTCTTAGGAGGCCCTTTTTAGACCTCAAAAGTTCTCTAATGCTACTTGTAATGTGAGCATCTTGATCACTTCTTTCCGAAACTAGTTTTGTCATTATTTGTCCATTACGTTCATAATTCAAACTTATGCTTGGATTTATCATAACAATATTTTACCTTTTGGATGGTATCCTATAAGGCCTTAGATTCATCAAAGTCTATATGGTAATGATGGGATTGTAATAGTCCACTAAGGAAGTGCTAAATTTTTATCTTTCATCTTTGATATAAGGTATGTACCTCAACAATTCTATGAATCTATTGGCACATGCTTCTAAAGTATGTTATTGAATTTTATACTCATGTAATTCATTTATTTTTCCATCATAATACCTTTTAGAAAAGTATTTCTCCTTGAAGTACCTCTCAATCTTACTCTAGGTCAACTTCCTCTCTCAAATTTTCTTAACATTCTTGATATTTTCCCACCATATATCATCCTTCCCTATTAAATTGGATATGGATACTCAAGCCTTCATGATAGTAGAGTAATTATCCACTCTCAAATATTTCTTGAAAATAAAAGGGCATGCTTTGTCTTCTTCATCCTTCTTGACTTGCTTATTAAAGTTAGGAGTTTTCTCCTTCTTCAATTCCTTAGGAAATGCAACCTTCACAACCCTAGTATTACTCTTCCCATGTACCCATAACATGGTTTTTATGTTGGATATCATATAAGAACTATCATTTCCACCTTTCAAGGTGCGCTTTGAAGTATCCTGAATGGTTGTATCCCCACTTGCACACTTGTGCCTCTTTCTTTCTCTATTTTCTTCAGCATTTCTAGTTTTTTACCCATACTTACACATTATAGATGGAATATAGTCCCTTTTGGACATAGGCTTGTTCAAATTATTGTCATCTAGTTCATGCTACCTTTTTCATTATAGGTCTATTAGACTTTGAAACGTTACAAAATTTACTTATTCCTTCTTCTCTTGAGCTCTAATAATTTTCTCATTATTAGCCTTATAGCTCTTGATTTTTGGCATACGGCTTTTGAGGGTCTCTGTCTAATCATAAGGTGTCTCTATTTCCCTCCTCTCATCCAAATATTCTTCTTTATTATTAGAAGTTATGTCCAAGTTGTAATGGACCATTCCATTGCACATTCCTTATAACACCCCACCCCAGATTTACCTACTTTAACCTGATCACCTAGGTAAACACAAGATGCGAGTTACTATGAATGACCTAATTTCCAAGACAAACATATGGAAAATCAGGTCCACATGTCCAAAACTGACTGTAAACACCTAGTGACACATGATCACACTATTATCATCCTAACTTTACCAAAAACAGTTTCCTTTCAATTTTTCTTCCTTAAATTTAACACAACTTTCTATTTTTGGCATTTTTTTAGGTCCTAAACTTCCAAGGTCGTTTTGAGGGCCTAAACGACATATTCAGGGAAAACGAAGAGACTAGAAAAGTGTTAAAATTTGTATCATAGATTCTTTTTTTAGCCTCCTTGTGAAGATATTTGAAACAGGGTATTATGATATACAACAAGGAAAATTTTAAGGATGGATATTTATCTTAAGGTTTTGAAACCTTGGAAAATCTCACTAGTCCATGATATGCAATCTGTAAAACGCTTGTCAATATTTCTAAAAAATATTCAATTTATAATCATTTTATATAGTCTATATATAAAATTTTGGCAATTTCAAAGGTAAAATAATTTGATACTATAAAATATGGGCGAAATGTTTTTAGGAACACTGGAAATTAGCAAATCTTTTTTTTTTGGAAAAAACATGGAAAATTAGCCCACCTACAAATATTAGCCCCTATAATTTTTCTTGATATCCACACACACGCACACACACAATATTTAATAAAATTAAAATTAAAATAATAATAATAATAATAACAATGATTAATTAATATAATTTAATTTAAATTAGTTACACATCATCAAAAACACATGCAACCCATTATTTACCCTTCATTGAAAATAATCTCGATATTATAGCTTTTATAGAATAAGATATTAATTGTATTTTCAATATTTAATGTAGTTTCTTGTCACTTGGGTGTCATTCACGATTAAGGTAGGTAAATTATATTATTAAAAAAATTGTTGATGCCTAGTCACACATGTATCTCTTTTGAATTCTAAAGGATTTTGATTGACTGACACAGTATGACATGGAAATTCAATGTTAACTTTTTGAAATCAAATTTACTCTAAGGGCCTGAAGGGCTTTCATTACTCCAAGCACCCCGACGATTGATGATTGTCAACCTAAAACCATTTCCAAATTGGCATTGGCTTTTGCCAAAGATATATTAGATTTTATCCCCCTATCTTTACCAGAAGTATCAAACATCAAAATCTGACCCAAACTGCCATAATGGCCCACAGAACATGAAATCAATAAACGAGACCTAAAATCATGTAGTAAGTCACCTTCCCCCAAATCACCAGAACTACCTGCCAATATAGATGCCCTCAAGGAAGAGTGACCCAAATAGCCGGATGACATGGTACGAGGAGCATTCAATGGGGGAGGTAAAAAAGACGACAAAGGAGGTTTCACAACACTCGCATCCAGAAAAATATGGATCCCAATATTCATAGAATTAGAACTTGAACCACTATGTAAATTTCCTAAAGAGAGGGTATCTGAATTACTGAGAATTAATGTATTCTCAAGATACAGATCATTCCTCACTGTTGGAGCTGACTAACATACCTTTGAAAGGAACCTCATTTTGAAACCATTGTCGAACTTGGAATTACTGAGATAGACATCATCGAGTCCATCGCCCAGCCACTGTTTTATGCTGGATCATTGGAACCAACCCCTGAAACCTCCCCCCAGCATTTTTCTTCTTTTATTATTTCCTACCATTTGAAAAAACCTTAAAAGGATGGTTGTAATTTCTCATCAGGTGGCCTTATTTATGGCATATTCTACAACAAAAAGGGAGCCCCTCATAGTTAAAAATTTGAAGCCACACAACGCCTTTCCCAATGTTCATGGTAGCATGTATTTTATTCTAAATTTCCAATAAAACCAACACCCTCTTTATCGACTTGTCACATGTCTCGCAGAAAGAGTAATATGCATCCAAGAAGCGCCCCAGTATTCCCCAAATTTGTAAATATTTGGGGGTTACACATGTTTGAGGGATGTTCAAGAAACCAAACCCATATAGTAATTTCATCCATACGCTCCTTTAGAGGGTCAAATAAGGGATTCATAATTTAAATATGGCAAGGGTTGAGTCTATAGCCCAGAATTCCTTCACAATTATAATTGCATCCTCGTTTGAGTTGAAGGAGAGCTAAATCCCCCCTTAGTTAGAAGAAAGAAATCAAGAACATCTAAGACCATAGGGAAAATATATTGGTCTATCCATGCCAAAATGGTTTCTAAGACTAATTTTTTCCCTTTGGCTCTTCCTACCAAGGATTTCTCAACTAAATCAATCGCATATTCCATATCCACATCATCCCCTAGGCATAAGCTATATGTCGTGGAAGAGACATTACATTTTAGAACCTGTAGCTTCTTCTTGTTGATATGAGAAGGAAATCCCCCCCCTCCCCTCATGTAACCCCTAATTTGAAGCCTCCTTCATTGAACCATCTGGACCAAAACCTAAATGAGGACCTAGCACGGGCACCACCTAATTAACCGAAACATGAGGACCCAAACCTACAGCAGGAGGATTTCCCAAAAGAATAATGGGCACTACAGGAATAGGCCCCACACCTTGAAGAAAATTATTGATGTGTTGGGAAAACAAGAAATTTGAAACCCCTCCATTTAATGATGGTAGAGGAAAACCCCCTGAGCCTAGCCTAGGAAAAATAAAAAACTCGTTTGAAAAGAAAGGGACTAAAGGATGATAACCACCACTGAAGTTGGCTACAAAAAATCCACCAAGGAGGGTAAAATTATTATATGAGTATCCATCATTGTGAAATGCAGACATATGGAAAAGGAATAAATATTCCCCGGAACCCCATAGGAAGGGTTCCAAGAAAACCCAGTAGTCGTTTCGAACCCTCAATAGAAGCATTGAAGTCTGTGAGAAAAAACCATTGTAGGTAATGACTTCACCAGAAGAGATAAATATGGATCCTCTATGGGGCTCACAGAATCATAATCATCTGCATCCACGTAATCCATGTTTTTTCTACACCATGCCTTCCAACTCAAAAAAATACTAAAAAAATTGATCTTAGAAACCTGGATAAATCACAAACCTCAAGTAAAAAACCCAAGAAAATCCACAACCAAGAAAACTCTTGGGTCAATCACATGAAATTGTAAACCCTAACAAAAGTGTCATTTACCCCTTAAAAAATTAATATGCAAAGAGACCCCAGCACCGCCCTAATTGTTTCTTGGGTTGGGTGATCTCATAGATGGAAGAAACCTACACATTAATTGCCATGAAACCCTACTACATTGAGCTTCCATCACACCGCCTTTCAAGGAAGATAAGCACTTGGATCAATGACACTTCAAACAACTTTCACAATTATGAAGGATCAAACACAATTTCTTCTCATATGTTTAATTGTCATCAAGTCTTCCATGTTTCTTGACTAAAGAAGGTAATCAATGACCAACTTCTAGTCTAATCTATCTTAATAGATATTGTTGAAGAATGTAAAATAATACTAGAACCAAAACCAACCTTGGAAATAAGGATTAATAAGCTACAAAATTGAGAAATTACTAATTACTTCATCAAATGGGAAAATTTACCATTGGAAGAGGCAACATAGGAAGATGAGTTATTCATCCATAAACACCCATATTCATTCAAGTGTTGAGGACTTTTTTTAAGGGGATAGGAATTTTGAGTCCCCATGTTAACCCTAAAGCACCTTATTAATAATCCCTAGATATTGAGTTATTACATTTATATTGTTATATTTTTATGTAGGCTAGAAACTTTCGATGTATCCTTTGCCTCTTGTATATATACCAAGGAGACCAAGTCTTAGGATCATCTCATTTTGTCTTATACATTGTATCAATTGTTAAAAATCAGTCACCATTAACACACATAGAAACACATAGATTGATATCTAAACACAGTCATGGCAGAAAAGGCTTCAACCTCACGGATTCCTCACATATTTTCTCATTATTAAAATAATGTAATATTACAATTAAATAGATGAGGAGAATGTGTCTCAAGATAGTGTGTGCTATATTGGACACCTTGTTTGAGATAATTTCTCAACCATACACACACCAATATAGGAGCTACCTAAACTAACTCCTAACTTAGAGGAACAACCCAATCTAGAGAGTTAGGCATAAATTCCTAACTTTTAATATTTCATTTGTTTATTTTATTTTTGGATTTATTATTGTTTTATGAGAGAGGCTAACATTCCCCCCTTCAAGGAAAAATCCAAAATAAGAACGAGGAACCATCGTCCAAGTTCTCATGTTGATCCTCAAAAACATTGCCTAAAAAACTGCCAAAGCTGGATGCTGAAAAAATGAAATCTGAAGAGACCATGAATCAGCTGCATGTCTGATTCATCTCTAAATTTCGCTTAACAACTGCATCACATGTCAAGTTGCAAAAGGATCCATTTTTCCTTTGCATGAAATCAGCATCCTTTTTCCACTAACAAAATTTTTTGAATGCCCACTGGCTGATGATGTCAAAAACAACTCACTGTTGCTTTTGTTGTGTTGAAAACTGCTCACTGTTGCTTTGTTGTCGACTTCCCACTGGTGAATTTGTTGATGCCCACTGGCTACAGAAGTTGCCCACTGGCTTCTTTTGCTGGTTTTGTTGAGACTTTCAGTCTGACAACCACCATCAATTTCATTGACATTTTCCCCCCTTTGTCAGCTAAAAGGAGAGACAATTATTTGGAAATTATTCCTGAACTCCCCCCTTCAGGTGTAGGAGTGTTGCACTGGTGTACTCTCCCGTTCAATTGCATGAGAGTACCATCTTCTTTTCACTATCGGCTACACTATGTGTGATTGTATTTGGTTGTAGAACTGAGACAATCTTGTGACTGTGGATGACCATTCCCAAGGATCAATCCATTCATAATGTATCTTCAATCTGGCTGATTGTTGATGGTTGCATCATTTACCTGATGAATGATTTGGCTTGTCACAATGGCGACAAGAATGGAGATAAAAACGCTAGTCTTCCATATGACCGGTTCTTTGAAAATGAGGACATTTCAATTTGACTGCAACTGCGGGTTGCGTGCATCTCTATTTGTCTGCAAATTTCTCAGAACTTACTGAGGTGATTTGTTCAAGAAATCCTGCACTGATGAACTTGGCTTGGAATAATCATGGATATGCAAGTTGGCATCATCTTTGACATATCCTAAGCCTCGTCGATTTCTGTTACTTTGGATTTCTTCTCATGGTTCGATGATTGGCTTGGAAGAAAGTTGAACTAGAAAAACTTTGACACTTGAAGTTGTTTGGATGAATGACTTATCATTTGGATGGTTCAAAGACTTGGAATCATCACTCTTCTCTTGCAACTCATTTCTTTGCAGTTGCGACTCCAGTTGAAGAAACTCAATTATTTCATTTGTATGTTGTAGATGCCATGAAAGATTAGCAAGAATGTCTTTGCTGATTTGCACCATGTCTTCAGCACTTGATAGTATCAATTTGTGAAGAACTTCTATCAGCTAGATGTGTTGCACCATTTGATCTTGCTCTCTTGAATTCAGGCTCACTTGTCATAGATGTCGTGCTTTGAACTGTCTCACTTGAATTTTTTACTTGAATGATAGGCTCGCTTGTTGTGTGGCTTGAATGGCACGCTTGCTTGATTTGTTGCTTATTGCACTTGCTTGGAACACTTGCTAGAGTTGTATAACTTTCTTACTTAAACTCTTGAATTTATGCTCACTTGATGATGGTCACTTTTCTTGAACGCTCGCTTGACTTGCTTGATTACTTCACGCTCACTTGAATGAATACTCACACTTGCTTGCAGAAAATGTGAACTTGTTGTTTGTTTTAGAGTTAAAACTTGCCCACTTGAGGTACTCACTTAATTGTGTTTTAAATGAAGGGCGTCAAACACTGTCGAAAATGCACCCAAAAAATCTTACACAATGATTTTAATGACTCACATAAAACAATGAATTCACTTGTCTTAATTTGACTTAGTGGAAGAGAATTGACGCTCTTGACTTCTTATCAATTCAAAACTTGGGTGTCGGTTTCAACCGAAAGTGCACCCTTACAATCCAACTTAGATTACGAATTCTTAAATTTATGTGTAATAATGTTGATGTAGACTGTGCTTTGAAACACATTAACTTGATTTTATTGAGTGAATTTGCTTGTTGAGGTAGAATGTTGATGTTGACAACTGTGAGTATTTGTTGTAGTGGCACAAATGCATGTGTTGAGTTTAATTTTCCTTCCTTGCAGCTACTTCGTTACAGGTGTTGTGCTTGCTTGCATTGAACTTTATGTGTGTGTCAAATGAGATCATTTATGTGTCAAAACTAAACACAAATAAGAAGAAAACATCATGAAGTCAAAAAAACACGCGCCATCACAAACATACACATGGTGTACCTAAGATCCCCTTATCTAATTTTGGGCAGATCTAGGACACAATCACCAAAAAATGATATCTTTATTAAGTATTGAGTACATAAGAAATCTCCACCTTCAAGTAATGAAAATGCCAAACTCACAACCCTTCGAAGCAATTTGTCTTCAAAAGCTAGATATTCACCGACTCAATCTCTCTCAAAGAAAAATGGTACTTGTAATCACAACAATGACTTTCCCTTATCACTCCAAATTTTTAAAATATGCACCTTATTACTTCAAAAATTACAAAATATACCCCAACTTGCACATTATTTCTCCATTGAAAAAAAACTTCACTGAATTCAGAAAATTTAACACACCTTATATCTTCAAAAAAATCACTTCAAAACTATCTTATCACTCCATTAAATTTATCACTGCAAAAATTAAAGAGCTTTAAAAAATACTTCCATAACTCACCTTATACCTCGAAAAGCTCCATAAAAACTTTATGAACACTCTTTAAAGGTTTCTTTACACACTTTGCATTAAAATAATTATTAAAACTCTATGAAATCAATTAAAATGACTTTATAAAAGGTGATTAAAGGTTTCCTTTTAAACTTAAAAGGCATAAGTATTGTGCCTTTGGGATATAATTCCTTTAATGTTTCCTTTACTTAAATATTTTCCATCGTGCACCTTGAAGGTCAACGATATTCACATTCACCCATTCAAAAATGGTTTATTATGAAACTTTCCAGCGAAGTGAATGATGTTTCGTGAACCAAACATATGCCGAGCACTGTTGAGAGTGGTCTATCCAAAACCTTTGCTCCAGCAAAAAATATGAAAACCACAGCTCTCCTTCAACTTTTACGCACCACATTTCAAATAATTATTAAATGAAATTAAATTAAATTAAATTTCCATACCAACCAAAATGAATTCTTCAAACACATGGTTTCGAGTGCTGCTTTCTCCCACACCAATGGTGAGTGCTCCAGACCTGAATGATTCAATGTCCCGCAGTAACTTAATTGTTTACATACATATCTACATAGCAGTACCGTCTCTTTCTATTGAAATTTGAAAGGGAAACATCGATATAGAACCCACAACATTAGTTGATTGAAATCTGGGAAACAAATTGGAGCAGAACAAACAAAAACGGATTGATTTCTAGAATGATGCAGATGATTATATCCACAACGATGCTTTTTATTGTGTGTAATTGATGATTCCACTGCATACAAATGCACCTTTTAGCTTTGGATCTAGATCAATGGCTTCAACATGCCATAGTTCCGACTATTCCTCAAAGAATCCAGTGAGATAAAGGCTAATGACATCGATCTTCCGAAAAACTTCATCTAGAGAGCAGGGAAAATTTTAAGAATGTAAATTTATCTTAAAGTTCAGAAATCTTGGCAAATCTTACTAGTACCTAACATGCAAACTATAAAATGTTTAGCGATATATTTGTAAAAATATTCAAATTTATAATTATTTTATATAGTATCTATAAAATTTTGGCGATTTTTAAGTTAAAATAATTGTATGATATTAAATTTGGACGAATATTTTTTTTGGAAAAAACATAGAAAATTAGCCCACCTACGAATATTAGCCCCTAAAATTTTCCCTGTTAGAGACTTCGCAAGTCAGCTCATACAAAATCAATAACTATTTTTTGTTGTTTTTTTTTTAAAGCCAAAATGTGCCGAAAATTACAATGGAAGTAATTGGAAATAAAACAACCCCGTCAGGTCCAACTATTGTGCAGAGATTCATTCACTAGTACACATTCATGCCATAACTGCTGGTGGTTTTCTGGAACCATGCAATTGTTCCATTAAGGTTGTTGAACACACTTCTTTGCACATTCATACGCATGAACCATCCATCCAACTACATCCATACTATATTGTTCACGCAGAAGGCCTGACGTTCCAAAGGTAGCCTTCGAGCAATGACCTTGACTTAAATGACAATACACATATATACATACTCAAGCCTGACATTACTCAAACCCGATATTAAAGGTCCATGGGTGGGCATTCTTGCGACATTTTCAGAAGCAAGACCATTAACTAGTTTAAACTTTGATAATAGATATGTAACTTTCGCTCTAGATTCTGCCACGTCTATGTATTGTTGGCATATTTATGGTGTTGCAGCATTATTGAAGAGTTTCTTCCTCATTGGAGATCAATAGAAATTCGGTCTTCCATTATGACTACATCTCTACGCAGTTTTCTCCATGCGTTTGCTTCATGAGTGTGCGCATGTCCCACACAACCAAATTTCATCTTATTGCCCTGATACCACATGTTAAAAATTAGTCACCATTAACACACATAAAAACACATAGATTGATATCCAAACACAGTTATGGCGGAAAAGGCTTTAGCTTCACGGATTCCTCACATATTTTCTCATTATTAAAATAATGTAATATTACAATTAAATAGATGAGGAGACTGTGTCTCAAGATAGTGCGTGCTATCTTGGACACCTTGGTTGAGATAATTTCTCAGCCATACACACACCAATATAGGAGCTACCTAAACTAACTCCTAACTTAGAGGAACAACCCAATCTAGAGAGTTAGGCATAAATTCCTAACTTTTAATATTTATTTTATTTATTTTATTTTTGGATTTATTATTGTTTTATGAGAGAGGCTAACATCAATTGTAAAATTAGGTCTTCCCCTCAAAGTGGACTATAATTATTGGTTTCTCATAACTTTAAGGTGCATGGTTCATAACACCTAAGATAGACTATGTACTTCATGTTGTGGAGGAACAAAAAAATGAACACATTCTTTGCCACCATGATGAGAAGATGATTAATGCATCTGGGCTTATTAACATGTTCCTTGGGACAACTATTTGGATCAATTATATCCATGTGTGTGGTGATTTCCATTTTGCGATAAAAAAATTTCTTGAGGATGGAAGCATGAGAAATTGTTATGTGAAACACCAAGTGTTTCAATCATTTTAAATATGGTGGTCATCTTGTCGATATTATTATAGATAACAATAATCACAATCTTGTGTGAAAGAAAACTTGTGCTTATTATTATCAAGCATGGTATTGGTAAGAAAATACTTTAACATTGTTTTTAGTCGTAAGAAGGTGTTTGATCCAGGTGGATATTGGTGGCCACCCGCCTATTCCACTTGGGGCCCCACCATTGTCTCTTTTAGTTTTTTTTTCACAACTTACTATTTTTAGAAGTTTTTCGGGTCCTGAACTTCCAAAGCCGTTTTGAAGCCACAAACGGAGACAGTATGCCGAAGTTACGTCCTTAGGAAGTTGAAACACCAATTTACCCAAATGGGGCCCATAGTTTTGGCACTTCATCTCCTAGGGTTAGGTTTTTGGACGTTTAGAGTTCTCCATTGTTTCTCCATAATAAATAGGCCCTTGAGCCTCATTGTAACACAGTTCAGAGGTATGTAGTCACCACATCTTTTCTCATAGATTCGCTACCAGCACCCTAGTATTTTATTTCCATCATGTTTGTAAGCATATTTCTGTGATTTTATATTAATGAAATGAAGCCTTATTTCCATTGTATTTCTATTTGTATGGTTATTTCTGTATTTTGTTGCGTTCCTGCATAAATCCGAATCAGTGGTATCAGAGTGGTCTGCTTTTTCTCGATCCTTCTTTTCATGTCCCCAACGAGGTCGGGGTATAAGGAGTTTGGGCTCGATCTGGTGGAACCTTTGCAAGATCAGCCTCGCAAACCCCGACGGACGCCCATGGGGACGAAAAGAAAGATGAGGGAGCAGGAGATCCTATCAAAATATTGCTCAAGGAAGCCCTCGAAAAACAAAGGAACGCAATGATGGATAAATTTGCCCAGATCCTTCAACGACTGCCCACCACCAATGCATTTGCATCCAGCAGCCACTCTAGAGGCGCGACTCCCTTTAAGGTACAAGTAAACTTTGAAATTCCCATATTTGAGGGTCAAATAGATGCAGATGTCGTAGATAGATGGTTGAATCTATTAGAAGGATATTTCTCGGTTCATGACTTTTAAATGAGAAAGATTATTTTCACTCATAAAAACTACCCCCCATGTCAAGGACTGGTGGGAAACCTACTGTGAGAAAAAGGATGAGACAGAACCCTCTCTGTTCTTAGCCGTACCCACTTGGAATTCTTTCCAAGAAGCCATCAAGGAATAATACTATCCCGTGGGGAGCTATGAGGACAAGTACATACAATGAACCACGTTGTGGCAACAAAGGGATCAATATGTGAATGAGCTAACAAATCTGTTCCATACCCTGCGCACAAAGTTGGGTATCAAAGATTCAGAGAAACATTTGGTGCTAAAGTATCGCAGTTGTCTGCAAAGATACATTCAGGAGGAAATGGAATCCCTCGACATCTCCTTGCTTGGTACGACATACCGGTATGCTGCCAAGATTGAGCAAAAATTCAAACAAAAGAAGCAAGACTTTGGATCTGCGAATCAAAAGCAAGGGGAAGGTGCCCCCAAAACCGCAGAACAAAGGACAAAGCCAAGGCATGGCGGCCCAAGACAACCTACCAAAGACACAAGCAAAGAACAACACTGCAAAGCCAAAGAAGGACACGGGAAAGTGGTGTGAGTTCCATAAGAGCTCCACTCACAACACAAGTGAGTGTTGGGCCAAGCAGTCATTGGTGACTGAGATGAGGACTTCAGAATCAGATGTATGCTCTGACTCTGAATTAGAACCTAACAAGGTGAATGACAAAGGGAAGCAGATTATTGATGCGAAGCCCAATGCCATTGTTGCCACTACGAAGATCCAGAAGGAGGAACCAGAAGATCCAGAGGAGGCAGAGCATCTCTTCCACTCCCAAATGTGGGTAATGGATTAACCGCTACGGTTCATTGTCGACAATGGGAGCCAAAAGAACCTCATTTCAGCAAATGTCGTGAAGCGGTTGGGCTTGTTGACCACAGCGCACCCACAACCATACACCATATAGTGGCTTCACCAAGGACAGGATATCTGTGTCAACCAGAAGTGTCGCCTTCCCTATAGCATCAAGCCCTTCACGGATGAGGTATTATGTGACATTGCTCCTATTGATGTTTCTAATGTATTATTAGGCCAACCATACTTGTGGAAGCAACATGTTGTGTATGAGTCTCGGCCTCGCGCTGTTATTGTTACTTTGGGAAATAAATTGTACATGATACCAGAGGTACCACTTCCTCCCACTATCTCTTTGGTTACTGCAAAACAATGCAGTAAGCTCATTTCCCAAACCAGGAAAAAAAAATTCCTGATGATCCGCCCCCGGGGCAAGAAGAAGACTGTGGCCACGACCTCCGAACATGGCCCCTCTACACGACAACAACAAATGGACAAGGTTGCGAAGGAGTACAGAGACAACTTCACCTCACCCATAGGGGTGCCTCTACACTGTTAGGTCAAGCACCCCATTGACTTGACCCCAGGTGCGTCGCTACCCAATGGACCGATCTATAGGCGCTCTGTTATGGAGAATGATGAAACCAAGAGGCAGATTCAGGAGCTACTGCAGAAAGGTCACATCCAACCAAGTTCGTCACCCTGTGGGAGCCCGATCGTGTTGGTACAGAAGAAGTATGGGACTTGGAGACTCTGTATTGATTATCGAGCACTAAACAAGATCACTGTCCGGAATAGGTACCTGATCCCACGGATTGATGACCTTTTGGACCAACTCAAAGGGGGAAAATATTTCAGCAAGATCAACTTGAAGTCTAATTATCACCAGGTACCAATTGAACCCTCTAATGTGTGGAAGAATGCCTTCAAAGCCAAGGAGGGCCTTTTCGAATGGCTCGTCGTGCCTTTCGGATTGACAAATGCTCTCACAACCTTCATGAGGTTGATGGATGACATCTTGCGTCCATTCACCAACACATTTGTAGTGGTATACTTAGATGGAATTCTGATCTTCAGCCAAACTTGGGAAGAGCACCTCCACCACATCTGAGAAGTCCTCCAAACACTGTGGCAACACAAGTTGTGTGCCAATCTGGAGAAGTGCACTTTTGGCATGACCCAGGTTCAATATCTGGGATACATTATTGATGAAAGGGGGTACATGTGGATCCATCCAAGATCCAAGTCATTCGGGATTGACCAGCCCCAACCACCCTAACAGAGCTTCACAGCTTTCTGGGTCTTGCTAATTTCTACCGCAGGTTCGTGTTGGGATTCTCTCATATCACTTGGCCCTTGAGTCAAGTCACCAAGGGTGGAGCAAAAGAAAAATTTTGTTGGTCGGAATCTCAACAGAAAACGTTCCTAGAATTAAAACATCGTCTCTGTTATGCCCCAGTGCTCACATTACCAAACTTGCAACAACCATTTGAGATTGAGACAAATGCCTCTGACTATGCTATTGGGGGATTTCTTACTCAACAGGGGCATCCAGTGGCATATCGCAGTGAGACATTGTCCGACATAGTTCAAAAGTATCCCACTTATGTAAAATAAATGTATTCCATTGTGGAGAAGCTTAAGACAATGGGGGAAGCATTACGATACAGGGAAGGAACAATCATCCACACGGACGACCGACCCCTGCAATTCACTTTGTACAAGTGCACGAATAATCATAGCAGTGGTCCACATACGCAACATTTTCATTAGAACATCAAGCCTGAAGGTAATGACAACCAATATTGCCGAATATCGTGGCCACTTACAGGTTCTCTAACTCTTGTGGGCATGAAGACTTCGGTGCTTCTCTCGGAAACGTCCCATTGTTCCCCTTGCAAGGCACCACCAGAAGTGGCTGGGGTCAAATTTTCCTCGAATGCCACTGTGTCTGGAACTGCCCCACCGCGTTGCAATGATGTAAAGATGATGCTGTAGGGCACTTTCCGGTCGATTATTTGAGCATTTTGGGTCAAAAGCAGTGGCCGATGTTAGAAACTATTCAATGGCAGGGCATGACGGATGTTGGGAAGTACATCAGATCCTGCACTGCTTGCGCCATTTCCAAACCAACCATCAAGAAGCAAGGGCTCTATACTCTGCTACCTACCCCTAGTCAACCTTGGGAATCCATCTCCATGGATTACATGTCAGGCCTTCCTTCTACTAAGCATGGAAACGACTATATTTTCATGGTCGTTGACAGATTCTCAAAGATGGCCATTATGGCGACCTGCAAGAAGAATATCACAGCAAAAGCCATTGCTGAACTCTTCTTTGAATGAGTATGGGTGCATTTTGGGATCCCACAGTCTATCATATCATATCGCAACAACAGGTTCCTCAGTACATTTTGGTCCAGCCTTTGGTCAATGTTGGACACCAAGCTCACCAAGTCCACAGCTTTCCATCCCCAAACTGATGGCCAGAAAGAGGTCATGAATAGGATGATTGTACACATTCTGCACATGTACAATTCAAATCATCCACGCACATGGGATGAGAGCCTTCCCTATGTACAACATAGTTATAACCGAGCTCTCCACAGCTCAACCGACCACAACCCCTTTCAGGTGGGCTTTGGATTCCATCCACTATGTCCCATTGACGTAGCCATGCCATTTGCAGCTACTCAGGCCGATTCGGCTCATGTCCAGTCTGAAGCTGACAAAGCAAACAACTTCATCGAGCGCATTCAGCGCATCCACCAACAGGTTCATGACATATTGGACAAAGCCATTGCTAAGTACAAGCAACGACATGATCAACATCGGGTGCCACACAACTTCCAAGTGGGTGAAAAAGTGTGGCTAAATTTGCAGAAGGAGCGCCTCACTAGACCCCACTGCAAGATTCACCCACTCTGATATGGGTTGTACACCATCACCAAGGCTGTAGGGAAAAATGCCTTCGAGCTCAGTATTCCACCATTCCTTGGTCCGCACCCAGTTTTCAATGTAGACCGCCTTCGTCCCTACTTCCCACCTCTATTGGACACCTCTGACATTGCAGAAGAACTCACACCAAAAGACAAGCTGGAACCGCATGGAATGAGCCCTGCCTCGGCGCTGTCATGGACATGCCACGATAAGAACACTCGTGAGCAAAGATCCAACTATATCGGGTTGTCCAAGCGGCAGCTCTGCGGCATCAGGGCAAGTGGTTTACCGAGACCGAGTTCAACAAAAGTTTCCTCATCTCTGGAAGGAACTCAACGCAATGGGGACCATTTTATTTCCCCAAGGGGAGAATGATCAGTGGATATTAGTGTTACACTTTTATTCATAGAACACCATTGTCTCTTTTAGTTTTTTTTCACAACTTATAATTTTGCCCAGCATTTTTTTTAGAGTCTGCAGACACGGAGCCATTTGAAGCCCCAAACGGAGATAGTATGCCGAGGTTACGTCTAGGAAGTTGAAACACCAATTTACCCAAACGGGGCCCATAGTTTTGGCGCTTCATCTCCTAGGGTTAGGTTTTTGGACGTTTAGAGTTCTCCATTGTTTCTCCATAATAAATAGGCCCTCGAGCCTCATTGTAACACAATTCAGAGGTCTGTAGTCGCCACATCTCTTCTCAGAGATTCGCCACCAGCACCCTAACTATTTTATTTCCATCATGTTTTTAAGCATATTTCTGTGATTTGATATTAATGAAATGAAGCCTTATTTCCATTGTATTTCTATGTGTATGGTTATTTCTGTATTCTGTTGTGTTCCTGCATAAATCCAGATCAGTGTTGTGTTTATAGGATTCTCTTCTTTTCTTTTTTTCTCGGACTAGATATTGATGGCATATAATAATGTTTACATCCATTATGTCAATTAAAAATTACTCTTTTGTAAATTTCTTTTAGTGTCCATAATTTCAATTTAGAGCTTGGGATTATTATGCAATGGGATTCTATATTTATTTTTCTTTTTTCTTTTTTTCATTTAGAAACTATTAGTCAGAAAATTCTCGTCTTGCGAACAAGACAAGATCCCCCTAGACTCAATGACTGAATCTAGTAACAAGCAAACAAACCAATAAATTTTCTCTAGTTTCATGTTTATTGAATCATAAACAAGAGTAATTCTGTATAAAATGCGTACCTTTTAATCGAAATGCATGTTGAAGATCCTTGCGCAGAATCCAAACCTACAAACACACTAACAAACAAAGGATCAAAGGCATGTGATATATAAATGATTCAATACAACCTATACTAGTGATCAAGGATACTATTACCTATTATCATAACAAATGGAAAATGAAAGTAAGTATACAATATATTAGATCCAATGGAAAATATAGTGAGAAAGAAATACTCTTTTGTATAATAATTGAATGAAAATGAGAGATACAACCTAGCCTTGATGGTGAAAAATCTCCTTCCAATAGTCTCCAATCCTTCCTTAAGTGACAAGCTTCCAGCCTCAAATTGACAGCATAAGTTTACATCAAAATTCAACCCTTTCTCCTCTGGTTTGTGTTGAATTTATAGGCTAAGAGGAGAGGGTTAGAGAACCTATTTCTAAGGATCATATCGACAAAGAAGGGGATTAGAGTTCCATAATGAGAGGGAATAGATTCATGAACCATGGGATGTGGCCCAAATAGGTAGAGGCTCGAGTCCTTCTTGTTGGTATAATATTCCCCAAGAAGGCTTCTAGAAATTGTTTTTTATTTTTACCTACATTAAAAGTTTATCGCAATTTTTAATGGAAGACAAGTGTAGGATTGTGCAAGCTATAATGATCAAAACTGCATTTGCGCAGGTAATGGCTAGTAAAAGTGTGACAATGCTCAAATTAGGTTTTTAATCAATGTAACCCAGGATTCTTGTTATTTTCATAATGGTTTTTCTTCCAACATTGTAGGGGATTGCTTCCAAGAGTTCATCGGATAGTGTGAGATCCGAATTTGCAGTTATTTTCCGAATGGTGACAAAATAATGTGTAACAACAACTCAATTATATTATGCTTTTTTTGTTTGTTTTCTTAAAAGACTCATAGGATATTAGTAGATAATATAGAGTAAAAAAATTTGATCTTTCACTATTTTTTTATGCCATTGGTTATGATGATCGTGATCGTTTAGATTTCATAGTTTTTATTTTTTAAGAATGATAATGCCGTTAGTTATAATGTCAAGTAACTTGTATTTTAGTGTTTGTTATAATATTAACAAATAAAATGAAATGTTAAGAGGGGCTTAGTTAGATTGTAAAGTGGGGATGTTTCATATCCATCATCAATATTCAAATACCCTAGATACTTGTATCATCCCTTGTAGGTCATTTTTGCAATGTAAGGATGTTGTTTCAAGTGATTGGCCTTGATTGACTAGATAACCTACACCTAGGATGTCTTAGCTAAAAATGTTATTTTAAAGTGTTGTAAAGTGATATTTTGTTGTGATTTTCCCATATTAGAGAAGTGTATGCTTTGTACACATAAAAAAACATCATGAAGATTCGTCCACCATATAAAGTGATGAGTTGAAAGACGAAACTTTGTGGATTTTGAGATTGACTAATTTGATAATTTTAAGGATGGTTGGAACATATGAAAGAGTTTGATCTGATTACCCTTATCCTTAATTGTTATCCTTCTCTATCACTGAAACCTCAAGGTCCTTATATTCATTGATTATCCACTAACTTCACTAGTAAAATCTATTTCATATTAACAAATATCTCAAATAAAATTAAATTCAAATAATTTATGACAATAAATAAATAAAATGCAACATTTTTTTTAAATAATGTTTTATTCAAAATATTATTTAAAATTATAATTATATATAGAGAGAATATATCACTTTGGAATTTCCCAAAATATTACATTGATATGTATTGTTTTATAGCAATCATATACTAAATCTCAACTCAAAAATAACTACCTTAATTAATAAAATAATGCTATGTAAACAATCTTTTTTAGATATCATTTAAATTTGTTTTAATTGGCACAAGATTTAATAAAAATTAAATTTAAAATTTAAATTTAAATTTAAATTACCTAAATAAATATCACTTTTATGAAAATAACCACATATTTATATATATAAATACAAGATTTAATAAAATTTAAATTTAAAAAGTAAAATCAAATTAGTTACGTATTTATTAAAACTGACGTAGTCTGATTAATAGATGAAATAGTTTTTTTGAACCAGGAAAAACAATTTCAAGAAAGAAAGTTATTTTTATTGTTTAAAATGCATTTTTAATGCATATATGGATTCATCACCTTGAAAAACCCCCTAGAGCACACAAATTCTAAAAATTAAACAACTTAAACTCAAGTTTTTCTATATTATAACTTTTATAGAATAAGATATTTATTTTATTTTTAATATTTAATATAGTTATGAGTCACACAAGCACAATGCACGCTTAAAATAAGTAAATTATATTATTAAAAATATTTGCAAATGCCTAACCACACATATACCTCTTTTAAATTTTAAATATTTTTAATTAATTTACACAATCTCAATGTTAACTTACCAAAATCAAATTTCCTTTAATTAATATCTAGATACTTTCTCACACCTACGAAACTCTCTACCTCTATTTTTTCTTATATGAAATTAATATTCACACCATCATCTATAAATCCTCTAAAACTTATTTAGATAATACCATATCAATATAAATATTATCATAAAACCGTATCACTATCCTTTAATGATCATAATAGCCACCATACAAGGTTGGCCACTTTATCGTGCATTTTTCATTCAAGCCCTCACATTGTACTTTACCTAGTTTGAATTTTTAATTCGATTTGCACCCTCTATCCTTTACCCTTTTTCCCCAATTCAAAGTCGTTTAACATGTCAATATGGATTCCTCCTCTTCCTTGAACTTAGTTTCTTTGGCATATCTAATTATTACATGCAAGCACCTTGTTCTCACATCCATTTTGTGCACTTTTCAATCTTTGTTGCTGCTATTACCAAGATGATCATTAGTTGTTTTCAAAGATTATTGAGAGTACTATCTTTATTAAGATTTTTTTAATGTGAATTCACTGATACATAGATTGTTGTTTTCAAAGATTACTGAGAGTATTATCTTTATTAAGATTTTTTTTATGTGAATTCACTGATACATAGATTTTTTTTTTGCTTAAATGTTCATTGCATTTAAGTTGAGGAAATGGTGATGGAAAGAGAATCAAATATTAAATGTGACCCATGCATGTGGTTGGAAATACGTTGGTCATTTATTAATTTCTTATAGGATATACACATCATTATTGATTCTCCACCCACCCCATTGAAGTGAGGACTTAGACATCTTAGTTGTGACAAGACACGAGTTTGAATATCAAGACTACGAATGTTTTGTTAATAGATTTTATGTTATGGAATCATTAGAACACAAGTGAGCACATAATCCTTATTATTAGGATGTCAAACTTAACCTAACCATAATATCCACTTTACCCATTAAATATATCAATATTTTGCCAAAGGTATGTGATGTAAACACTCATACTTAAAATCCACAAAAAAACCACAATAAATAGATGATGATTATATTCCCTCTAACAACTCACATAACCAATTATCGTCATCTTTTGTAGAAACTCTCAAATGCACATAGCAAACTAGAATAAATAAAGAACTACTTACAATTTGTGAATTACAAATCCATAGATTTCATTGATGACTCCTCATTGACTTACCATCTATCATTGAATACAACATACATAGAATCATTTAGAATGGCCTTTACCATAAGTGTTGCCACGTCTAGATAACCAAAATTTAAAGAAAATTAAATTTAAAATTTAATTCTGTGTACTTCTTAATGTACCATGATAATATAATTTGCAGTCCTCCCAAAGTCCATTTACTTTTTGTATAACCATATGATGCACCATGAAAGAGTAGCAACCATTGTCATTTTGTATTATGTGTATTTCTTAATATACCATGATAATATAATTTACAGTCCTCCCAAAGTCCATTTATTTTTTGTATAACCATATGATGCACCATGAAAGAGTAGCAACCATTGTCGTTTTGTAAAGAAAACTATTAAAAGCAACTTACCAACAATTATCATAGAGCTACACCAACACCATCAACACATTCTTGACCATAAAGTTAAATTTATATAACAAGCTATGCACTTCATATCTACTTTCCATAAAACAAAAATATTTCTAAAACAAATCTAGAAATCAATCCAAAACTATTTAAAAAAAAATGATCATGGAGCTACTCTACAAGGAATTGTTATCATGAAGACCTTGTATTTGCAATGGTGTAATCAAGTGGCCAAACTCCAACTAGATGACTTGTATTCACGAGCTTGGAAGTAGTGTTGTGGATTATGTGATATCTAATATCCTTGTTTCCAACCACACTGTAAATTTTGACCTCTCAAATGACCATGAGCTTGATCCTTATCATAGACCTTTAGCATTAACTCTAAAATTTGCCATGAAAAACAAATGCGTGCACGATAATTTTGAGAATCAAATTCACCTTTCTTTTTACAAGAGTAAAAGGGTTCTCTTCTTAAAGGTTTTAAATAAGGATCTATGCCTCTTAACTTATAAGGAAAACAATGAAAACCTTTCTCATAATTTTACTACAACCCTCTCTGTTACCATTGGAAAGTTCTCTACCAAGGTTTCATATAAAAAGAAATTAGAACTACCAACCCTTGGTGTGATAATGATTGCAAAATTGCTAAAAAAGCAATTAGGAATACTCCAAACGAAACCTTAAATCTTGAAAAGTTAAATGTGTACAAAGATCTTATTAAAAGAAAGAAAATATACTATGGAAGTAAAAATCCAAGTAATTATTGCACCTCTCTAAGTTTGACCATAGAAAGTTTTGGAGGAAAATTATGATTCATAAGAAGACGAAAGAAAATTATTTGATTCCCTTGAAACATTGGAATATTTACTTTAAAAACCTCTATGAATCCCCTAACATCATGGAAATCATTTTTAATGGCCTATAAAGGATGCTATATTTTCTTTGGAAGACAGTGAGTTTGGAGTTACACAACTTACTAATGGGAAAGCTATAACCCCCTAACATCATGGAAATCATTTTAGTTGGCCTATAAAGGATGCTATATTTTCTTTGAAAGACAGTGAGTTTGGAGTTACACAATTTACTAATGGGAAAGCTAAGGACATTGAAGGCTACCAAGATGAACTTTTAAAATCAGTGAATCTATCCTCATCCAACACATACACAAGGTATTTAATAATCCGGTAAGCCTTGGATGCATAGTGTTATTGTGTCTATTTTTAAAAGGGGAAAAAACATTCCTTCTAATTATATGACCATCATGATTAACCACATTTTAGCCAAGTTGTCTGGATTTATTTTGCAAAAGAAGATTATCCTTTGGTTTGGAATTCATGGTAAATGAGCTAAAGGGCAAGCTAGGTTTAGGAAATATCATTCAACCGCAGACCATTTTGTTACTCTTAGAATAACTACAAAGAAAGGGTCACAATAATAAAATTAATATCTTGTGTTGTTTTGTTGACTTTCGAAAATCTTGACACCAGGCTAGAAGAGATAATTCTTTCTATAGAATTGAAGGTGGTTGTGACAAGGTTGTACAAGAATGTTATTGCCAAGCTTAGGATCATTGATGGTTGGTTGGAGGAAATTAAAAGGCAATATTTGAGTCAAGCAAGGGCATCCCTTATGCCCTACCCTTTTTTACTTGTACGTTGATAAGCTAGAAGAGTGTTTGGAAGATGTAGCCTCTGTTGGCCCTGTGTTCATTAACATGGTCATAACTCTTCTCCTTTATGTTGATGATATTATTATTTTGGAAAGGAATCATTATAATTTTTACAAGCAACTCAAAATCTGCCAAGATTTTTACTCCAAGATGAATATGATTGTTATCTTTGACAAAACTAAATTCATGATATTAAATCCAAAAAGATCACCTATGCTACTTTCATTTATGACAACTCCTTTGTGGAAGTTCTTTCGTACAAATATATGGGAATTGATATCCATCATAATCTCAATTGGTATTACTGTATTGAGAAAATCATAAATGGAGGGTAGAAAATCTTACTATGGGTTTGAAAACAATTGTATGTTGGAAAATCTTTGGATTTAAGATAAGAAGAAGCTCCTCTTTGAAACTCTTGTGGCTCTTGTTATTTTATATGGATTTGAGGTTTGGGGTTGCACTGTATCCAAAAAGTCATAGAGGAAGATTGAGCAATTTCAAAAGAAATTGTAACCTACAACCTCAAGATTAAAGTAAATACTCCCTACCCTATCCTCTTGACTCAAGCAAACATTTCCCCCACTTAGAGCATGACTATGTCTAAGTATCTCATGTACAAGAATAAACTATACAAAATAGATGCCAAGCGGTTTCCTAAAATTGTTTCTAACTTGAGCCAAGTCCCCTACCTTTGACTCAAACAAGAGTGGCAAAAAGATGTCGAGTCTTGGCTAGAAAATTTGGGAATAAAGAGATCATCTTGCAGAACCAATCTGGAAAACCAAAATTATCTTTATGCTTTAACTAGTGTGAAGAAGAAAATGGACATTACAAGATTAGAACTAATTCTCAATTCTCAAAACACCATAAGATGAAAAAATCACTTGTGTCATTCTAGGAAGATTGAAGATGAAAAAAATTCCTTATCTTTATGCTTTAACTAGTGTGAAGAAGAAAATGGACATTACAAGATTAGAACTAATTCTCAATTCTCAAAACACCATAAGATGAAAAAATCACTTGTGTCATTCTAGGAAGATTGAAGATGAAAAAAATTCCTCGTACTCACATTCGATTTAATTTTCAAAATTTTGTTTACACCACCAACCTTTTTGACTTTTTAACTCTCCAAAACTATGTAATTTAAAAACACTTCTCACTTAAAAAATTAAGCATAAAAAAAAATAAAAATAAAAATAAAAAATTTAAAGATTGTAATTAATCTCTTTATTTTCTTAAAATTAATAAACCATATTAATCTTAGTAAATATTAATCATTATCAAATAACATAATTTCCTAGTGGAAAATTTCGGCATCAAACGGTATTTAAATACCGGCATAATTTCGGTTTCCAGTAGACACTACCCATCATCAAAGACCACAAAAGAAAATATAATGAATATTCATCCAAACAAATACCACAAATAGAAAAGAATCCACTTGGCAAGACTTTACATACACCACAAATTCGCAATGTTCAAGGAAAAGATCTTACAGAAACACCTCGATAACGAATATTTATATTTAATTTATTTATCGTTAATGTCTCCTCTTCCAAACGAAACTTCCACAGTTTTTTTATACACTATCTTTGTATGATCACATGTGTCAAAATTTCCTTTGTGCTTGTTTTATTCTCATGAATCGGCAGAACCTAGCTGTTCAATATAGACGTTGCCATTTGCCAGTACCATATGGCATAAAACAGTGAGTGCGTTACAGGGTGTCAAATGAATGATATTAATGAGTGAAATCAATTTCCAACGCAGGAGAAGTTAAAATATATTTTTAAAATGGAAAAGTTGATTCGAGGAAGGTTGATATGTCATAAAGGTATTTATAAATATGAACAGTGGTAACTTTCACGCTAATCAACCAGCGTGCAGGTGGAGGCCTCTTCTGTCTTCAGGCCTCTTTTAAGGATTGTAATATTTTATTATTTAAATGGTATGAAAACTTATGGTGTAATTTAATAAGGCCCATTTTATTTTAAATTAAATTTAAAATTTCATTATATTTAATTTAACTTGTTAATGATGAAATTTAAAATTTCATTGAATATCTGCTAACAACGTTTAAAAAATTAAAAAAAATTGCGTTCTATAATGAAGCTACAATTTTGTTCGGATGATTTAATTTTCATCAAAAAAATTTAACAAAATTAATTCTAAAAATGTTTAAATATTTTTATAATTTTTTTTTATGGTGGAAATCGATTCAGTGTCACTAAGAATCCTCAAACACTCAAAATCACCTAAAATAGATTCTCATCAAAAATCTCTAAACTCATCCAAAATCACTTATAAAATAGATTCTCATTAAGGATTCCCACACCCAAAATCCTAAAGCTTGAAATTTGTAATCCAGATTTCCAAAAATTTCAGCCGACTTTTTTTCAAAATCAGAATTTCCATTATCTTTTAAACCAAATTGTAACCTTGTTAAACTTAGGAAAAAAATATACATCTTAAAAAATAAAAACAATTTACAATATTGCAAAAACTAATAAAACTCCTAATAATTTGCAATATTGCAAAAACTAATAAAACTCCTAATAAACCATCATTATAAAACAATCATTATTATAAACCAACAATATTAGAATAATATAATATCGAAGGTCACAATTTTTCCTGATAATTATTTTTAGGGTGCAAAAAAAATCTAAGGTGCAAAAAAAATCTAAACATATGAATGTTTGAATCGTAATTTTTTATGATGAAAATGAATTCGACACCATCAAATCCATCTACAAATTCTGAAACTTCGCCACTATAACCCAAATTTCCCAAAATTTTTGAAGAAACACCCAAATTTCCCAAAAATTCCAGCAAATTTAAAAATAACATGCCTAAATTACCAAAAAATAATATGATCATACATAATAAAAATTCATCTTAAAAAATAAAAACAATTTACAATATTGCAAAAACTAATAAAACTCCTAATAAATATTAGATAGATACTATGCTATAAGCTAATCATTAATTATAAAATCATTACAATATTGCAAAAACTAATAAAACTCCTAATAAATATTAGATAGATACTATGCTATAAGCTAATCATTAATTATAAAATCATTACAATATTGCAAAAACTAATAAAACTCCTAATAAATATTAGATAGATACTATGCTATAAGCTAATCATTAATTATAAAATCATTACAATATTGCAAAAACTAATAAAACTCCTAATAAATATTAGATAGATACTATGCTATAAGCTAATCATTAATTATAAAACCATTAGATACTATGCTATAAGCTGATCATTAATTATAAAACCATTAGATACTATGCTATAAGCTAATCATTAATTATAAAACCATCATTGATTATAAACCAATAAATAATATTAGAATAATATAATATAGAAGGTCACAATTTTTTCGGCTTTTATTTTGAGAATTATTTTTAAGGTGCAGTGCATTAATTATAAAACCATCATTGATTATAAACCAATAAATAATATTAGAATAATATCGAAGGTCACAATTTTTTCGGTTTTTAAGGTGAAAAAAAATATAACCATATATGAATGTTTGAACCAATAAATAATATTAGAATAGCATCGAAGGTCACAATTTTTTCGGCTTTTATTTTGAGAATTATTTTTAAGTTGAGAATTATTTTTAAGGTGAAAAAAATATAACCATATATGAATGTTTGAAACGTATTTAATTTTTTTTTTTTAGAATTATTTTCAAGGTGAAAAAATATATAACCATTTAAATATATAATTCTTTTAAATCTTATTTATTATTAAAAAATGGATTCGAAACTATCTAATTAATATTTAAATCCTATATTTTTTTTAATAGTGAGAATGGATTCGAAACTATCACAATAAGATGGAAATAGATTCGAAACCATTAAAATCCAAATACAAATAGATTCGAAACCATTAAAATCCCAATACAAATTCTGAAACTTCACCGCTATAACCCAAATTTCCTAAAATTTTTGCCAAAACTTATAACCCAAATTTCCAAAAATTTTGCCAAAACTTATAATAAAAGAGGATAAAGATCAATATACATCAATTGATTAGACTAATAAAAGAGGATAAATCAGTTGATTAGCTTGACATATGGCACTTAATATTTAATATAAATATAGATAAAAACACGGTTTATGTTTCGAAATAAACATTTTTATCTTACAATATGGTTTTAACACGGGCCAGAGGCCATAATTAAACCTCTACAACATAGCCATTTATCACGACGATACTGTCTTGTCATGTCATGATTTAATAAGACTCGTTAAATACATCCTGGTTGCGATTTAATATAAAGATGCGTGATTTTATACAAAGATGGTTAAAAACACGCTGGAAGTTTAGAAATAAACATTTTTATCTTACAATATGGTTTTAAGACGGGCCAGAGGCCATAATTAAGCTTCTACCACATAGCCATTTATGACGACAGCCTGACAGGATAATGAGAATCTCAGGCATCTGCCACTAAAATCATCCGGATTCTCAGTTATATAACATTGCAAGAACGGCAGCTACCACTAAAATCATCTGGATTGTCAGTTATATACATTGAAAGCTTAAGTGTTCTGGAGAGCAAAGCAGGTGGAGCTCAGTTATAGACTCTAACATAGATGATGATGAAGACGATGGTATCGATCCGTGCTTTCCTCATGGTGTTTGACAGGGAGCAAGCTCTGGGTTTTAGCCAGACAACCACAATCATTAACCCGGAGGGCAGATTTATCAAAAACGCAGCAGCACAATGGCCTACGGCTGGATAGAAAGATGCGCCTATAATAACCATTTCACTCTCCTGGAGAATGATGCCCAAAGAGTTACAGAGACAAGCTTCTATTTTAATTATTAGGTTAGATTCAGAAGGTTAAACATGAACAAACCTAAACAAACTTAGAAGCTACAAAGTGGCAGTTAATATGTAGTATGGAAGCCCTGCAAAGAATAAAAGTGAAGTCCAGGCCAGATGCAATTACCATCATGCTTATACAATGCAAATTGTGGGTTCCACTTAATAGTCAGGAGACTATTTTTCATTCTTGGCAGTTGCTTTGGCCTTGTGCTGGGGATTGGCTTCCTGCAGCAAATGGACGACCCTCCTCATTGTTGGCCTGTTGATGGGCAGGGTGCTTGTGCAGAGGAGTCCTACTTTCAGAACCATGGCCATTTCTTCCTTGAAGGAATCCACAAACTTGGGATCTAACACATCAAGCAATCCATTATTTTTCTCTATTTTATTGCACACCCACTTCACAATATCTTTGTTCTCTCCAAACTCTGGATCTATTGGTTGTCTTCCCGTCACCAGCTCCAAGATCACCACTCCAAAACTATATATGTCACTTTTTTCGTTCACTTTGAGTGTGTAGGCATATTCTGCACAGTGCAGGATGTAAATTTGTCAAAAACTCCCCAAAACTAATTCAAAATCTAAAGAAAAGCCAGATTACATAAGATTGGCTTCCTATTCGATTTGTAAAGATAGTTATACAAACCAATTCAAATAAAAATATCAAACAAATTAAATGGCAGTTGATAAAACAATCACATAATAAGAAACAGCAGCCAAAAAAAGGTTAGGATTTTGTTAAAAGCAGGAGACTGCGCACCAATATTCTGGGAAACCCAACTGAGGTTGAAGCGATCAGTGCACAATAGTGTCGGAATGCAACATTTATCCATCAAATATGGTTAATATTTATAGCAAATCTTGGTAAAATGATAATTTTTTACCTATAAAACGTTTTTCTAATTCCAACCCTGCTACAAAATTAAGCTAGATAAAATGAACACACAGAAAACCTTACATTCGGGAATAGAATAAGCACAGAAAACTCACATTTGAGCATAAAACAAACACAAGATGAAATCATACCAAGGACAAATTAAACCCTAATACATGGACAAAACAGAACAATATCAGACTTGAAGTTAGAAAAAACTCTGGGAGATGGAAAATTATCAGGCTTGAAGTTGGAAAGAGCTTCAGGAGAATATTGAAAAAAAAGAAGGATCACAAAGAATTTGGGAAGCAAAACGAATCAATTTTAAAATTTAGCAGCGTTAGTATCTGATAATTTTTTTTCAGAGAATGTTATTTAGTAATTATCCCTTTCCACAGAACCAGGTGAACTGAGTGATGGTAAAGCAAGTGATTGTAAAATAAAACCTTGATCTCTTCTTCTTCTTTTTTTCTCTTTCTCAACAAAAAAGATGCTTATGGTATTTCTGTTTGCAACTTTGCATACACAACTAGGCTAAGTAGGCTAAGTGATGGTGACTTGATGATGCTTATGGCATTTCTGTTTGCATAAGCAAGTAGGCTAAGTAGGCTAATTGATGGTGACTTGATGATGCTTATGGCATTTCTGTTTGCATAAGCAAGTAGACTAAGTAGGCTAAGTGATGGTGACTTGATGATGCTTATGGCATTTCTGTTTGCATAAGCAAGTAGGCTAAGTAGGCTAATGATAGTGACCTGGAACATACATTGAGTTTATCAAGTTTATCAAACCTTCCAGCTAATAACTTAGTTAAACATGAGTGGATTCGTTGCACACAACAATAACAAGCAGAGTGGATTCATCGCACACAACAATAACAAGCAGCCAAAATTAAGAGCAATATCTTAAATAACTTAGTCCAACATCGCTGGAATCATCGCCCTCAATTATAACAAACAACCAAGATAATTACTGAGCAATGTCCCGAATTCCAGAGCCTGGAGTCGTACAAAAACATTTAGTTGATCGCTGTCGGTACCTCTTACACACCATAACAAAACCAGCGTTGGGTTAAGACAGATAGTTGGATCTGGACATCGCATTGATTGTTGGTTAAGATGGGTAGTTGGAACTGGACATAGCATTGATTGTGGATCCCCAGGGTTATGATGGATCGATGGATCTGCACATATGTTGATTATGGATCCCCTATTTGGGCTGTAATCGACAACACTGGAAAGCATCTAAATCATACACCAAGCCTTTCGAAACCTTAATAAAATTCGATTTAAAAAAAAAAACCATCAAATGCAAGGTAATAAACAGATAAACATCCACATCGTCCCAGAAAATCCAAAAACAAACATATCTTAAGTTCATACAGAGAGGTTAACATAAAAATCATGTGTACTGTACAAGTAGCCAAGCATCTGCATGACAGTCCGCATAACTTTTGAGATAAACTGTTAGGAAAGCAAAAGAATGTTGAACTTTCAGTCTGGCCATTTCAAGATCAAAATTAAAGCAAAACACAAAAACAATTTTAATGAAATGAGGTCGAGATTAGTAAGAAATTCAAACACAGTATAAAATTCTTTTACAGTCAACAGTACAAACCTGGGGCTATATAGCCATAAGACCCGGCAATTGCAGTCATAGTATCAGTCCCGTTGCCACCACTTTGTAGAATTTTCGCAACGCCAAAATCTGCAACATAAGCCCGATAATCATCATCCAGCAAAATATTATTGGATTTCACGTCTCTGTGAACAATGGATGGTTCACAATCATGATGAAGATATGCTAAGCCCTGAGCTGCTTCAACAGCAATTTTGTATCTTATGGGCCAGTCAAGAACACTAGACTTAGGCCCATGAAGCAGATCTCCCAGGCTCCCATTAGGCATGTACTCATAGACCAACAGATTGGAGTCGCTATTACTACAACAACACCATAGCTTTACAATGTTCTTATGCCTGATCTTCCCCAATGTGTCCACCTCAGCTTTGAAACCATGGTCATTGGAAGCATCGCTTTTACCACTGCTCCAAAGCCTCTTGATGGCCACGAATTCACCATTGCTCAGCATAGCCTTGTAAACCTTACCGGCTCCACCGCTTCCAATGACATTGTCTTCATCCAAGCAATCCAGAATTTCATATTCACTGAACCCCAGCTTGTGAAATGAAGTCAGCATCCACAAAGGTTTGTCGATTGACTTCTTCTTCTCTGCATTTGCAAAGCTTCGGTACCTTCTGTAAAACCACGCCAGTCCAAGGATGAAAATAATGAGAGACAACGCAAACAAGCAACGAAGCAGCCACCACCAAGTCCTGCGCTTAGCTCTTTCACTGCGTTCTTTAGAACAGGACTCCATGCCGTTAAAGGCCTCCTGGCTACACAGCTCAGGATTTCCCAAAAAACCTTTTTCATAGACCGGACTCTCAAACGCCAGAGGAACTGTACCGGACAAACGGTTGTTCGAGACATTGAAGGTATTCAACTTCAGATTCCCGAGCTCGGAAGGAATCGAGCTCGTGAGAAGATTGTCCGAAAGGTCTAAATAATTAAGCACTGACAAACTGCCGAGATTGGCAGGTATCGAACCGGAGATTTGGTTTTTTGAAAGATTGATTTCCCCAAGCTGCTTGCAAGAGCCGATTTCCGCAGGAAGCTCTCCACTTAGCTGGTTATTGTTAAGGTCCAGCTTTCCGAGCTGTTGCAGCTTCCCCAAACTCGGAGGCAGAGCACCGGAGAGTAAATTATTGCTGGCGATAATCTCGCCGAGGTTTTGCAGTTCGCCGATTTTTGTAGGGAGGGTTCCCGTAAATTTATTGCCGTCTATGATGAGCTGCGAGAGATTTTTGGCGTTGGTGATGTCGGAAGCAATATGTCCTTCAAAATTATTGTTCCTGAGCTCCAGCAATGAGATGTGAGGAAGTCCCCAGAACAAACTCGGCACCGAGCCGTTAAATTTATTGCTTCCCAGCCTAACTCTGTTTAAACTCGTGCAGGTTCCCAAGCTTTCAGGTAATTTGCCGGTGAGCTCATTGTTGAAAAGGTTGACGATCTGAAGCTTTTCGTTCTTGCAGAGATCCGCAGGAAGACTTCCGGATAGCTGGTTGTCTGCAATATCCAGTGCTTGAAGTTCCGAATTTCTGCCGAGATTCTCCGGTAGAGTACCAGTTAGCCTATTCGAGAAGAGCTTTAACTCGATAAGGCTTGTCAACGAACCCAACCCTGGAGGTATTTGGCCGACCAGATCGTTTCGATAAAGGTTCAGCGATTCCAGATTCAGGCTCCCCAGCCCGGTGGGAATCGAACCGTTGAGCATATTCATGGAAGCATCGAACCTCTTTAATGCTTTTAGGTCGCCCATGGCCACCGGAATGGGACCCGATAAACGGTTCTGATAAAGCTCAATCTGTACAACTTTTGCCAGCTTCGTGATGCTCTGGGGAATCGAACCAGACAAGTGGTTCATGGATAAATCCAAGTTTGTGAGCTCCGCAAGATTGCCTAGAGTCTCCGGAATTTCTCCGACGAGATTGCACCCCGCCAGCCATAGATGTTGCAGCTTCTTCAGATTTCCTAGCTCAGAAGGTATGGTTCCGGTGAGAGTATTGTAGGCCAAATTAAACTGTAAAAGATTCGGAAGATTGCCTAAAAAGGATGGAATCGTAGCGTTGAGAAGATTGGAGAAGAGATTTAAGACTTGCAAATCTGGCAGCTGGCCGAAGGCGGCGGGAACCGCACCGCTGAAGTTATTTCCGGAAAGATCCACATACTTGAGTCTTGGGAGCTCGGAGATGAAATCCGGGAGTCGGCCGACGATGAGATTTTGCGATAAATCCAAATACTGGAGGTTACCGCATCTTACCAAGTCCCGAGGAATCGAACCGTTGACGTAGTTATTCGCCAAAGAGAGCTTCTTGAGGCCATCTAATCTGCAAACGACGGTGGGAAAAGGTCCTGAAATGTTTGTGCTCGAAAGATCGACTCCTTCCACGAACTCTTCTCCGGCATTACAAGTAATTCCCGTCCAATTACACGGAGAATTATCATTCTCATTCCAGTTCCTGAACGTTCCTGACGGATCGTCGAATCCGCGCTTCAAATCCTGCAAAATAAGTCCGTCTTGCGAACCGCCAATGGCAAAGCGGCTCAATATTATTAGAACAGAAGAAACAAACACAAAATGCAGGAAGACTTCCCGTGACATTTTCAGTTCTGTGGCTTCAAACTTTCACAGACCAACACTTATTTTCCCTTTTGCTCAAACCTCTTTCCTTCTCGTGTCTCTCGCATTCAAAGCTCCAAGCGCAAGCTTACACGTTCTGGACAAGCCAGACAGCATTTAAGGCCGAAAATCTCTGCCGTGCTGTTCAAAAACCGGTCGGAACAGAGTTCTGATCACCGGGACTCGCCGGGGCCTGACCACCACGGCCATCGTCAACTCTAAAAGGCACTGAAACCCTCCTGCTGCTCACTCCGTTTCAAGAATCTGTAGCGCCAGTTTGGCGGCAATTAGTCGAGGCAACCAAATGTCCGTCATGTGTCGTATAATTTGACGTCCCTCATCGATTGCCGTTAACGTCCCTTCGACAAGATACATCCTGCTCGCGTGTCCAGTGCTGCTGTCGAAGTATACGGCGGCGATGACTTGTGTTGACCCCAAAGCCTGAGTGCTTCAACAGGTGGACGCAATTCAAAACACTGACCCAAGAACATGTGTATGGCGTACCCAAAACGTAATCGCGTAGAGTACGATCGTACATACGTATCCGACAGTGTATGGCCCTGTTTGGCGTTATATCATTTTCACAATATGACCCGCCCGTCAACAGTAAGTTCGTTGTCGTTCCCCGTGGGGTAATTTCCTTTTATTACAAGCGCCGCTGGATTATTCGCTGAAATCATAGCGCAGGACGGGTCACTGAGAGTCTCAGTGAGGTGTGCTACTTTAGAATAATGTTGCTGCCACGTCAACATCATTGACATCATTCCTCACAAGTTAGCGTAAAATCCCCGTTTCCTCCCGAGTCCCGACAAGTGATATGCGATTGATAACGACAGGACGATGTAGATTACGAGAAAAAAATTAAAAAGTTACTGACGAGTCACGGGTACTTTTACCCACGAAAAAAGAAAGTTAATGTTAAAATTTGTGTCGTGCGAACACACTATATTCGAAATTTCATTTCATTATGGATCTATTGAAATTTTTCAATATGAAGTTTAAATATTTTAATTTGGTTTATGATAATGGTAGTTTCTTTTCAGCAATCTGTTTTCTCTATGGCCAAGTGGTGACAAAAGAATGTGGTTATCAGCAGTTTCTTAATTGATAATTGGGTAATTGGCCTCTCTGGATCTTGCATAGGATTCTGTCAGTTTTGTAATAGGCTGTTTGATGCTTTTGTATCTGGTCTCCTCTTACCAATCTCGGTAAAGTTGTTTCAAATAAGGTTGCCAACAGGATCAAGATATAATGGAAACATGGAAACCTGTAATGTATCTTTGATGCATAGGAATAACAAAAACTAGGATTTTTATTTTTTTAATTTGGAAATTAAAATTAATTTTTTTTATAATTTAAATCCAAAATTTTAATATATATAAAAATTATTTTTTTATATTGAATAATTAATTAAACTCTTCGATTTTAAATAAAAATCGAATGATTTATTTGATTTCAAAATTAATTTATTAGCGCAGAAGCCATATCAGATTTTCCTAAAACTTGGATATTTTAGGATATCAAAAACTAGGATTTTTTTTTTTTAATTTGGAAATTAAAATTAACTTTTTAGTATAATTTAAATCCAAATTTTTAATATATATAAAAATCAATTTTTTATATTGAATAATAAATAAAAGTCTTCGATTTTAAATAAAAGTGGAATGATTTATTTTATTTCAAAAATAATTTATTAGCACAGAAGCTTCATCAAATTTTCCTAAAATTGAACTATAAAAGAATAATAACTAAGAAGTGGGATTGAAATTAGCGAAATGAATCACATAGCATCAATCATCTAAGTGTGGAGTAAAACTCCACACTTAGCTTGCTACCCCATTTACAAGCTAAGTGGGCTTCATTGTGGGTAAAACTCCACAGTTAAGCAGGCATGAGCCAAAGGCCATCTGGGATGGGTGACCTCGCAGAAAGTCCTAGTTGCCTGGTACGAGCCGGGAAAGTAATAATTAAAACTATGTGATTAGTCACTTACTACTATCTTTAAAAATGATCATTAATGAATGACTTACTTAACTCAATTAAATTCCAAAAAACAATATGTAATATTTAAATATCTAAATTTTTTAAAACAAAATTAAATAAATTTTATAATATATATATATATATATATATATATATATATATATATATATATATAAAATTAAATTAAATAAATTTACAATAATACTAATTTTTTCAATAATTATTAAAATTAAAATTATAAATATAATATTCAATTACAATCTTATTAATACTCAGAATGAAAAGTTTCTTATCAACAACATTCTTATAAAACTTGAAAGGAAAACGCGTGGTAAAAACAAACTTAAAATAATAAAAAGTTAGATTATTCAAAAAAGAGTTATTAATTTAAATAAATATAATTATATTTTCATAATCACTAATTTAAAAATATAATAAATAATGTGAAGATAAAAAAATTGATAAGATTGAAATTATTTTAATATAAAAATAAAAAACGTATTTTCTTAAAATATTTTATAAAAATATTAAATTTAATTTTCAAATATTTATAATAATTTATACTCATCAATTATTAAATCAAAACTTCATATTATTTGACTATTAAAAAAATTAACTCATCCACATTATTCATTATCCTTATCACCCAAAAAAATTATGAAATTTAATTTTCAAATATTTATAATAATTTTATACTCATCAATTATTAACTCAAAAATTCATTTTATTTGACTATTAAAAAAATTAACTAATTGACATTATTCATTATCCTTATCACCAAAAAAATATATTTAATTAATTTATAGAAAACTATAAATCTTACTTCCACATTAATTAAACACCAAACAATATGTTTTAAAGTTCTTTGAAATAAGTATATTGGTATATAATAATAAATTGAAATAGATCTATTGTTTCTAATACCAACATATATATTTCTGTCCTGTAAATGGATCCCTGTTGGGATTAGAAACGTGGATAATCCCCGTTAAGATTTGAAATGTGGACAAAATTCATGTAACACAGTCGATAATTCAGATAAAAATAATAAATTTATTAAATTAATACCAAATTTTCTTATAATTAACAAAAAAACAAAAAAAAATTGGGTCAAATTTTGGACCCAATTTTGGAGTTTTAGTTTGGCTCAAATTTTAATTTTTGCTATATATGTTTTGGAGTTTTGGTTTGGGTCACGCTTTAATTTTTGCTATTTAAAATTGGTTTTTACTACATATATTGATTTAGCAATCTGGAAAACACAATGCACTTAAATTGTGGAGATTTTTCAACTTAAACATGTGATTCTAAAGAAACCCTATCATATTTTATTACAATTTAAATAGGAAAATATACCATAAAACCTTTCAAAACGTAGAACAAATAAAATATAGCTAAAAAAATTAAATTTAAATAATTATTATTATTATTATTAAAAGATAACTTTTATTTTTTTTACTCCTTGGTTTTTAATGTAATAAATAAAACATGTTTATAAAAATATTGCAAATTTCTCAATGTAAATAAATAAAACATCTTTATAAAAAATTGCAAATTTCTTAATGTAAAAAGAAGAATAAGGTGACTATTAAAAATAAATTTACTAAGGGGTGGTAGGCTTATAACCCCTTATTGGAAAATTGAAGAATGGTGCAAAAAAGGATTAGAGTCTTGAACATTATGGGAGACTCCCTCCTTATAATAATGAATATGGTCAACAATAGGGAGGCTAAAAACTCAAATTTGAACCAAATTTTGAAAAGAATCAGGTGTAGTTGCAAGAGATTTGAAAGAGACAACTTCTATCACATTTTAAGAGCGCTGAACAGAGAGGTTGATGCCCAAGCAAACATAGCCTACTAGATTGAAGAAATAAGGAGCCTTATCAATGGGATCGAAGGGTTCCAGGTCATCCCATAGGTGCTATGATGGGCATAATTGAGTTGATGCATTGGACACTCTCTAATTGCAAGGACAAAGGCACAAATAACATGATTTTAAAGGACTATAGGGATAATGGAGGCTAATTTCTTCTCCCTAACATATTTTATCCATTCTACTCCCTCACTCCCTCACTCCCTCACCCTTAGCTCACCCTCCACTTCACCCTCCCCCACCTTCTCCACTCCCGTTCTCCTTCTTTTCTTCTTGTCCTTCATCGTATTCTCGATGGTCGGTGCCTCTATCTAACACCACGATAAGAGATATTTTGTTGTATGTTTCCATTAAAAAGCTCCAGGACAGAGATGACAAGATGATGAGGACAGGTGGAGCTAGAATGGTCAGCAGCATGGGACGCAGTTGGTTCTATCCAAGCACTATGACTTGTCACATGAACCAGTCTTTTCCAATTTTGTATAAGCCCTCTGTGTGCGAGCCGAACTTAATGTGGGATCATTGGAGTATTTCGATCAAGCGCGCGACCATTAATACGTAGCAGCCCGCAACTGATCTTGGGAGGGTTGCAATCATGGGGATAAGCAGGGCATCGAGAGGTAATTATCAGCCTATCAGTCACCATTGGTGCTATATAAGAAACAACAAGCACCTCCATAACAGAGGTAGAGCAAAGACTTTGTTCTTGGGAGGATGGCAGGTCAGCTTAGTGAGTTGCCTGGGGTGGTGTTGTGAGAGTTGGGAGGTTGACAGTAAGTGGAAAATTGTTGACCTTATCATCTCCTGGGCTGAGTTTAAAGGCAAGGTGATCACAGTATTTGGGTGGCTACATCTGTGGCTGGTTGAGGAAATTTTAGGGAATTGGAATTGGGATAGAGGAAGCGTAGAGAACATTCAGGGCTCGGTAGCTATATTGGAGTTGCTGGGTGGGGGAGTCAAGTTCTGTGTGAATTCATGTATGAAGAAACATACAAAAATCAGTGGTCAGGCTGTGCTGACACACCAGGAAACTGAGTGGTACTCTGAGACGACGGGTTGGGACGAAGCTTTAGGAACTTGTTTCTGCATTCAGTATCCTGAAGCGGTGGCAATACCTACAAGAGTTAGCGAGGGTTTAAAATGTAGAGGATTACAAGGCAAAGGCAAGGGAAAAATAAAAATAACTAAGACAGAAAGCAGCACTGAGATGGAGATGGAAACCTGGGGGAGTAAGATGTAAACACTCAGGGAGGGCAATCGAATGTATCTTGCCCTTGACGACTATTGCCCTGCACAATTGCAATCACTGTGAACGTGAGCACCTGGAATTATGGGACTGTCTAGAGGATTTGAAGAGAAGTCTTCAATTGCAACAAGAAGAGGATGACTTGGAATGCAGAGAGAAAGAAGCAGAAAAGAACAAAAAGATCAGCCACTTGGAGGACGAAATCTATGCTTTGCAGGGCCAAATTGAAGACCCGAAGATCCAGTTGAAAGGGAATTCCACCACCTCAGAAGAGGACCTGAGCGGCCTCGACTTGAACCGACCAGCCAACCCTGATGTGTTACTATGTTTTAGTTGTCTATGAGTAAATTTTCATGTATCTTTTTGCTTGGCTTGTATTGTTGAAAAGTTGTAGGATCCTTATAGAATCCATCGAGGACCCCCTCATAACTCATGTAGAATGTATCTTGCCCTTGACGACTATTGCCCTGCACAATTGCAATCACTGTGAACGTAACTCGTTGTAAATCAAAAAGTTATGAGTGATAATTTGGATAAACGGGATTATGGAGATGTGCATGGAATCTTGACAACATTAGTGGCAAATGTCTATGTAATTTGGATAGGATAAAGATTCGTTAGCATGTGTATGCATGTGACCTTTCGAGTAGGGATGGTGAATCTAATTTATTATTTCATAAACAATGCATTTTGTGCATCAAGCCAATAAAACAAAAGCTTCGATCAATCAGTTGTGAATCAAGTAGTTGTGAACCAATTTCAAGTCAAGGTGACAAAATTTTTAAATGATTTTTTAAAATGTTGGCTTTTAGATAAAACTTATCTTTCCAAGACACTTTAAGTGCACATCATAAGTACAGCTAATGTCATAATTTTCAATTTGGACTATGCACTGACTTCAATGAATGTTGGTATGGGGCCACTCACATGCTTTCTTCTCTAAATAATATATTTCACATCATGTTTTGTCCAAACATGGATGCTCAATAATGTGTTGCTTAAAAAATTAAGGTAACTATTTTAATTGAAAGTTAATCAAAATCCTAGCCAATTAGGTGTCATCATTGACTTGAAAATGATAGTTTTCTTTTGTGATAATTGACTTGCATATGCAAAATAATGATCTTAAACATGATTGTTGTTTAAGGAATTATAAGTAGATTACACAGTGAAGGATTTCACTATTGTTATATTCTTATCTTATTGTAGAAGTATTAATAGATTTGACGTTGAAAGATTTCAGTGTTTTTATCTAATTGAAGAAGTAATTTTTATCTTATTGTAGGAGAAGTATTTTTATGTTTTTGTAGAAGTATATGGTAATAGAACTAGTTTAAAATAAATTAATTTGATTTATATTTTAACATATAATATAATATATATTATATTTTATTTAAAGAGTAGTGATCGTTGTGTAAGAATTTTATTGGTTTAGGACGAAAACACATTTCAAATAATGAACTCTCTAACTTTTTCTAAAACTCATTTGAATAAAATTTGGGTACCACTAAATTGTTTTTACTTCCTATTATTTTAGAGTTTTGGTTATATTCAAATAATGAACTGTGTTACACATTTTCTAAAACTCATTTGAATAAAATTTGGGTACTACTAAATTGTTTTTCCTACCTATTATTTTCGAGTTTTGGTTACAAATAAGTCGATAAATAAAGTACTTTTATGGGATCGATTTCTAAATTGGAGTAATATTGAATGGGTTATAAATGATCATCTAATTTTTTATTTTTTATTTTTTTTTGTCCATGGTCGGTTGTGGCAGTTAATTTTTGAAGAAAAAAAATATATATATTTGAGAAAATTTCAATCTAAAAATGGATTTCGGAAAATAAAAAAATAATAATAAAAAAGTTTCATGTAGAGATTTATTTAATATTATTTTACTTTTATGTATATTCCAAAATATTTATTAGCACGAGATTTAATAATATTTTAAATATATTATTTCTAATTTTTTATAAATTTTTCTATATAGAATTTTTATTACAACTTTCTATATATATTGGACATTTTCATTAATTTTCAGTAAAAGCATGTTATAACTATATTCAAGGATTTTAGTGGGTTCAACCTAGCCATTGGGAAACCAGGTTTGGCCACCAAACAACATTATAAGCCATTCAAAAACAAAATTGAGACCAAACAAAATCAGGCATATTGTTATTCATTAGAGAATCCACTAGAGCTAGATCCTTCGCACTTGAACCTGATAATTCAGACTGTGGAAGACACGGGATATGTTTCTCGATGCGGCTGAGACTAACATTCTACTGGTGAATTTGGAATAGGATAATTTGAAATTCTTACTAGATTTATTGAAAACCAGGATCAGGCTTAACGGAGCCAGCTGGGGGGTTCACTATGGCCTTGGCCACAATGTTCTTCATCACCAATAGAGGTGAACATTCTTCTTGTATTGAGAAGTGCAACCTTTGGAATGACTAGGGTCGTGGACCAGATCTCTCCAATCTACCAATTGAGACTCTTCTTATGCACTATGATTAAGTTATGTTTCTCAATTTGAAATTAATTGTCGAACCTGAGCTGGGGTACCAGTATGATAAGAGCGGGCTCCATATTGGATGAGTTGTGTGACTGATTTTTAACCTCTTCCTCGTGGATGGAGAGCATGAGATTGAACATTGTCTCCCTGCTTCCTCGTGTGCCTTCCCTGACCCCGACCACCTCTTCTCGAAGAGCTAGAACCAGAGGAAGTTGTTGGCACAAGGGGGAAAACGATAAATGGGCTACACAAACATGCACAAGGCACACAAGCAGTCACAACTTAGCAATTTTGATATTGCCGCCCCCAAATGAAACGAAACAACCCAAAAAAGTTTCATCGGGTGCCCTCACACAGCGCGCCTGACTGAATGAAGGCACAAGGGAGAAAACGGAAAAAGGGTTGCACGAATGTGCACAAGGCACATGGGCGATCACAGCTTAACAATTTTGATACGGCTACCCCCAAACAAAAAGACCCGTCCCGAACACATTTCATCAGCCACCGTCACATGGCGTGACGCGGCGTGACCAACCAAACGAAGGGAAAAACCATGATGCTTCTCAAAAAAACAGTGGATATGACAAAAACCTTGCAACAAGTTGCACAGACCATGAGTTTGGAGTAGCCTAACGGCTTGGGGTCCTGACAATTACAATGACAGTAAAGACCTAGTAAATTATCACAACATGGAGGCATTGAATAGCTAACTTTAGGCCTGAACCCAACAATTAACCTAAGAGTGGGATGGGTCTCCCACCCATGGCATGGAGCTACACACCCAAGCTCCCCAAGCCCACTTAAGACTGAACACAAAGGTGAAACAAGCTGGGTATGCCACCCAAGGCAGGGAACAACATGTCCAGCTCCCCGAACCAACTATTTGACTGTCTTATATTTAACTATATATTCTATATTTTTGGCCATCAGTAATTTGTCCTTTTTGGGATACATTTTTTTTACTATTTTTTTTAACTATTTAATTATTTTATATTTGACCATATATTTTTTATTTTTTTGCCAAAATCCATTTATTTTTCCTTTTTTGAATAATATATTTTACTATTTTATATTTAACTATAACTATAATTTATTTTTAATTATTTAATTATTTTGTATTTTATATTTTATCTTTAACTAATTTTTAACTATTTAACTATGTTATATTTAACTATAATTGTATTTTATTTTTATCTATTTAACTATTTTATATTTAACTATAATTCTCTATATTTAATTGTCTATATATATTTTATATTTAACTAATTTTTTTGGTGTTTTTTTTTTGCATGGTTATAAATATAAATTCATATCCGTAAGGTAGGTAAATAAATTAATAAAATATTTTACTAATACTCAAATTAAACAACTTAAATTTATTTAGGGCATGTACCTCCTTTTAAATTTAAAGGATTTTGTCCACCGGGTCTTGGATAGACGATGATCGAGTGCCTTGTTAAGACACTCCTTAATGTGAAGTCACCGCCTCAATTCTCTGCCCGATTAGGGTGATGTATTTGGACATGATGATGAAGATGTAGTCCTACCCAGCTTACAAAAAACAAATTCAAGAATTTTGATTGATTTACATATTTATGACATGAAAATTATGTGAAAATCTCATGGGCACTTTTAGATTAAAATTTCATCTAATTAAACATTTTTTACACGTAGGATACGTCAAATTTCAATAAGTCCATCGATGATAAAAAATATTCAATGGGGAAATCTTTGTATGACACAATGCCATCCGTAGATGGCCACTTGAATCAACCAATATTTGCATGACACAATGAAATCTATAGATGGACAATTGAATCCTTCATGAGCAGGAAAATTGGGTAAACTAGTTAGTAAAGTCTTTGTCATGTATTGAAGACCCGTTTGGGAATGTTACATATTGTAAAGAAAATTTATTTTAGTCAAAGTAAAATCAAAAGACCCTCCAAGATCTCGTCATGGTGCAAAGATAAAGTCATCCTACATGAAGGGATAAGTTAGCCTAAAGATAGTAATTTGTACCCCTCAAAAGCCTATATATAAGAAGGAACTCAACCTCATTTGGACATACACTCAAGCAAGTTTTATCTCCTCTAGATAGAAGCTGGAAAAGGAAGAAAAAGAAGAAGAAGAGAAAGATCAAAATTTGGGCCTCTCTCTCTCTCTCTCTTATGTTAGGGTTTCTAGAGTTGTTGGGAAAGTCGAAGTGCTAGAAATTTGTTGGGAAAGTCAAAGTGCTTGAAATTTTTTGGGCAAGTCGAAGTGACAGAAAGTTACTAGATAAATCAAAGTGCTAGAAAGTTGTTGGGAAAGTCGAAGTTTTGGACAATTGTTGGGGTTGAAGTTGCAGAAAAAATTGTTGGGTCAAATTTCTAAAAGAAATTGTTGGGTCGAATTTGCAAAAGAAATTGTTGGGCCGAAGTTCCAGAAGAAAATATTGGGTTAAATTTGCAGAAGAAATTGTTGGGTCGAATTTGTAAAAGAAAATGTTGGGTTGAAGTTGTAGAAGAATTTTTCAGGTCAAAATTGTAGGAAAAAAGGTTGGGTCAAAGTTGTAGAAGAAACTACTAGGTAAAAGTTCCAGAAGAAATTTTTGGGTCGAATTTGCTAAAGAAAATATTGGGGTCGAAGTTGCAGAAGAAACTGTTGGGGTTGAAGTTGCCGAAGAAAATGTTGGGGTTGAAGTTGCTGAAGAAGTTGTTGAGGTCAGAATTTTCAGAAAGAAAGCTCATCAAGGGGAAACATTGACTTGATCTTGGAGGGGTCTGTGTCAAAGGTCATAGTTATTGGAATTCATCAATTGAATTTCTATAAGAAGAGAAGAGTTATTGCCGGTTTTCCTCTCAAAGGAGAGGTTTTGGCCCTCGCTGATTGACTACATATTGTGTCCTATTATCTCATTTATTTTATTGTTTGATAGTTTTTTGATAATAGAGAACACTAATAATAATCAAGTGAAATATGAATCTAATAAAGTTAAGTAAAAATACATCACAAGAAGTTATCAAAGTAAGATAAATCACCTAATTTAGTTGCCCTATATTTCTCAACATGGTGTCAGAGCTAAGGTGACAAGACAAGGAAAGACAGTTTGTGGAAGGCCATCAAAAGGAATATCGATGGTGGAGACATCAACCAATCAAAGGAACTCATAAGGGACAAGAAATCTAAACAAGAAGGACCATTCATCACATATCAAGGATCATCACATCCCAAAAGGAAGAAGGCCTCAAAACCCTAACTCATCCAAAGAAAGGTTCTACACTTGAAGCATTCTTGAGAAGCTCACACAAAGAATAGCTCAAGGACCCTACTTCCACTCAAAGAAGGACCACACATTGAAGCATCTTGAAATCTCTACATCCAACGGAAGCAGGAAGAAACACTGCCATCATCAAGAAATTAAGGTGATATCTCTCTTATTAAGTTAAGGATCACTATCAAGAAAGACATCTTCATCAAGAAGACATCTTCTCTTATCAACATCATCAAGAAAGACATCAAGTTGAAGATTTCATCAACGAGGAGTATCTTCACTTGAAGTATATTTATATCTATGTCATAATCTATCAAAATGACTTCATTTTTCAAGGAAAGAAACAAATTGGTTGGGTCATCAAACTTTATTGCATGCAAGAAGAGGATAGATTTGATCCTCATAGAAAATGAATTCGTTGGATATGTTAAAGGTTCAATCACTAAGCCTCCAAATGAAGGAGCTCAAGCTCTAGATAAGTACATAAAAGGGGAAGTAAGGGCTGAAAGGATCCTTATCGAATCCATCAAGGACCCCCTCATACCTCATGTAGAAAAGTTGAAAACATCAAAAGAGATATACGAGAAGATATTAGAATTGTTCTCCGTACGCACCGCTAGATAAGTCATATCTTTGAGAACCGAGATGTATAAGATGAAGGTATCAAAGGAAGAAGGAATAGGCTTATATCTTATGAGGGTTTCCTAAATAAGAGATCAAATGAAAGAGTTGGGAGAAATAATGTCTAATAAATAAATGACCACCATGGTGCTCAATGCATTTCCTAATGAATGGGGAAACTTTGTATCATGCATATATAGAAATAATGAAGGCACTCCATTCAATGAAATTTGGTAATCATATAATATTGAATAAATCAGGGTAAAAACAAATAATGATGTGGGACCAAGCGAATGATTCCAAGTCTCTACTGTCATGGCTAAGAGGAAAGGAAATTTTGGGAAAAAAGAAGAAGATCAATATGTCAAAGATCCAATGCTATGGCTGTCATGAATATGGGCACTACAAGAGAAATTGTGATAAACTCAAGAAGGGCAACTAAAAAATAGGAAGGGCAGAAGCCCATGTCACTGAAGAAGTGGAAGAAGTTGAAAATAAGAAAAAGAAGGAGTAAGTGAAAGATCTCTTCTACAATTTTTCGTGAAAGATAGTTATCATGGTAGAAATAATTACAAGTACAATGGGATGCATCATGTTAGAAGATCCAATTGAAGCAAGAGCTCATGACATCATTATAAGGATAGCTAAAGTAGAAGAAAAAATGGTTGTAGGAGTCATCATAGAAAGAAAGTAGCTCTTGGTAACCTCATTGAAAGTATAAGTAGTACTTCTGAGTAGAATAAAGTCATCTAGCATAGAATTCATCATGCATTATCATCATTATGAAGGATAAATGGTAGGATGAGGATAATCAAGGTCCTTCGTTGGAATATTCATTAGAATATTCACCTCTCTTGGAATATAAGGAAGTGCCTCATTCATCATTTCACCTTGTGTGGAATCTGTTGTTTAAAAGGAATATGGTATGGTAAAAAAGGAGTGTATCATGTCAAGATGGTTGAAGTAATTTCAATCAAGGAAAGGTCTACCGAAGGAATTCTAGATTCCAAAAAGAAGAAAAGAGGTATGTATATATTTGATAGATTAAGTCATGTCATCATATAGTTCAGTTGATAGCATGGATAAATGCTCTACTTCATGAGCATGATCACAGAAAATGGATATATTCCTTTGGAAAGATGCATGAAGGCATGGTTTACATATTGTGAAGATGAAATCAACATAATATGTCCTCATATGGGATATGAGGGGGTTGAAAAATATGAAGGAACTATGGATGGAAGTTCTTGGGGGAAAATATGTAAATAAATAAAGAATAGATTGTGAAAGATGCAACTATGGTCACAAAAATCAACATTTGATGTCTAGAATAATTGGCTATGAAATCTCCATAATGAAGGAATCAAGAACCTGATGAGTTCTGTAAAGAAAGGAAACCCTTGAAATTGAAAGTATTGGAGATGTGTTTATGAATGTGCAGGATTTTGATGTCGCAAGAAATTTGATGTCATGATGAAAGGCCATAACAAAAGGTAACTTTGATTTAATGTTCATTTTTCCTTTTTATTTGAACAACATCTTGATGGGTTGATACAGGGCTACCAAAAGAGACTTGTAAATGTCACCTACAAATAGTACTCATATAGTGGGATGGAATATCCTGAAGGAAACATGACTTGGAAGAGGTAGTTGTATAAAGAAAAATCCAGATGTGGACTAGAAGATCACTTTCCAATGAAGAGAAGGATGACATGACTGACATGGTTCATGAAGTAAAGTGATGGATGGTCGTTTCCCTACAATACGAAGGCTCCATAATGATGGAGAATAAATTGATGACATCGAAATGAGGAACTCTACAAGTAGTTTAAGGTACCATAATCTCCACCAAAAGGAAGAAATTTGTTGTTGGAAACAAGTCACTGGTTAAGAGGGAGCTTGGATAAGTCCATGGATAAGAGGGAGCTTGGGTACATACCTTTTATAGGAATGGGTATATCTTTCCTAGTTGAGAGGGAGAGATAGACACATCATTCTTGTTTTCAATTCCTGAAGAAATAATGGAGGATTGGGTAAGCATCTAAAATCTGATACTCTTTGAGGATGAGGTAGGGCATCCAAGATAGGAGTAGTCGTAGAGGAAATTCCTTGAGGATGTGGTATTTCAAGATAGGAATTTTCCTGGAAGGACATACCCTATGAACACTTGGGTGGTGTATGTTCCTTGAGAGAAAATGATGATGGTGTATGTGAGTCATTGGTCTCGCCAATGTTTTTCTATGATCTTGTGGAGAGATAAAGCTATTATTCAAGGCCTTTCTATGTGATAATGCTGGTTAATTTGATGCAAATAAATGACTTACCAATCTTACTCTTCTTATGAGAATTTTTCATATCTAGAATGTCCAAGTACCTTGTAAGGATTATGAATATCTCCCTAGTTAACAAGAAGTGTTGAAATATGTATCTCGATTCAGTCTTCATAATAAAAAATGTTCTCCTTTATAAAAAGTCAAAGGATCTTAGTTCAGTTTGGTGAACAATACATGTTTCCCCAGTTGTGTAGGTTCAAGTCTCCAAAGACATGTTGTAATCTGTCCATTTATAGCATTTATGAAATAGTTGTATCTAGTGCATTTTAGTGGTAGTTGATCTTTCTAAACTACCAATTATCTAAAAAATTTGGTTCTAGTTTTAAAAAACACCAATTCTCTAAAAATAATTCTTACAATTTAAAAATGAAACACAAGTGATTTAATATAATTATTAGATTATCTTCAACTTAATTGTCACAAGGATAACTGCAAATTTTAAGCCAATGGCTATATATCATTAGCTAACTTCAACTTCAAGTCAATGCTTACATCTAAATAGTTGTCATAATTTGGACCACCTAACTTTAACTTCAAATCGACGTTTACCACCTTTCAATTTGTTTACAACTTTCACAAAATTATATTATGATAATATATATGTACATATCATGTGTAATAGTTTTTCAGAAAATTAAAATTAAGTTTAAGAACAGTGTATCAAAAACAATACGTAAGTACGTTATGGAAACATTTATCCCTTGATTAACTCTAGATTTCCATAATGGAAACCAAACTGAGAAGAATAGTCAAGGATCAAGGAAGATGTTAAAATAAATCATAGATTTAGTCGAAAGTTGTTAGAAAATTAAATATTACAGAACAATGCAACACATAAAATATGCGGAAAACACAAGCATACAAAACACATAAAACCAAAGGGACACAGATATACATGGTTCACCCAGTTTGGGCTACGTCCACCCCGAACAACTAGTCATTCCTTTCTATTATCCAACAAAATGAAGAGACACAACCTACAGCAGATCCGTTGTAATATCCTCCGTTCTCTCGCACAATATCCCTGTCTATTTCTTGCTCTGAGAATACACATACAATACACAGCCGCAATACAATACCCTCATACAAGCGAGGGGTTGGCTTCTAGGGAAAAAAACCCTAAACTAAACATAACTTCTACCGTCATATCATCCGCCTAATGAACAGCTCAGATTGACTAGAAATTACTATACTTTTACAAGGCAATTTTACATCTGTTTTTAGCTTCGGGGGCGCTACCCCCGAAAACCCCCACCAGGGGGGGGGGGCTCCATAAAGTCGCAGCCCCCCCCCAGGCAGTGTTTAATTTCAAGCAGTGTTGCTGCCCCATTAAGGTACAAGGGTCCAACGTTGTGATAAAAAATAAACAAGATAATCAGGCTCCACACCCAACAATCTCCCACTTGGAGACTGATTGTAGCAACTGCATCGCTGCTTCATTTGCTGGACATTGACTTCTCTTTGGACCTGGCTATTTCTCATCTTCATCGTCATTCTTGAAGACCAATTGAAACTAAGCATATTCTCAGTTTCTCCCTGGTTACAACTTTTGTTAGCATATTTGCAGGGTTCTGGCTAGTGTGTATATTTTCTAGCTTCAACTGTCCATCTTCCAATACTGACCGTATGAGATGGTACTTGAGCTATTTGTGTTTAGTCTTGGAATGAAATGTTGATTTCTTTGCAAGATGAATGGCACTTTCACTATCATTGTATAATGTGCCCATATCATGCTTCTTACCCAATTCATCCATAAACCTTTATAACCAAATTATTTCTTTACTAGCCTCTGTAGCAGCAACATACTCTACTTCTGTTGTTGAAAGTGCAACAACACTTTGGATTTTTGAAACCCAACTAACAGTTGTTCCACCTATAGTAAATGCATATCATGTAGTGCTCCTCCTGTTATCTCTGTCACTTGCCATATCTGCATCAACATATCCCTGTAGAGCAATGTTTGAACCACCAAAGCATAATGCTTGATTTGTGGTACCTCTCAAATATTTGAGAATCCATTTTACTGCCATCCAATGTTCTTTTCCTGGATTATTCATGTACCGGTCATTAAACTCTAACGTACAAAATATCAGCTTTGTGTACCACGTACATTAAGCTTCCAACTGTTGATGCATATGGAACTTTAGACATATAATCCATTTCTTCTTGGGTCTTTGGGCACATCTCCTTACTAAGTTTGAAATGGCTAGCAAAAGTTGTACGAACTAGTTTTGCATTCTGCATATTAAATCTTATCAACACTTTTTGTATATACTCATTCTGAGACAATGTTAATTTGCGACTTTTCCTGTCTCTAGTTATTTTCATACCAAGGATTTGTTTTGCAGCTCCAAAATCCTTCATTGCAAATGAATTTGCCAATTTTCTTTTGAGCACATTTATTTCCTGCATGTTAGACCCTGCAACAAGCATGTCATATACATACAGTAAAAATATAATATAGCTGCCATCATTTTGCCTTTTCAGATAAACGCAATGATCAGAGTTACATCTAGTATAACCTTGTTCAAACATAAACTTGTCAATTTTTAGATACCACTGCCTTGGAGCCTGTTTTAAGCCATACAAGCTCTTCTTTAACTTGCACACTAATTTTTCTTTCCCTTTGACCTCATATCCTTCTGGTTGCTGCATATATATCTCTTCCTCCAAATCTCCATGGAGAAATGTTGTCTTCACATCTAACTGTTCAAGATGTAAATCTTCCGCTACTACAAAACTTAAAATAGTTCTAATTGAAGTCATCTTAACAACAGGAGAAAATATTTCATCAAAATCAATACCTTTCTTCCGTGCAAACCCCTTCACCACAAGTCTAGCTTTGTACCTATGTTTTCCTCCATCTTCTTCCTTCAACCTGTAAACCCATTTATTCTACAATGTAGTTTTACCATAGGCAACCTGACTAAGTCTTAAGTCTGGTTATGCATTAAGGAGCCCATCTCTTCTTCCATGGCTAGCTCCCACTTCTTCCTGCTTTCAACCTGCATTACTTCTTCATAACATTCGGGTTCACCAGAATTAGTCAAAAATAAATAATATAATGAAGGAGAGTATCGTTCAGGGGATCTGCTTATCCCGGTAGATCTTATAACACCACTTTCAGGTGTTTGAGGTGCCTGTTGCTGTTGTAGTGGTTGCTGTTGTTGTGGTTGTTGATTATTATTATTTTTAGGCACCTTTAATTTTCAGTGATCTCATCAAGAACTGTGTATTCCTTATTTTCCTTTTCCTGTTTTTGTTCCTGCAACTGATTCGTATACAAGACCTTTTAATTGAATATTACATCTCTGCTCCTAATGATTTTGTGATTTTCATAATCATATAAGCGATAACCAAAATCATTAACACCATATCCAATAAAGGTATATTTCTTTGATTTTGCCTCAAGCTTTGTTCTATTTTCTTTATTAATATGGACAAAGGCCTCACAACCAAAAGGCTTTAAAAAAGAGTAGTTTACCTTTTACCCGTCCATGCTTCCTCTGGAATACCACCATCCAAGGAACTTGAATGCCTGATGTTTATTAGATAAACAACAGTATCTACAACATCTACCCAAAATTGTAAAGGCAATCCTGCGTGCAATCTCATGCACCTTGCACACTCCATGATTGTTCTGTTCATCCTTTCTGACACACCATTTCCAAGTGGTGTTCTTAGAACTGTCTTCTCTTTGCGAATTCCATGCTCTGAATAGTACCTATCAAACTCTTTGCTGCAATATTCACCTCCATTATTTGATCTGATACACTTCAACTACTTTCCTATCTCAATCTCAACCAAAGCTTTCCATTTCTTAAAAGTATCAAATACATCATATTTATCCTGAATACAATAAATCCAAGTTTTTCTAGTTGCATCATTAATAAAAGTAACATAATAACGAGAGCCACCAAGAGATGATACCTGAGTAGGTCCACATACATCTGTATGCACAAGCTCTAATTTTTCGCTCTTCTTTTCTTTCCCAACTCTGAGAAATCTGACTCTCTTCTGTTTTCCATAAATACGGTTCTCACATAAATCCAAATCAACATTCTTCAAACCCAGCAACAAATTTCTTGAGTGAAGAATCTTCATCCCCTTCTCACTCACGTGTCCGAGCCTATGATGCCATAATGCTGCATATAATCCTTTGGAAGTTAAAGCATTAATAGAGTTAGAAATACCATTGCATAAATACAATGTACCAACCTTTTTGCCTTTTACTATTACCAGGGCTCCTTTGGCGACCTTCCAATTTTATCTGTGAAAGTTGTCGCACAACCTTCACCACCTAACTGCCCTATTGAAATAAATTTTTTCTTCAGATCTGGAACATGCCTTACCTCCTTTAATAGCCATTGGTTTCCATTCTACTATTTTACAAGAACCTTACCCATTCCAACAATTTTACAAGGTTTAGCATCACCCAAATGGACTTGTCCAAAATCTCCTTGAACATAGTCATGAAAATATTTCTTATCAGGTGCGGCATGGAATGAGGCCCCTAAATCTACAACCTAAGAATCAGTAACATTTTTGAAAGAAATAATCAAAGCATCTTGTAACACATCACCTGTCACATTTTCTTCATGATTGTTTTCTTGTTGTGCGTCTCCTTCTTTTCCCTTTCGAGATCTACAGTCTTTCTTTAGGTGTCCTTTCTTTCTGCATTTCTAGCACACTATCCCCGATCTGGACTTGGATCTACCTTTTTTTGATTTATTGTGATATCCCGAGCTCTTTCCTCTTTCCATTCTTCTTCCCCTAGACTCTGTACTCAAAGCATTACCCGATGTCTCACCAAAGATTTTCTGTTGCATTTCCTCGCTAAGAATAGCACCGACAACATCGTCAAATTTTAAAGTACTAGATCTAGAGACAAAAGTTACTAATGACCATAACTAAACCATTCCAACTTTTTGGCAATGAGCACAAAAATAACAGAGCTCTAACTTCATCATCAAAGATTACCCCTACAAAACTTAACTGACTGGTAATTGTATTAAAATCATTTAAATGGTCTGTAACAGATCCACCTTCTGACATCTTCATATTAAATAAATGTTTCATAAGAAATACCTTATTTGAGGCCGAGGGTTTCTCATATAGTTTCGCCAACGCCTTAATCAAGCCCTATGTTGTTGTTTCCTTTGAAATATTGAAGGCTACCAATGCCGCGAGGCACAATTGTACTATTCCGAGTGCCTTTCTATCGAGAAGCTCCCATTCTACATCTGTCATAACCGTCAGCTTCTTTGTTTTTCCACTCAATGGTAGGTACAGATCTTTCTGATACAGATAATCTTCCATCTGCATCTTCCACAACGGGAAGTTTTGGCCGTTAAATTTCTTGACCCAAAAATTACCATCTTCCACCATTTCTCCCACTCGAACCAGGAACCCTTCTTTCCTACGAGTTTATCAGCCAAATAGAACTTCAGCTTCAATATCAGTTGTTATAAAATTAAATATTACAGAGCAATGCAACACATAAAATATGTGGAAAACACAAGCACACAAAACGCATAAAACCAAAGAGACACAAATATACGTGGTTCACCCAGTTTGGGCTACGTCCACCCCAAACAGCCAATCCTTCCTTTCTATTATCCAGCAAAATGAAGAGACACAACCTACAATAGATCCGTTGTAATATCCTCTGTTCTCTCGCACAGTCTCCCTGTCTATTTCTCGCTCTGAGAATACACATACAATACACAGCCGCAAGACAATACCCTCATACAAGCGAGGGGTTTCCTTCTAGGGAAAAAAACCCTAAACTAAACATAAATTCTACCATCAGATCATTCGCCTAATGAATGGCCCAGATCGACTAGAAATTACTATACTTTTACAGGGAAATTTTACATCTGTTTTTAGCTTTGGGGGTGTTGCCCCCGAAACCCCTTGCCAGGGGGGGGCTCCATAAAGTCGCAACCGCCTCCCCTGGACCCCCCAGGCAACATTTAATTTTGGGCGGCATTGCCGCCCCATTAAGGTACAGGGGTCCAACGCTATGATACAAAATAAACAAGATAATCAGGCTCCACGCCCAACAAAAGTGTCCATGCTCATTAACAAAATGCATATCAAAATTGGCTGTGGCAGCCATGAAAGCTAGGTATAAAAAATAGACCAAAAAAACATGAAAATACTAAAAACCATAAGTATATGAAAGGTTTACCATGATAACCTCACATCATGAAGAGCCCATGCAATTAACTAGGAGTGTGATGCACAAGGTGGCAAAGAGGTGGAAGATCTCGATCTCAAAGCAATTTTAACTGCATTTGTTGCAATTGATCGTCCATAATTTAACAAAGGAGATGTGCTACAAAGAGAGTTCTAAGGTACTTGAAGGGAACTCAATACTTTGGGCTCAAATACATAAGGTGGAGGACTTCAAACTAGTCAGATATATAGATTCAAACTTTGACGGGGATAAGGAGAATGGAGTGTTTAATGGAGAAACAAGTGAATGCTACTGCACTTTTGATTTGATAATTCTTTTGCAATCAATTTGGCCAAAAATCCTAGAATCCATGATTGTACAAAGTCCATCAACAAAAGGTACCCTTCATTTTTTTTTCAAAGAGAGAAAAAAAGATGTTTGTTATTAAAACAGTACAATTAACTATTACATAGAGACATCATCTATAAGTCCTATGCAAGCAAGCTAGATCAGGATAATGACAGTTGCTCCCAGCCATTTCAAAACATCAACATTTCTCTGTTCAAAAGATGAGCCCAGAGAATAATAGTCTAATGACATCGATTACACAAAATTGGGAGAGACAAAAGCATCCATATGAATGCATTCAATGTTGGCTATGAGTGAAACATAAAAAAACCCATATGATATATGAGACAAAAAAAAGATCTGGCTCGCTTGTAAAGAAAACCCGACTCGCCTGTAAAGGATGAAGAAAGCCTAACATGTGATAAAAAAATAAGCAGAAATGCTTGTATAAAGATGATATAAGGATCCCTTTGCTTCATAACAGGCTCGCTTACAGTTGTAGAAAAAAACTGGCTCGCTTGATAATGACATCTAGGCTCACTTGAAAATCAAGAACAGAAATTAAGACAGTGGAATATTAGAGGAATATTCTAGGATTGAAGCTCTGTAGTGTGAAATCTGGATGGACCCATAGGGTACCTCCAAGCCTTTTTTAGACAGTAGATCAACCCTCATATTTTTTTCTCAAAAGATATGCTGCAGTGAAAGTGACTGAAATTTGGAGAGAATATGTAGAACTCGCTCAGCCCATCCGCTAAGGTGTTGTCCCTGCATCCTGCATTTACCATTGATACCATATATAATGAACTTAGAGTCACCGTAGATGTGAATAGAGGATAATTGTAAATGAAAAGCCACCATAATCCCACTCCACAAGGCCATGAGCTCCACCTTATTGTTAGTACTAGAGCCACCATTCCAGTAAATGAGGTAACGTTCCCTAGCTACAAGTTGAATCCAAGCCCAACAACCACATAAACCATCCTTTTGTACCCCATCAAAGTAAACCGCATGAAGAGAGATATGATGAGGATGGGCACGAAAAGATAAGTCAGCCACAGGAAATGATGGAATAGGTCAGACCCCCATCCATCTCATGATGGTGCCATGTATCCTCAGGATATTGAAAAGTATATCTTGAAAAATAGATCGATTTCGGGCGCACCAAATCTCCCAAAAAATAAAAAAAGGAAAGGGTTTATAAATACCATTAGTAGCAGCCCATACCATGATGGTGTCAACACAATCTGTAGGCCTCCAGTTTGTGTCCTTTAGAAGGACAAAAAATAGTCCCCATATGTGAAGAGATAACGTGCACGAAAAAAAATAGGTGCAATATAGATTCCTCATGATTATGGCAGAAAGGGCACCTCCTCGGCCCATGAAAACCACGATTGTTTAGGGAATCCCAGGTTAGAATTTTCCCCTTCCAGAGCAGCCAACCAAATAGCAATATCTTATTTGGCACATGCCACGTCCATGCCTGATGAAACAAGGATGAGGAACAGTCCCCAATTTGTTCTTTGATGATATGCAAATACAGATCTTTCACCTGTATACTGCTATCCCGCTGAATGCAACACCAAATGATTCTGTCCCATTATCTTTTGTAAGTAAGCCCCAAGCCTTGTAGAATGCCCTTTAATCTATCCCATGCAACTGAATCCAATCCATGTAGGTCAAGTTAAAATGCAGATTTCCAAATCGGAGCTCCAAGTTCCCATTGTGAAATGAGATCAAATAAAAAAAAGAAGCCTCTATGCTTAGGCCTGTGGATTAATACCGGGCCAATGCCATCATTCGGGCTCATCCCAATAATTCTATCAATGCTGATAAGGATCTTCTATCCTCCACCAAAATTCCAAAATAGTTGCTTACCCAGAATCTTCGTAATCCTTGTAAAACTGCACCATATCATTTATGCATTTTTAACGAAACAAATGTAGCCACGGTATAGTGAAGGAAGGGGATCACCCTGTATGTACTTATAGGAGATAATCAACGACCAAGCCCCTTGCCATTTAGAACACGCCACATGGATTTTGTTAGCAAAACATTAGTGAAACTTCGAATATCTAGTAAACCCCAGCCACCAAATCTCTTAGGCTTTGAGATTTCAGATAATTTAAATAAATAGAATTTCTTATTGTCAGTCGCACCTGCCCATATAAAATGGGAAATAATGGCATTTAATTTCTGTACAATGAAAACCGGAAGGTGAAAAAATGAGCCCAGTACACCATAAGTTGTGATAAAACAACTTGAACCATAATATATCTACCCCCGAGAGAGAGCCACTTGTTTTTCCACTTCATAATCTTACTCCTAAATTTATCGATCAGCCAAAGCCAATCCCAGTTTTTATAGGCACATGGTTTTAGTTTGAATCCAAAGTAGGTGAGTCCCTGCATAAGATGACTTGTTTTCACTCCTAAGAACCCATCAATAAAGGTAATTTCATCCATATCCCCCATATCATATAAAATTATGGACTTCCATTTATTGATGCACGGACCCAAGGCAGCTCCAAAACGGGTAAGTATAAAGAGCAAATAAAACCATTGATTTCTAATAAGCTTCCCGAAAACCAGCAAGTCATCCACAAAGATAGAGTAAGAAATGCATACCGTGGGTGAGAAGGTGAGGCCCTCAAAATAGCATTCATTTTTGCCTTCTTCATGAGGTTAATGAACCCGTCCATGGTGGGAATAAAGATGAGTGGAGGCAGTGCGCATCCCTATCTAAGGCCTCTCCCTACCACGAAGAACTCAATAGGCATACCATTGATGAGGACAACATATCAGACAGAGCTGATACACACCATAATCCAGCAAATAGAACACATAGAAAGGCCAACATTGAGCAAAACAAGTTGGATGAATGACCAATCTACCGTATCATATGCTTTGTGTAAGACGATCTTCATGATCAAAGCCTCCTTTTTATGAGCATGAATCATATGCATTACTTCTTGTGCGACATCAATGGCGTCATGAATCGATCTCCCTTTCAGAAACCCATATTGATCCACTGAAATGTATTTGGATTAAACCCCTTTGATTCTATTGGAAATGATTTTCGAAGTGATCTTATATATCACATTGCACAAAGAAATAGGTCTATAGTCTGCAAATGATTTTGGATCATATGCTTTAGGAATCATGGCCAGAAAGGTTGAATTCATATTACCTAGTACACATCTTGCCAAACAAACCTGTTCAATCACTGCGTGCATCTCTTCCTCAAGAATACCCCAGAAATGAAGGAAAAACTCAGCCGACCAACCATCTGGTCTAGGGATTTTGTCATGGGTGAAGGATTTGAGAACTTCTTCTCTCTCCCCCTTTGAGACAGGACTTTCCAAAGGACCATTAGCCGCTCGGTCGAACATACGAGGCATGTGCTCAAGTACCCAAGTCTGACAATTTGCATCAATATCCAAATCTGCTTTATAGAATTTAGGGAAGTGATTAAGAGCCTCCAATTGAATCTCTTTGGTAGTGTATTTTGTAGTTCCATTTAAGGCCTATATCTCTCAAATAACATTCTTGTTGTGATGACCATTTGCACATTTATGGAAAAAACTTGTATTCAAATTGCCCTCCTTCAGCCATTGGATTCTGCTCTTCAGTTTCCAAGTTATTTCTTGAATATTGAGGATTTCCGACTTTCGTGATTCAAGCTCCTCCAGGGTGGAGTATACAAAGGAATTTGGCGGGTCCTGTAACATGTCCTTATATATATTGGATATATTGTCTTCCATATTCTGAAACCCCTCTTTAAGTGCCCTTTTCTTTGCCCTTTCCCATTTCTTTATCAAGATCTTAAGACGCTTAAGTTTGTCCGCCAGTTTGTCCCATCCCTTATAACCTGCACTTAGAATATTCGATCGCCATAAATCCGTTACAAGCTTATTAACAGACGGATCTAGAAGCCACACCCTGTCGAACTTAAAAGGAAAACCTTCATATTTTGGTTCGTGATGCCAAGATAATATAAAAGCCATATGATCGGAGAGAGAAGAAGAAATGACACGAGAGCGCATATTACCCATGAGTCGTAATATGGATGACTTTATCATTGATCAATCAAGCCTTTTGGCAATGTATTCCGATCCTTTGCGTCTATTAGTCCACATCGGGACCACCAGAATAGGCTTAATGTCAATTAGCCCAAAATCATTTAGAATCTTCCCTATCCTCTCCGCAAGAGGATCATTTCGAGCCTTTATTCCCCAAGATTCATTTGCTTCCAGAGTCGAGTTGAAATCCCCCATTACCACAAGATTTTTTTATAGTCAGGATCCCGGAATGTTCCATTCTATCCCAGAATGCAGCACGATTCTAGCAGGGGGCGTAAAGGTTAATAAGAGATATTTGTTCATATATCCCTTGAAAGGATCCATGAAGGAATATGCCCCCAAAAAAATTATACGCTTTTAAATTCACCATAGTCGTGTTCCACAAAAAAATCATACCACCAACCCAACCGATAGCATCAATCCCCACAGCCCGCCAACCCGGACACATGCTGAGAGAAAGTTTAATAGCCGAAAATCTATCACACAAAGTTTCTCGAAAAAAATCACTGAAGGATGAGAATCAGCAATCATCTCACGCAGGCGAAGAAGTTTAAACGGGTCGCCCATCCCTCTAATATTAATTGAAAGGATACAATTCATTACAGACCAACATTAAGGCTGCTAGCTTTAAGGGTCTAGAATTCTTCCATTGCAGAGATAGGAACATCCCGAAGATCAGATAGCTCCCCTTGAAATAAGGATTTGGTTTTGTTGCGATCTCTAAAATGTTTGGAGCTAGATTTAGAAGTTTTCCTAACAGTGATATTAGAGGCAGATGTCAGTGATATGGAGGGAAGGGCATCATTAGGGACCTTATCAAAAACGGTAAGAGCGACTAGATCAAGCATAGGGTTTTGGAGGATTGAGTCCAAGTCACTGCCAACCGTGTTCTTAGGAGAGTCATGAGAATCAGGCTCTGGATCATGTGATGAATGAGGAGAAAAGGTACCCTTGATTTGATATCATATAGAGGCCAAGGCCATTCATTTCATACCTTGTTCCACATGTGAGAAAATAGTAGATATATTCACTAAAGTATTTGAAAGAGAAAATTTTGAAAAGTTAAAGTAGATGCTTGGGCTTACAAGCACCCCCTTAGATTAATGGGGAGATTTTAGACACCTAATTCTAGAGATTATGGTACATTGTAAATATTATTATTACTCATTTCGAAAAAATATGAAAAGTCATAAGTCAATAAGAACAATCATTAAACCTTTGGAGATGAAATCTAATGTCATATGTCAATGTATTTATATATGGCTTACATTAATAAAAATATGTTGAAGTCTCGAGTTATCCAAAGCTAGCCAAATTTGTAGTAACATTTAGTGCATAATATTTTATGGTAACAATGGGTCTTAAAAAACTTTGGAGTAACACTATATTAACAATGTTATTGAAATTTGGATTATATTTAGTAGAAAATTGAAGATACTATTAAAAGTTGAACTACAATTAAAAGACAAGGAAATTATATCTATATTGGTCAAATCTGTCTTTTCATGTCCATATTCTTTTCTTTACACTCCGGAGAGCTTGCCAATGCGATACTTTAGAGTTAACCATTGTCCCATAGTGCCTTTAGAGAGGTTTTTACCGTATGAAATTACTTTTGGTAAAGGAGAACTCATTAATATCTTAGTTTTTCAAGAACTCCTTTACCTTATGACATCTAAACAAAGTTTTAGACTTAAAAATTTTCTTTTACAAATGTTTCTCTTTTATTTATTTCAAATGTGGTCACAACGAAAATGGATTTACAATGTGGTCACAACAAAAATGGTTTTCTACATTGAAGATGGGAATGCCCTCAATCACAATCAAATATTGTATTGACTTTGTAAAAAATAAGTAAACCTTACCTATTCAAAAACATTTGCTAAAAGTTTAACGTATAGCTATGGTGAAGAAGTCGAATAATTTCTTCATCAATGATACATATTTGGACCAAATCAATGTTAAAAAATATATAATCTCAAATGACCTAACCATTTAATTTTTAATTTTGTTTAATCTCAAATGACCAAACCATTCCCGGATGCGGGCGCTGGCAATGCTAATTGTGTTGATGGGACGGAGGTCCACCGGACGGGAGGCCACCTGCCTTCCCGCATGAGACCGGCGATCCCACCTGAACACTGTTAAAACATACATCGCTTGATCTTAATGGCATTTAATATGGGTGCTTATTACGATCTGGAGGTAGATACTTGAGGCAGTCTCGACTGCTGTGTTAACGTTTCATATCAGGTTCAATTGAATGGTTATTCAATGTTGAAGCTTGCTCGTTGCAGAGGAGAGCTGTTAAATGCCATGGCCCCGTTCTCCCCTACGCGGGTGAACTGGTGGTGCCATCCTGATGCGGGTAAGGTGAACGAACGCACCACCACTGGCAAAAGAAGCCGCAGCACTTGCTGTTTGGAGCTCGACGATAACATTCACATCTCTCTCTCTGGTTCTTGCATGTCGGCCACAATCTTTCTGATCACTCCTCTGACGCTGCCCCCTGTCAATACTTCGGCCCTCCAGAATTCTAGTTCCAATTCCGCTGCAAGCATGCCTAGGCTAAGGCAAAGGATGCGTTGCAGGTGCGGGTCTACTAGGAGCGATAGGAGGCGTTCACCCTCCAGCTCGCCTTCAGGAATTGCTTCCCCCTTGGATAGCCTCCCCCGTCTTCTCCATGGCCGTCTGCTCTGTTCTGGACGCAGACTGGACTCTCCCTCGTCCGATGCGCTGCCAGCACAATCCCATACCGCTCTCTTCTCATTTGACTACTCACTCAACCGGCCGAGAGTCTCTGTCGCCATTTCTGTAGTTTTTCTTGAGGAGCCCTAGGTTGAGAATCCTTCGGAAGGGCAGGGTCCTGTTGGGTGCACGAATCTGGACGAGACGCTACAGGGTTCGAGGGGTCAGCCCAGTGGGAGCAAGGAGGTTCTGCAGGAAGATTCTGGACACGGTCAGGCAAATTTGGTGGACAATCCATCCTCCAAAACAGCGGTCCACTCAGATGCAGACATCTTCAGTGATCATGGCGAACTGGAAGATTATGGGTGCAGGATCGAGGAGGTGGCTCCTGATGAGTAATTCAACTCTCTTTTATGTTTTTCTTGTTATGTCTCTGCCCTCTCCTGAGGGCTTGTTATGTTGTTTTTCTGTTATATACTGTCATGGTCCAGATTTTGTCAGTGACAATATTCAGAATTCACAATGGTCCAGTTTTTCTGTTATCTACTGTCAATGGTCCAGTTTTTGTCAGTGACAATCTATTTCGATCCCCTGCGTGGGATTTTTTCAAATGGTGGTTGCTACAGGCTGGTTTCCCTCTTGCAGGGCAGTCTCAAACTATGTTTTGTCTGTCTAAATTGCCTCCACACTAGGCACTGTTAAGGCCCTCCACACTAGGCACTGTTAAGGCTTTAGCCCGATGTACTATACTTTTACTGTTCATAGAATACTTTTACTTAGAAAAAAAAAATGACCAAACCATAATTTTTATTTTTCTGTTTAACACTTTGATGAAATCATAACATAGTGTCAAATCTCTGGTTTGAAATGATGGTTCACACTTGAGGAAGTAATCGATCCAATAACAATAACCAAAAAAAAGTGTTTGTTGTTAAATTTTATATGTGTTTTAAATATATATTTTTTAAGTGGTGAGAAAATCTATCTATTATAATTTAGTTGTTAAATCAATAGTAAGAATAATTATTTCTGGTTATTAACTGGGAATGTAGGCTAACTCATCATTGTTATTCAAGGGAAACCATGTCTCCTGGAATAATCTATTGGTAATCAGTAAGGGAGCAGACTTTCACTTCTACCAGATACCTCTAAATTTTAGGTTGTTAACCTATTTCCTTACGTCCAAAAAAAATAAACTCTTAACTAAACAAAAATAATTTTAAAGTATACTAGTTTCATTATTATTAAGCAAATTTAATTTATCATAATTAATTTGGGTTTTTTTTTAATATTTCATGTGAATTTAGTCCAAGATGCTCCAACATATCATGTCCAAAAGATAGACCCAATTTCAAAGGAAGTGACGACCTTGATGTAAAGCATATCGAAATGGGTCTGAGTTGTACACTGAAAGTTTTGAATGATGGTTTGGATAGATGGGAGGGGACGGGAATGGTAGAGATGTGTATGCAAGACAACATCAATTTTGATAAGATTTGATTGGCATCTATATGCATATGGACATTTGTGGTGAACATAATTTATTATTTGACAAACATTGCATTTTGTGCATCCAGCAAATACAACAAAGACTTTGGTCAACCATTCTGTGAATCAAGTTCAAGTCAAGGTGATAGAACGTTTAAATTTTTTTTTTTTAAATGTTGCTTTTTGGATACACTTCGGTGCACATCAGAAGTGCAACGAGGGACATGATTTTCAATTTGGGCTCAAAGTGCACGTCCCATTCTAATATATTTCATGTTGTGGAGCACGTCCCATTCTAATATATTTCATGTCATATTCTCTTGCGACATGGATGGTTAACAAGATGTTTCTTAAATATTATTAAAGTAAACATTGAAATATTAAAGTAAACCTTTCACTGTAAACAAATTGAAACGTGGTCCGAATTATGGGAGCCAATTAGAACTGCACATTGACTTGGACTTCAAATTTAAAGTTAGTGTTGTGAAATTGATATTGATCACTTGTGCAATAATGATATTGATCACTTGTGCAATTTAGGGAATTACAAGTAGAATTGTGATTGTTTTTTTATTTTATTTTCTTAATTCGGTTATATGAAGTTAATTTAAAATATTATTATACTATCATTTATATAATAAAAAGAATTTAAAGATGTAAATTATTTAATTATAACATTTTATATTTTGTTTATTTAAATTGTAAAATTTAATAAAATGTTTACATGGTTAAAGAATTTTTTTTGAAACTTAATAGAATTAAAATTAAGATGAATTAATGTTTTTCATTCACACATATTTATATATATCTATATTTATTTATAGAATAAAATGTGTCAATTTTATGTTTATATATATAAATTAAAATATATCAACTTTATGTTGAATATCGAAAAAAATATTTATCTCTTTCATATTGATCAACATTATAATAAAATATTTTAACTATAAGATAATTTTATTTTTTCTAAATATATAGAGAGAAATATGGCTTTGAAATATTTTATTTAACATGAATATTGAATGTTTTACTATATGGCTTTGAAATATTTTATTTTAGATGTACATTGAATATTTTATTTATGGCTATATAAATCTTATTCATCTCCCTCTTATTAGGAAGTAGAAAATATTTGTCAACATGATAGGACCTATCTCTCTATACATAAAGAAAATTGATATAAAATTATTTAAGATGAGCATTGAAACATTTTACTTATAGCTACATCAAAATAAATATTTTTTGTACTATCTATTAGATATACATGAATTTGACGTTGGAGTATATTCGTTAACTTGGATATTCGAATATTTTATTTAAGGCCTATATTGAAATATTTTTGAACTTTGAAGGAATTACACATCTCCCTCATATTGGAAAGTAACATGTGGTTATGGATGGAATAAGAAACATTTTAATTTCAATTACTTTATCTCTCTATACATAAAAATGATGCAAAATTATGGCATTTAAAGTGGACACAAAAATAATTTATTTGTGTCATTTAAGATGGACATGCAAATTTCTATTTTTTAGTTTAAGTATCTTTATTTTTATTTTTTAATGCAATGTTTTGAACATGAAAACATTTTCTCCCCATATTGAACTATAGAGTGCATCTCTATGCAATTAATGTATATGATAAGTTAATTTGTTTTTTTTAGCATATAATATTCTATATATTAATATTTTACTTAGAGATGCAGTAGTTGTGGGGATTTCTCATCTATTTTGGATGAAAAAAAATTGATTATGCTTGGGGTCTAGTAATTGCTTCAAATAGTTAAGTTGAACATTTAAGCAACTTAATAAGAAATTCCTAAATTAAAGATTAAATTCTTTAAGAGTGCTATTGTTATTTGAGACTCTCCTATCATTGTTTGATTCCAGCTAATATTGTTTATTCCTTGTTCCATGAAAATACAAGAATTATGTAGAGAATTTATAGCCTTGGGGAGAAATTTGACTCCATATCATACTTTCAAGTTCTTTGAAATCTTAACAAAAGATTCAACGACCTTAAAAATGGAGGAACAAATTAAAGAGAGGAAGAAATAAGTATTAAAAAGGAGATGTCAACCTACATCCCTCTCCCGTGAAATTAATATCATGGAGTTTAATAGATATCACATTACTGAACAAGTGGAAAATCACACAGGATGGTAAGTATGAAAATTTAATCCTACCCTCACTTCTGAATTCATACACTATAATTTCATAGTCACTTCTATTAAATATTTGTTCACCACTTGCATTGGTAAGAATTCATGGTCTTAGAGGCCTTCTCCCTTACCAAAGAACTCTATATGTAGATGACCCCCTATGTGGATGTCTCTCTTTGAATTTGTATCTCTATTCATTCATATCTATATGTGGCTTCAGGTTGCTAAGGTGATTTGTCAGAACCATGACTCAGAGAGGCCACAAATGTTGTTTATTATGTGAGACGAGGGAGGTTCAAAGATAAATGAGGGTGCTTGTTAGGGGGGTGGAGATGGATAAAAAAAGGTTCACAATATGGCTCTAAAATGTATTGGCATATATGATAAAAGGGGATGATAAATTTTACTTACAACTAAAGAGAATTCACTTGGATGGTTGGGAAGAATAGTCATTATCCTCCCTACCCATGTTCAAATCCCATAAAGTGACTTGTTAAGCTCTTTCTTTCAGGATGAAAGGGAGGGTGTTTTCTTTCCCAAAGATGTCCCCAATTCCAAAAAAAATAAAAAAATAAGGGAGAATTCTAGGTGCATTATAGATATAAGAACCAAGTTTTGTAATCTTGGAGTAAATGTGAAATAATGTAAATAGTTCATCAACTCCCAAGTCACTAGGAATTAGGCCTTGAAGGAAAAAATGGATTTCACTAGAGGCTAGTGTTGACACTATAGAATTCTCTCTGCATACAACAAAGAAGGATCCTCATCATAAACTCAACCATGTAAGAAACCAGGTATCCATGTAAGGGTTTGTAAAATTTAGGTAGAGCAACGTTCTGAAGCTCCCATCGTAGTGAATGAGGAAGCACTCCTCTTAGGAGGTCATGGTATCAATCCCAACTATGTGAAGGACTCACGAGTGTATGAAGGAGTCCATTGTGGTTCTACTTTTTATTTCTCTCAATATGTGTCTATGTACTAAAAGATATGGATTATCTTAAGGTAGATTACTTGGGTATATACATGCCATCATATTATTGTTAGTTTTTACGTAAATAGAATAGATTTATTTTGGACTACAAGTATGACGTTTTTTCAATATGCTAAGACTTACAATCTTCTTTGTATTACACAATTAAAATTTCTAACACACACACACACACATATATATGACTCATGATATCTAAATCCCCAAGACTATTCTAATACAAGATATTTATTCATATGGGCTCTTAACAAAAACTCCTAGGACTATTTTGATGAAATAATCAAGCTTATTCTAGTGCAATATATTTAGTCATATTGAATCTTAATACAAATTCCCAGGACCATTTTAATGTAATACTCCTCATCTTTACATGAGGGGTAGTGTAACATAACCCCTACTAACTCTAGCCTTTCATAAGGGTAGAAGGAGGAAGTTAGTTTGATAAATCAACCTCCAAAGTTTAATTATGGAAAGGGGGTATAATTTTTTTTTCATTTTTTTTTCAAATTTATCAAAACTTGAAACTAATGACATTTTTGCATTCATCTCTTCAAGACCTTTTCAATAATCATAGAATTTGTCTCAATCTAACTCCCATATCAAAAGATATGGTCATTCAAAGATTGGCCCATCAGGTAGTGCCACATCACTCTAGCCTACAATGTGGCACCTATGTGGTACCTCATATGGCACCCACATGATCATCCACATGGTATCCACCTCATCACCACTTGGCAGCACGACCCCAACTTTTGACTTGTTCATACTATGTCATGTGTTACCTAGTACATGGTTAAGAAGGTCCAATGCATAATTTATAAATGCAATATACACAAGGTTTGCGGGCACAAGCCCCTCTACAACCACACCACCCGAGGATTAAAAACCATAGAAGAACTCTTTGTAGTTGTAACAACCCTGGTAAAAATCCATGTAAAAATATAATAACCACGGTCGATGGGACACGTATTCCAAGCTAAATGGTCAGAAAAACATCCTAGCAGGTGTTCATTTCTGTTATTATGGCTAAAGGAACTTGGAAAAGGAAATGGAAAAGGTTTTGGAAAGACATGCGGCATTAATTGGCATTTTATTTATGAAAATAATGGAAAATAGGAGAAAAGGAATGTGAAAAGTCACATATTGCATGTGAGGAGGAAAATGAAGAACAAATAATGGAAAATGAAGAAAATAAAGGCCTCTTGTATAAAAAGGCTTAGGAGGATCAGTTGGAAAGTTTTTGGGGAGTGCAACTTTGTAGCTCTCATTATTCTCTCTCTCTCTCTCATACTCTTCAATACTTATAGTTTTCTTGGAGCACTCTTGGAGGGTGTCGATACTTGGTGTTTTGGAACAAGAAGGAAAAGGAAGATCAAGAAAGCATAAGTGGACATCAAGATCAATAGCTACAATGAGATTTGATTACAGGTACTGAGTTGCATGTATGTTTTCCTCACCAGTTTTGGCATGCATGGTGTATGCATGTGGATTTTCCCAGCCTTTCCATTTCCTGGACAACCATGGTATTGCGGGTTTATTTCCATTGATTGTTTTCTGGTTGGTTCTCATGATTCCTTTAACTATTGGGTTAAGTTATTAGTTCCTAGAGCCTTGGTTGGAAAACACTCTGGTGCCCGACAGACAACTGTTGGGTTGAGTTACTAGTCCTGGAACCTTGGTTGGACAAACACTCTAGAGCCCTAGGTGGGTTGAGTTACTAGTCCTGGAGCCTTGGTTGGACAACACTCTAGAGCCCTAGTTGGGTTGAGTTACCAGTAGTAGATCCTTGGTTGGAAAAATGCTATGGAGCCTGGGAATAGCTAGGGTTGAGTTACTAGTCTTGGAGCATTGGTTGGAACAAACAATTTGGAGCCCTGGAGCAGCTTGGGTGAAGACCAATCGGTGATGGTTAGTGATGTCTGACCATGAGGTAGAATCACTAGTTTTCAAGTTGAGAAAGTTCGGTCTTTGGAGCCCTAGTTTGGTGTTGATTGATGTGTTTGATAATGTCCCACATTCATGCTTGGGATATGGCATGGGGGTGATTCGATGAAGTGAGACTTGGCTCAACCAATCTATTGTTGGGTGGAACATTGAAGTCCCATCTCTGGTTGGGTTTTACACTCATAAATGAAGAGCTTATTCCTTTGGTATTCGGTATGCAAATGTATTGATTTATGTATGGATTTATTTGTTGTTGTATCCATGGTATTTTTGTTGTTATTATGTTGGTTATATGTATGCATTCGATCACTGATGATGTATGGCTCTATCTATGTTTTTACCTATAAATGAATACCCAATGTATCTATAGTCAAATAGACTATATTGTAGCTTATGATGTAGGGGAACAATGATTCTTAGCTATTCTCAGATTTTTAATAGACCCCCATGTTTAAATATATTGTTCATACGTATAGATGCAATATTTGTGACATGTTTGACGAAATTCCTGTCATGGTTAGGCATCGTCCGGATGAGTGCCTGATGATATGATTGCTTCCTTGTATTTTTTTTAATGTTATTTATCCTCTCTTGAAGTCATAGGAAGTTATGGGCAGTGACCTAGGCTTAGGGGTTGAAAATGTGGCACAAAACTCGAAGTTGTAGGCATAATATTGACCTTTTGGGGCCCTCACCGTGGCCTTGACAAGGCAAGCCCATAACTAAGGTTCTATAACTGCTCCCTTTCCCTTAGATGGCGGTAGATAAGCCTTTAATGGGTCAAAAATTGGTTTCCCCTCAGAGAACAGGGCCATGGAAGGTTGGGTTACCTCCTGGGGATGTCAATGATGTAGTGTGAGGTATGTTTGTCATGATTCCATCGATTCTACTTCCTAAAAGTCATCTAGGAGGTTGAATCTCATACTAGTAGCCTCTCTTCACATGTTTACCCTGGTTGGCCAGTTACTTGCGTAGATGTGGGAAGAGGGTGTTAGAAAGTGGTATCAGAGCATGGTTTAACCATTGGATTAGATGTGCCGTGTGTTGATCATGCATTTATGTTTCTTGCATATGTGTTTAGTATGCTTGTGTTCTAAATGTGCTTGTTGCATATGTGTGTGTTATCCATGTTGGCAGTGGTGTCGCCATTGAAGTGTTGATGGTGTTGTTGTCGACATGTTGTCATGATTCTATGACTGGTTATGTGTTTCTCATGCTTGTGCATTGTTTTTTCATTCTTGATTACACGATGATACATGTTGTACATGCATTGATTTTTTATTCTTGGTTACATGATGTTCATGCTTGGGTGTTATTTGTGCATGCTTGGGTACATGTCGTTGCATGACATACGTGCATTGGTTGTTCATGTTTGGTCACATGTTGTTCACACTTATGTATTATCCATGTAAGTTTGCATGGTTGATGTTGTCATGCATCGTGAGGTCATTCTATCCAATTAATTCATCATGATTATATTGGTATGTTATGATGCCAATGTGTTGGCCAGGATAGAGAAGGAAATGTAGAACATCAAATTGAAGTTGCAGCATTGGACTTCGAGTCAAGAGCATGTCATCATACAGATTTGGATGTTGGGCATGTACATATGTAGGTTAATGATTGTTATATACATTATGGTTATGAACATTCCTTTCATTCTACTGATGTTATGATTACATACATTATAGATGCTAGTTGATTATGTACATGTGCCGAATAGTCATGAATGATAGCAACCCATGGTGGTATGCATTTCTATTGTTGTTTTATGTCAGTTATGTTGTATGTTGTTGATGAGTATGATATAGGTTAACGTTTTGTTTTTGTATTATGGTTAGCTTGATGATTAGGTTACATGTTGTTGATGAACACAATATATAGCTTGTTTTTGTTAAATGCTAGTAACTTGATGATTAGGGTTATTTCATTAAGCTCTTGATGTTATATGTATCGTATCGCTTTGGATCGGATTATGCAGATGACTATGGTTATTATGTTCATGTATAAGTCTATATATTTGTGATATTGTATTGTACTAATCTAGGATGAATATGCATATGTGATTGTCTGCATGAATGACAATTGCTTATGATTTTATGATGTGAACATGTTAGTTAGTTACTTTTATGGAGATCCTGATCTTATTTATGTTCAATTTAGATGTCGTGAAGTTATATTATGCTAATCCATATTTACAGTGCAGACAAGATAGCCTCCCCTAAGATACATTAAGGTATGATTTTTCTTATGTTGTTGTAATATTCCTACTTTAGCAAGCAGCTAAGGGGAATATTAAAGTTTTGATTTTTGCACTTAGTAGTGGGATAAATGGGTAAGGAGGCCCATGCTTAATAAAAACATGAACAAAACCTATTATAATGTGAAAGGGGATCATCACAATAGCTGGATTTTACACTTATGGGTGTGAACAAGGGAAAATGAATAAGGACATAGTCAAGTTTGACTAAGTCAACATGCATGCATGAAGAAGAGGAGATCATCAATAAAACCAGTTCAGTGTGAACAAGGATCATCACAGACAGACATTTGTGAGCTGTATTGATTGCACTTGAACGTGAAAAGGGATGAGGCAGATTGAAGAGGTCAACCTTGACCAAATCACAACACTGCCCAAATGCATTGAACCTCCTTGTTGATCATTGTAGTTTTAGATGGAGGATCTTCATGTGAAAGGAGCTAGAGTTTTGAAGGTGGTTTAGGGTTTCTCAAGCTCTCATCTTATAAAAGGAAGGGGAAGGCTCAAGAGAAGCTTGTTCATGATATTTGATTTTGATGACTGTTTAGACAATTTGAGTTCTCTTGGGTGTTTAGCAGAGACTTGTGAGGATTTCCTGTTTAGGGATTCTCTCTCCTTCCATTGAGTAGCTCTTGGAGGGCATTGTACTTCTCTTCCACTATCAAGCATATGGCCAAGCTCCATCTCCCTTAGACAACATAAATCTTGTTGGGATTTACTTGTTTTAGTGAGCTACAGCAAGTGCAGACTAGATCAACTCAGATCTAGATTATACTAGTGCCTCTTCTCAATGAGTGAGTCTTTTATCCTCCTGGAAGAGTGTATTAGCTGTTGGGGCTTCATATTTTGATATTGGCATCAGGAAAACCTATGTTTCAAGCTTACAACACAGTTTATCCTCTTGTACTGCGTTATTTCTAGTTGTAGAGTTTCAGGGAATTTTGGCATTCATTTGGAGAAGAGATCTCTGGTGGATGGATCCTTCCTTCACTGTGGTGATCCATGGATTAGCCATATAATCCATGTCTACTTCAGATCTGATATATTTACTATTGTGATTCATTCATATTTTCTAAATCATTCTGTAGATCTGTTGTAGTAAAACTCAGATATACTCTCTGTATTTCATGTATTGCTGAAATCCCCAAGGGGAATGTAAAGTAAAGGAAATCTAGTGTACCGATCTGTTATAGATCTGATATTTTGTGCATAGATCTGTCTTAGATCTGATATGTAATGTATAGCTGCTAAAAATCCTGAATATTACACTGTACATTCTTGTTGCGGAGAAATAAAGTGTTGCAGTACCTCTTCCTGAGGGTTTCCTTCATTAAATTCTTCATACTTTCTCTTATGCACTGTACAGAACTATCTGTATATCTATTTTTCTGATCTACATGTATTTATTCAGCCTTATACACGTTTTCATATTGCTACTTCCCATAACAGCGTAACTTTCTGAAGCAGTCTTATGTGTTTGCTGCAAGTCTCTTATTTGAGCTATTTCTAGCTTCACTGGGTGTGGGGAGATCTATTTAACCCACCTAGAATGATTTTTTTCAGCTCTAATTATGGATGTGAGCTATATACTGTGTATTCTAAGGGATCCAAGTCCCATTTTCCCCAGATATAGCATTATTTTCTGAAGACAACTGTTTTATGCCCTATACTGCTGCATTTCCCCACTTTGGAAGAAGTGTATAGGCCATATTATTGCTGTTGTGCTATCATTTGCTGATGATATGTTATTTGAAATCTAATGAGCTGATTCACAGTACCATGCTCATGAATTTTTGAAGCTCCAACTCCAGAATATCTTAAGATATTATTGTTGTTTTAGAAATTCCCGATTTTGGGGATATTACAGTGGTATCAAAGCATAGTCTTGGCTTAGCCTGTGAGTTCCAACCATCAGAGGGAGAAATATCATAATTATGGAGAGGATGATTTTACTCTCATCACTTTTCAGATCTAGGAATAACCTCTCCCATGAGATTAAGATGATGAAGGAGAATAGATGCCAAGAAACTCCTAAAGGGTTTCAAGAAGAGGAAGAACCATGCACTTCCTATTCTCATGAATAAGAAGACAAAGGGCATGGAATACACTTGGAATATTAGATTCTAAGTGAATACCTTGTTGAGTACAAGACTCAACCTAGAGCCTTCAAGGAGACTCTAGCCTTCCCACAGTTCATTCAACTGGAGGAAGAAAGGAGACTTGCAGCACAAGAAGGATGAAGGGCAATAGGTTTCTATTGTCTACTTTTGATGGATCATCTTCAACAAGGACTTGGACAAGAAGACTTGCACCATTCTTCCTACTACATCCTGTGGTCGAAAGAGAAGTAGTAGAGATTGCAGCGTTGCACATGAAGGGAAAAGCAAGCACTTGGTGGTTCAGCCACATAAGTCATGCAAGAGTATCTACTTTTGTAGATTTCACTCAGAGAGTGATCAAGAGATTTGATGATGAACAATCAGAGAGGGAGGAGCCCTCACCATCTCTTGAGGAGACTTATATTAGCTCTGTCACAACCATGGAGGAGCAGCCTTCAACATCAGCAGTTGAGGGAGCGAATACAGTAAAAGAAAGAACTCTTGCAGCCATGCAAGGTTTTCCCAAAGTCCAGAAAGGTATGATTGCATTTCCACTTTCTATTATTGCAGCAAATCTTTCAGAAGATTGTGGAAATATTTTGTTGTATGACCTAAGATCATCATTTAATGCTAATCTAGAGTAGCAAGGTTGCACTGCGCTGTCCAAGAGCAATAGTGAAGAGATAAGGACCCATTCCTCATGGGAGCATTTAGATGCCAACTTCATTCAGGAAGCCATGGAGGATGAGATGTCAAAGGGTAGACATCTTGAGATGAGAAACTCTTTCTCCTCTCTAGATGACACTCTCTCAATGAGCATGCTACAACTCAAATAGAGACTTCTACTTGCAGCAAATCCAAGGCCTCTTTGGTTTTGGAAGGCCATGCATGAGGAGTAGGTCTGATCAGGAGATCCAATTGGAGGTGCACTTCAGCATTTCATGAAGTGCAAAGTTCTTCAAAGGATGGAGGAGCATGGTGTCCTACCTTGGGAGGATACCAGACATTTGCAGAATAAGATCCATCACCCACATTGGGATGAGTGGATGGTAGTATGGAGCAAGAGGGTTCCAAACCCCTTGCAGATCTATGATACAGGCCAACAAGAGGCATGGCTGTGCTGGTTGTTTTTGGGTGAGTTTGGTCACTACCCAAAATTTTCTATTTCTTTAACTCATGCCTTGAGTCTCAATGATAGGATGCATAAGAAGAAGGCATGGCTGTTGTGGCTGTTAAGAAGAGAGTTTGGACATCATATGTCAAATCTTATGTCCATGTATTTACCTTTGTCTGAGATATGTCTCATGTACTCACATGTATTTATGTTTGAGATGTATTTCATGTATGTATATTGTTTTGGGAGGAAGGATAACTTCCCCATGATGTATGAGGGAGCTGGTTTGTACTTTATTGATGAGACAACTCACATGTCCATCAATTTATTATTGCTCCACGATCTACATTTTGATAATGCAAGGAGGCAGCAAGAGTCCTTGTTGCTATGGCTATTATTGAGAGAGTATGGGCTGAAATTTATCCATACTCATCATGATGTTCTATAAGGGATGTATGGCACCTTGTCTTGTTATTATGATCATGTACAACTAATATATTTTGTTGTTTACTACCACATAGTGGATGAGCACTCATGCACAACTAGTACTTTGTTGGAAGACAACTTGCCACATGACATTCTCAAGCAGCAGTTGGGAAAACTGTGCTGTATCCCTTGGATAGACCATTGGTATCATGGAAACAATAGCATTTTGCTGATTTGGATGCAAAATGGTGATGAGATGCCATTCATTTTTTATGGGATGGTTTGGGCCAACATGATTCATGACATGGGAGATAGGATATTTGGAGATCTATTCTAATTCTTGCCACTTGAGGGCAACCTATTTGCAGCCCAAGATCAGTATGTACTCTACACTTGCCAAGAGTGGAGAGGAAGACAACATGGGGTAGGCCATTTTTCCTATCATGTTCATCTATTCAACCCACCTACTTTGCAGGAGCCTAAGGTGGAGGAGATATTTCATGAGTTGCCATGTTGGAGGGTGACTCATCTTGTATGGATGATAGCTTGGGGGTGGAGGTTCTACATGGGAATGTTAGTTCCCAAACACATTTCAGACTCCATGCCTTGGGAGGAAATTTTTCAGTTCTATCCTTGCAATTTCTTGAGGACAAGCAACATTTGGGAGGGGAGGACTGTAATATTCCTACTTTAGCAAGCAGCTAAGGGGAATATTAAAATTTTGATTTTTTCCCTTAGTAGTGAGATAAATGGGTAAGGAGGCCCATGCTTAATAAAAACATGAATAAAACCCATTATAATGTGAAACGGGATCATCACAGTAGCTGGATTTTACACTTATGGGTGTGAACAAGGGAAAATGGATAAGGACATAGTAAAGTTTGGCTAAGTCAACATGCATGTATGAAGAAGAGGAGATCATCAATAAAACCAGTTCAGTGTGAACAAGGATCAGCACAGACAAACATTTGTGAGTTGGATTGATTGTACTTGAGCGTGAAAAGGGATGAGGCAGATTGAAGAGGTCAACCTTGACCAAATCACAACACTGTCCAGATGCATTGAACCTCCTTGTTGATCAGCGTAGTTTTAGATGGAGGATATTCATGTGAAAGGAGTTAGAGTTTTGAAGGTGGTTTAGGGTTTCTCAAGCTCTCATCTTATAAAAGGAAGGGGAAGGCTCAAGAGAAGGTTGTTCATGATATTTGATTTTGATGTCTGTTTGGACAATTCGAGTTCTCTTGGGTGTTTAGCAGAGACTTGTGAGGATTTCCTGTTTAGGGATTCTCTCTCCTTCCATTGAGTAGATCTTGGAGGGAATTGTACTTATCTTCCACTATCAGGCATATGGCCAAGCTCCATCTCCCTTAGACAGCGTAAATCCTGTTGGGATTTACTTGTTTCAGTGAGCTGCAGCAAGTGGATACTAGATCAACACAGATCTAGATTATACTAGTGCCTCTTCTAAGCGAGTGAGTCTTTTATCCTCCTGGAAGAATGTATTAGCTGTTGGGGCTTCATATTTTGATCTTGGCATCAGGCCAACCTGTGTTTCAAGATTACAATGTAGTTTATCCTCTTGGACTGCGTTATTTCCAGTTGCAAAGTTTCAGGGCATTTTGGCATTCATTTGGAGAAGACATCTCTAGTGGATGGATCCTTCCTTCACCATGGTGATCCATGGATTAGCCATCTAAGCCATGTCTACTTCAGATATAATCTATTTACTGTTGTGCTTACTTCATATTTTCTAAATCATTCTGTAGATCTGTTGCAGTAAAACTCATATCAACTCTCTTTATTTCATGTATTGCTGAAATCCCCAAGGGGAATGTAAAGTAAAGGCAATCTAGTGTACCGATTTGTTATAGATATGATATTTTGTGCAAAAATCTGTCTTAGATATGATATGTAATGTATAGCTGCTACCACTCCTGAATATTGCACAGTACATTCTTGTTGCAGAGAAATAAAGTGTTGCAGTACCTCTTCCTGAGGGTTTCCTTCATTAAAGTCTTCATACTTTCTCTTATGCACTGTACAGAACTATCTGTAGAGCTCTTTTTCTGATCTACATGTATTTATTCAGCCTTCTACATGTTTTCATACTGCTACTGCCCATAACAGTGTAGCTTTCTAAAGCAGTCTTATGTTTTTTTTGCAAGTCTCTTATTTGAACTATTTCTAAGTGCACTAGGTGTGGGGAAATCTGTTTAACTCACCTAGAATGATTTGTTTCAACTCTAATTCTGGATGTGAATTATATACTGTGTATTCTAAGGGATCCAATTCCCATTTTCCCCATATATAGCGTTATTTTCTGAAGACAGCTATTTTATGCCCTATACTGCTGCATTTCCCCACTTTGGAAGGAGTGTATGGGCCATATTCTTGCTACTGTGCTCTAATTTGCTGATGAGATGTTCTTTTAAATCTAATGAGTTGATTCAAATTACCATGCTCATGAATTTCTGAAGCTCCAACTCCAGAATATCTTAAGATATTCTTGTTGTTGTAGAAATTCCCGATTTTGGGGATATTACAGTTGTATACTTGGTGCTTGACTGTTTGATTATTTCCTATATTCGGTGTTTGAGTGTTGATGTCTATTATTTCATCTATTTACTATTGAATTTTTAATTAATCGCATGTTATGAGCATGTTTCTATAATATTTCATGAAGTAATGATGTTTTTTTAAGATGATTGTACTAACACGTATGCATTGAAACAATTGATATGTACTTGAGTGTAACTATGTGCTAGTTGTAGTACTATGATTTTGACTGTTGGTTGATTATGACATGGATTTAGATTTGGTAAATGTTGATTCCAAATTAATATATATGTTGTATTGATATTTGGGACATGTGACTGACATGGGTGTGTTCAGTTACATGGCAGCTGTTATAGCATCATTTATCACCTTTATATACTTGATGACTTATGTATTGGCCTTGGGCAACCCTTTCCTTTCAAACTTGGTCAACTTCCTTAAAAAACATTATTTTGAACTTCATACGCAACTCTGCCTAGACTTTTATGCATACAGACGCGGGTTCGCTCGTATCTAACCAACGTATACAATTTAAACTATTAAAAAAATATATACTCCCTATTAATTGGGTGGGGTTTATGGGTTTTACCTCAATAATACTTACACCAGCCCGTGGCCAAAATGTTTCCCAACTGAAAAAATGATTTGAGGAAGTATAAATACACCTTATTGGGAAGGCCTAAGAGAGGAGAACGAATTCAATTGATACTATAGCCTGTTATAGCACAGATCAAGTACGATTATCCTTGTGCTTCCTGCGCTTCCTAGGTTCAAGAAACCCTTGTTTCCTTGTGATGTTCACCCCCTTTATGTTACATCCTTTCCACACCTTTTATGGAATAAAATTGTTGAGGCTTGGGCTGGATGGATCCGGAGGATGGTTTCTCTTGGACCCATGGCTGATTCCAGGTGATATCTCCAATTTATTTTTACGTACATCAAAGCTCTGTCCCATTCCTGATGTTATGTTCTTATATGTTTCATATACATGTTAATGATCTTGTAATCGTTATTTCATGATTCTTTTATGATTTTAAATGGTCTAACATACTGACATTTAGGATATATATGTTGTACAAGTAGTCTTTGTGCTTTGTATTGAGTGAGTTGTAGGTTTTGAAGCATGAGGAGTCAGAGGGTTTGCACCCTGCAGGAACGACCTTAAACATAGGACATATAGGTAAGGTCACCTATCCCTAGTTTTCTAGTTTAAGCCTTAAGACTTAGAATTTGATTTCTTCTTGTGATGGTATGCCTTTTGCTCTCTTAGGTCCCTCAACCGAGACCTTAGGTTAGTTTTTCCTGCAACAACAACGTGATTGGCCCAACAAGGTAAGGTAACTAGCTTGTTGTTATGTTTATTTATGCACTGGAAATTGTGTGTTTACAACATTATGATGTAAGGGATTACATGGCAAAAGAGACTGCCATAAAATAATGAAGGAGGCTTAGGTTGAGCTTTCCTTTGGAAGTGTTGGGAATCTATAGGGGATTGAGTCATGGTGTTCGTTGCTAATTCTTGTGCTTCTGGTCCTTTTGATTTGTTTGCTCTTGATTTGTGGTCGTGTTTATGTCTAGTGCATAGCTATGTGTAAGGTCCCACCTTACCTACCATAATTATTATATATAAATATTATATTGAATCAAAATGCGATATATATATATATATATATATTTTTGTAGGACATAAAAGTTATTGGTGTCCCTTACACTACACCCTAAATTCTACTAACTTATCCTCAAAACTACAAGGTTCAAGGTTTATCAAGATCCAAAACATACAACCATAATACTTGCTTCTCAAGACTAAAATCACCTTTAAAATATAAAGTATTTAGTTGGATGAATAAATGTCAACTTTTATGAACCACAATTTACAATAAGCTAATTGTTAATTCTATTGTAATTAAATGTGTTCAAGAGTGACTAATTTGATTCTGTTATAAATAACATGCTTATGAATTATTTTCTTAAAAGGATAATTATAGGGTTGGTATCCAATAATTAGGAATTCATATGTGAGCTAATATTACAACAAGTTACTTACCCCAATTGTGACTTTTCAGCAAGACCCTTTAACTCAATGGAGTTATTACGCTAGAAACACCTTTGTTGCAAATCCTAAATTAACTTAAGCCTTGTTTATGGACAGTTCATAAACATAATTAGGTGAAACCATTGAAAAATTATGACAAACATTTTACAAGCATGAAGTATACAACCATTGAGACATTTTTTCAAACACTTACAACCATTATCTCCTTAAGGTGTTTTCCCAATAATTAGTTAACATGAATTCAAAATTACATGACTTCATTTTTTGTGAGTAACGCCAATAATTGAACTCAAGATTTAAGTAGACTATCAACCATATTCATTTATGAGTCTATTCTAATAAATGAACATAAATATTTATGAATTTTGCACATAGCTCATAACGTTGTAAGGTACAGCCATTCGGGAATTTTGACAAACAGTTGGCAGTCATAAAACAAGTTTCCATAAAGTTATTTAAATTTTCAAAGTTTTAACTATTTTAGACTTTAAACAAAATTTCCAAGTGGTTAGACTATACTAGATTCATTAGTATAAATTATCTGGAAAATCCAATATAAAAAGAACCAAACAAAAAAACAAAACAACAAGCGGTTACTACATGCAGTAACAAATGTACAAAAGAGAGCAGATTTTGGAATCAGAGTCTGAAAAATTGATTTTTGAAATCAAAGTCGGGGTGAAATGGCCAATTAGTACGAACACACCTTGAAGTTGAGCCGAATCACATCAGGGATGCCCAAAAATGTGATTATTCAAAACAACAACAACAAAAACAAAAAAACTACAATCTCATTTATGACTTCTGTCAAACACATAGCATGAAAACTTATCTAGAGCTTTACAAAGAGGAGGAAAGCATAATTTATGCCATTAAAATGTTTTCATCTAATTCATGGTAGCCTACATGCTTCATCCATTACGACTTGTTGTCAATCGATTCAACACTATACAAGAAAATACTTCTACAACCATTACAAAGTTTCCTCACATTTGGTGTGCAACACTTCATATACATGTAAGTTTCATAAAACAGCCAAACAAGAAAAAAATATGAAATAAACTACAAAAATACATAATATAATTTGACCCACATACCTGACAATGAATTTTTACAACTCCAAAAGGATGGACGTATGCTCCAACTCCAATAAGAGTATGCTCCAATGCCAATATCCTTACCAACTCATCATGAACCACCCGGTTTTACTCCCAACCATATCCAGGAAGAAATTCTTCTGTTGGAACCCCCGAGCTGCAAAAGCTCACAAGCAGTACCAAAATACAACAGCAGAGAAAGATGCAAGGCAAACTAAGTAAGATAATTTTCACTTCCTCTAAATACCACCCATGTTCAACCTAAATAGATGCTTAGTATATTAGTAAAGATTTCAGATTTGTTTTGGAAGCAATTGGATACTCTGCATATCTCTCCCTCTCACAATCTTCCTCAAGTCTCTTCCACTCTTGGCATCACCCCTCCTCTCCCAAGTGAGAATACAAGAGACTCGTATATAGGAGGAGCAACAAATTCTTGTCATAGAGGAGGAGTAATATGCATGAATTGTATTATATTTAGAAGAGTATAACTTATGCCATTAAGGAGAGGTATTCATGCCTTATTTAAGGAGTGTAACATATGCATTAAAGAGAGTGTAAGAGAAATATTTTATGACATATCTTTAATGAGTGTAAGAGGAATATTTTATGACATATGTTTAATGAGTGTAAGAGGAATATGCCATTCTTTGATGATTTCATAAAAGAGAGTGTAATGTAATATTTAAAATAGAGAGAGTTACATACATCCATGAGACTCATGAAGGAGAGAGGTGTGAAGTGATTGAATATATGAAGTTAATTTGCAATTCCCTTTTAATAAAATATCAGTCTCATAAAAGATAATGATAATATTAATAATATGGAGGATTAAGTCAATATTGAACTATTAGGATTGATTAATGATAAGTGAATTTAATTTCCTTCGACTATGCTTGATTACCAATTTATGCAAGGAGATTTACTATTTTTGGAAAGTAATGCTTGAGATGCTAGACATGACTTTCTATTTTTAGAAAGTCATTCCAGATTTGTCAGAATGAGATTTTATTTAAGGAAATGTATCCATGAGTGGTATTTTTCTTTCGGAGAATAGGGATTCCACACCACTATTTCATGCATCTCTGTGCTTTAGAAGATTGAGGACTCCGCGCCCTGATCTACTCCAAAGATCCAAGATTCCACAACTTGATCTTTTTAAATATCCAGGACTCTTTGCCCTAAATATGCAAGACTCCATGTCTTTATATATATTTAATTTAGGACTCCATGCCCCAATTTCCATGCTTTCTCATCTATTGTGCTTTGAAACTCCACGTTTCTCCTTATGGTACTGATTGTGAGCTTTTACCCATTTGATGGTTCATTGGTAAGGCCTTGTTTAAAGACCTGCACACATCACAATCTCATAGATCAAAGAAATCATATTAATTTCATAATGAAACTAACTTAATCAAATTTTACCAAGAATGGTGCATGACTTCCACAGTCATTTAGGTTTTGAAGAAATGACTTCCACAATCATTCGTAATTTAACATCCTTGTTGGAAAATTACCAGGTCCCCTACTACATCTTGCTTAGTACAATGTAAGACATATATATAATCATACAAGTCATGTATCATCCATAAATCATAATTTAACCATTTGTTCCACATAACCATGAGCATCCATGGGTCTATGTGTCTCAATTCAAGATCACCATCCATGTGATACACTTGATACATAAGTCAGATGCAAAAAGAGGAACATATTCATAACACAATATAAAACACATAATCAAATATACCATACATGAGGGAAATTACAACTATATAGAACATTTTTCCCAAACTAGTGATCAATCTTCCATACATAAACATAAGAGGAAATATATAACTATGTATATAAAACATTATTACCCAATCGAGTCATCAATATGCCATATATATAACTCGTAAAAAATCAACCTTAATGCGAGTGACAAAACTATACTAGGAAACATAGGACACTACATACTCCCCCTCTTGGGCTAAAATTGACCGGAAGTTTTTCCTACAATCATAAGATACTTAGTTCTTTTCGATTCTCCTATCAATAAGTTGTTAACCTTATGTATATGTATTTTTTTTTCTTCATGCCAATCCATAGTTTAATGTTTTCTAAATTGGAAGCAATTCCTTGAAAACTAAGCATACCATTCTTAATCAAGAAGAAAATATATCCATGCCATATTAGGCATGTTTTGATACAAAATACCAAAATATTTCTATATCGAAACCAGGCATAAAATTTATAGTACCACATCAAATACTATTTTATGTAATTGATATGACATCTACTTAAGTTATCTATAATAATTTGATATTCTATATGTTTTTCTTTCTCATAGTTTGTATGAACCCTACATGTGTCATCTTCTTGGTTTTGTAGTATTTTGAGCTTGCCAAGCTATAGATAGATCACACATTGGTTGTATAAAAAACAATGATGGTCCATCCCATATCACAATAAAATTTGCATATAATAATCATAAAATCATCCACATACAATTGTGAGTGAAATTATGCAACAAAACATGATGTCATATATAGAACCCACTCTTACATCCCACTTGATTTATTTCTTCTCAATCCAAGTTTCCCCTTTTCATTCCACAAGACATCCTTGCAATTAATATCTTTAGGATCTACTTTTAGTTTTTACTAAACGTTTAATCTTTAGGAAAAATCACAATTTGAGGTTCAAGGCACTTTTTTTTTTTAATAAACGAACAAGCTAAGGTTTAATAAAATCTTCATTGATCCACTTATGTATTATATACCATTCCTTTAGTTTCCATAATCGTAATTATTATTCACTTCTCTAACTTGAGAATCAATTATGAATGAATTTGTTAGAAGATCTTCATTCCGAAAGAAAATTAATAATATCGTTTTGGAAGAGGCTTGTAATCAAGAACAACTCTCACAATTATGAAAATACAATATCTATATTATTGAATCTACTTTGATAAATATAAGTCAATTTCTTTTCCAACTATGAAATCACTCATGATTTCTATTCAGTAATTAATCATTTCATTTGGTTTCATGTCTTATTCCTTACTATTAATACGTTGGCAAAAACAAGCTACGAAAACCATACAATTCTCAAAATGTGATGAATCTTGTTAAATTTAAATAAGATTTAGACTCTCACAAAGGAATTTCTATCCTAAAGTTAGACCTTTTTTTTTAAGGAGAATTACCACCCTCTCAAATTATTCCAACATTTTTAGGACTAATAAATACTCATACAACTGTACATCCCAACACAAAATTCCTAAATCCAACAATCTCTTCCATTCCACAAACAATACAATCATCTTAGGCTTCTACATCATGCAAGAATTCTGATTCATCAAAATTTCATCTCACTCTTCTTCAATTTCTCCCTCAAAAAGTATCACAAGCACATATTCTTGTAAAACAAGAACTCCACTAAGCTTTTCATTAATCACATTCCTTTTTCTTTAAGTTCAAATAAAACAAAGTTATCACCCCATAAATATACCTTGTAAACATGCCATTCACTTAACAATTTATAAACAATATGAATTTTGACTCGATCGCCTAACTAAAAATAGTTTAGAGCAATACATGAGTTCAATCCTCATAATTTGTCTAATTAATTTGGTTAAATAGAATTCAACCAATATTCAAATGATAAAATCATTAAAGAGACTATTATGGCTTTCCTAGACCTAATTTTTCTTAAGCCAATAGAAAAGTTATTTCATCAACTTATCACAATAATCTTTTTCTACATTTAAAGTATTTGAAAATCATTTTAATTCTACCTAAATTCAACACATTCAAAGGGATTACAATACTAGAGGATAGATATCTAGTTCACACTTGACTCCATATATCAAAATCAATTATTCCAAACATTATAAACCACCTAATGGTGTTCAGTATACCAATATTAGTATATTCATTTGTAATAAAAATAAAATAATGGATTTAAAGCTCAAGAAAGTTCATGTTACAAATCTCTATACATTTAACTTTGATTACACATAATTAATCCTTAATCATGTCTATGACATTCCATCAAAATATTCTAACCAAAAGAATTGCTTAGCTCATAGATATATTTTAGTGTGGATTCCACACCCCTACCTTACCTCATTACTTATGTCATAGATATATAATAGTATGGATTCCACACCATACATTTTCTTATAGATATATGCTAGTATGGATTTCACACCCATACATTAGCTCATAGATATATGTTAGTATGAATTCCACACCCATAAATGTGCTCATAGATATGTATGGATTCCAAACCCATACATTATCTTAAGTAAAACACAACCTTCAAATGTTCCTTAAAATGGCTTCCACAACCCTTAATGCACCAGTAATTTAAGCCTCTTGTTTATTAGGAAGGTCATACCTCAACCTAGTATTTGAGTCATTTCAAGTTATTTGATGCATAATGTCAACCCAAAATACACAAAATCATGTCAAAAAAATCAGAGGAATTTCATTCTTACTCATTAATAATGTATTCCCAAATCATATTTTAACACATCTAATTAATGCACATACATTACTCTTGAATCTACATTCACAGTAAAAAGGGACATCCTTCAAGGTAGCTTTTTGTTAAGTTTCCATTAGTGTAGGTACGAAAAGAGTCAAAATTAACACGATGAAATCAATCATCACGTTAATTGAATCTCAACCTTACACTTGTTACACATTCCCAAAGCATACACACTAAGGTCATCATACTATAGTCTAGATTAAGCCAATATTTTTCTCGGTAGATACGATTCTAGCTAGAAAATATGGTTACTGAGCCCATATCACATTGATAATGATGCATTAAAAATATATGAAACCATGTATGCACTGCACCTATCTTCCTCATCAATTAATAATCAAGTCATTCACATGCTTGGGTTTAACCCCAAGTTTATCAAGCACATCCTTTCCAAGCATGTCTTTAAGCATTTTAACATATTGCTAATAACTTGTCTTAACAAAAGTATAAAGGAATATAGGAAATCATTTATTTTATTTCATCAATTTCTAAATCAGATAATAATAATAATATCCTTTATATATAAATCATATATGCAACAACTCAACATGCATGCAAAATAAACATTCATATATTATCAACTACAAGTAAGCATGTTGGCCCATTAGGCCCTAGTTTTGTAACTTGCTCTGATACCATATATAAGGTCCCACCTGTTAGCTCCCTGTAATTTGCAAGATTGGCAAAGTCAAACTGCAGAGAGAAAACTTGAACCACTTTGGGATTCTAGATTTAGCCCTCCTGAATCCGGAGAGGGATCTCTCTAATAAGTGCAAAGATAGATTTATATTTTAAGGCTTTGGGTAATGATATTAGGCTAGTTATGAAAAACGAGGGTTTTTGTTTGTTTTGGATGGTTGAGCATGATTATTAGTTGAGTGGAAAGTCCTAAATGGAAATAGTTTCAAAGGTGTGAAGTTGCAAGCAATCAGAACAAACTTTGGCTAAAAAGATAGATATAACGCTGGTTTTTAGTCCATTGGGCTATGGAGTCATAAAAGGGCTTTAATTGTGCAACAATTTCAAGAGTGGTCCAAGGGGAAAGTCATCTATATCACAAGATATTTTGAGATAAAATGATGGAATGGAAAAAATAAAAGTGTCGGAGGGGTGGAAACAGATAATAATTTCAACTAGGATTTATAGTCTGTCCAAACAAGAAAATCCTTTTAAGAAAATGTTTAAAACCAACCAAAGGGCAGGGCTCACCGTAAACCTCTTTGGACAAGCTCGTATTAAAGATAACTCAAGAGACAAACAATCTAGTAATCCTCATATTTACTTTCAGAAAGTATGAAAACAAATAAGAGAAACAAAGTGCAACTTAAGATTAGATAAGATACTTTTAAATCTAGTCCGCTTTCAGCAAACACTTAGGGAAACTTTCAGAATTTACCTTTGGAGAATAGAAGCTAGAAAACAGTGCACACCATCACTTTTCTAGTCTAACTTTAATAAGCGAATAATGAAAATAACATTCAAGAATTATGTTTAAAGAAAACGGTAGGACGAGGGAACGCCAACATTCCTAACCGCTTAAACTGTATTGAATCATTTTTAAATAAACAAATTGAAGGAAAACATTGAGATAAAGCTTATCAATCAGAGAAGGGTATTGTAAACAGTAAGTCCTAACTCTATGCTTGTTGTTCTTTATCAGAGAATTAATGGACAATATGGCATACATGAAAGGGAAAACAATAACAAAGAAAGAAGCAATTCACTAGTGATATAGACTAGGATCCCAAGAAACAACTTAATTATTGAAGTATAATTGATCATAAGAAGTATAATTGAAGAATAATGATTAATGAAAAATTAATCATTAATCATTGATCATTAATTAATTCATTATATAGTTATATAATTAATTAATTAATTATATATAAACTATAATTTATTAATTATAGTATAAAATAAATAAATAAATAAATAATAAATAAATAATTATATTTATGTTTAATTATATTCAATAATTAAAAAACTAAATATTTAATTTATGATATATTCAAAAACCGATTTAGTTATTATAATAAATAACAAACTTCAAAATTAAAAAACCAAAATTTTACTAAAATAAAATAAATAACAATGAAAATACTATTAGAATTGTAATTATTAAAATTAATAATAAAATTTATTAAATTGATATTGAAATTATTAAATAATTAGAAATACAAAAATAAAAAATACCTGGTCGCCTCTTTTTCAAGAAATTGATCTCTATTTAAGGTCTAAAACCCTTCTCTAAAATTCTTCATTCTAAAAGTCCTGATGATGGTTCCCAATTGGGTTTCGAAACGTCGACACATGTTCCTCAATACTGTGGATAATCTCGAAAGCGTCTTAAAAAAGGTTCAAAAGTGAGTTTTAATCCTTATAAAAGGGATTTTATGAAGGGAAGAAGGGAACAAATGAAAAATGAAGGAATTTCATGGGGAATAAAGGGGTAAAAATGAAGGTTAATTGGAGGTGAAAGGAAGGGTTAAAAGAGGGAAAAATGGGGATTTTTGCAGCAGCCTGTTCTTTATGAAAATAACAGATTTTCAACATTTCGAAAGGGAAACAACAATGAATATTAATCAAAAGACATGATGTCTTCATGAGTCTTCAAGAGATAACATTTTTAGCAATAAAACTTGTTTCTTGAGGGCTAAAAAAATGATTTAGCCACCATTTGATATGACAAATTTTATAGGTGGCTAACACCACCTTACCTACCATAATTATTATAGATAAATATTATATTGAAACAAAATGTGATATTTTTTTTTTGTAGGGCATAAAAGTTATTGGTGTCCTTTACACTACACCCTAAATTCTACTAACTTATCCTCAAAGCTACAAGGTTAAAGGCTGATCAAGATCCAAAACATAAAACCATAATACTTGCTTCTCAAGACTAAAATCACCTTTAAAATATAAATTATTTAGTGGGATGAATAAATGTCAACTTTTATGAACCACACTTTACAATAAGCTAATTGTTAATTCTATTGTAATTAAACGTGTTCAAGGGTGACTAATTTGATTTTTTTTCTAAACAACATGCTTATGAATTATTTTCTTAAAAGGATAATTAAAATTATATAGGGTTGGTATCCAACAATTAGGAATTCATATGTGAGCTAATATTACAACAAATTACTTACCCCAATTGTGATTTTTTAGCAGGACCCTTTAACTCAATGGAGTTATTACACTAGAAACACCTTGGTTGCAAATCCTAAATTAACTTAAGCCTTTTAAATGGACAATTCATAAACGTAATTAGATGCAACCATTGAAACATTATGACAAACAATTTACAAGAATGAAATGTACAACCATTGAGACATTTTGTCAAACACTTACAACCATTATCTCTTTAAGGTGTTTTCCCAATAATTAGCTAACATGAATAAAAAATTACATGACTTCATTTTTTCTAAGTAATGCCGATAATTGAACTCAAGATATAAGTAGAATATCAACCATCTTCATTGCTGAATCTATGCCAATAAATGAATATAAATATTTAGGAATTTTACACATAGCTCACAACGTTGTAAGGTACATCCATTGGGGAATTTTGACAAACATTTGGTAGTCATAAAACAAGTAGCCATAAAGTTATTTAAATTTTCAAAGTTTTAACCATTTTAGACTTTGAACACAATTTCCAAGTTTGTTAGACTATACTACATTCACCAGTACAAATTATCAAGCAAATCCAATATAAAAAGAACCAAACAACAAAACAAAACAATAGGCGGTTACTACATGCAACAACAAATCTACAAAACAGAGAAAATTTGGGAATCAGAGACTGAAAACTTGATTTTTGAAATCAAAGTCGGGGTGAAATGGTCTATTGGTATGGATACCCCCTGAAGTTGAGATAAATCGCAACATGGATGTCCAAAAATGCGATTCTTCAAAACAACAACAAAAAAGCAAAAAAAACTACAATCTCATTTATGACTTCTGTTAAACACATAGTATGAAAACTTATCTAGAGATGTATAAAGAGGAGGAAAACATGATTGAAGCCATTAAAATGTTTTCATATAATTCATGGTAGCCTACATGCTTCATACATTAGGACTTGTTGTCAATCGATTCAACACTATACAAGAAAATAATTCTTCAACCATTACAAATTTTCCTCACATTTGGTGTGCAACACTTCATATACATGTAAGTTTAAAAAAAAAACCAAACAAAAACAAAAACTATGAAATAAACTACAAAAGTACATAATATAATTTGATCCACATACCTGACAGTGAATTTGTACAACTCCAAAAGGATGGACGTATGCTCCAACTCCAATAAGAGTATGCTCCAACACCAATATCCTTACCAACTCATCATGAACCACCTGGTTTTCCTCCCAACCATATCTAGGAAGAAATTCTCCCCCTGGAACCCCCGAGCTGCAAAATCTCACAAGCAGTACCAAAATACAATAGTAGAGATAGATTCAAGGCAAACTAAGGAAGAAAATTTTCACTTCCTCTAAATACCACTCATGTTCAACCTCAATAGATACTTAGTAGATTAGTAAAGATTTCAGATTTGTTTTGGAAGCAATTGGATACTCTCCATATCTCTCCCTCTCACAATCTTCCTCAAGTCTCTTCCACTCTTGGCATCACCCCTCCTCTCCCAAGTGAGAATACATGAAACTCATATATAGGAGGAGCAACAAATTCTTGTCATAAAGGAGGAGTAATATGTATGCATTGTATTCCATTTAGAGGAGTGTAACATATGCCATTAAGGAGAGGTATGCATGCCTTATTTAAGGAAAGTGTAACATATGCATTAAAGAGATTGTAAGAGGAATATTTTATGACATATATTTAATGAGTGTAAGTTGAATATGCCATTCTTTGATGAGTGCATAAAAGAGAGTGTAATGTAATATTTAAAATATAGAGAGTTACATAGAGCCATGAGACTCATGAACGAGAGAGGTGTGAAATGATTGAATAGATGAAGCTAATTTGTAATTCCCTTTTAATAAAATATCATACTCTCATAAAATATAATGATAATATTAATAATATTGAAGATTAAGTTGATATTGAACTATTAGGATTGATTGATGATAAGTTAACTGAATTTTCTTGAACTATGCTTGATTACCAATCTATGCAAGGATATTTACTATTTTTGGAAAGTCATGCTTGACATGAATTTCTATTTTTAGAAAGTCATTCCAGATTTGTGATATTGAAATTTTATTTAAGGAAATGTATCCATGAGTGGTATTTTTCTTTCGGAGAATAGGGATTCCTCACCCCTATTTCATGCATCTCTGTGCCTTAGTAGATTGAGGTTTCCACGCCCTGATCTACCCCAAACATCCAAGATTCCACAACTTGATCTTTTTAAATATTTAGGACTCCACGCCCTAAATATACAAGACTCTACATCTTTATATTTCTTGGATTTATGACTCCACTCCCTAATTTCCATGCTTTCTCATCTATTGTGCTTGAAACTCCACATTTCTCCTTATGGTACTGATTGTGAGCTTTTACCCATTTGATGCTTTGTTGGTAAGGCCTTGTTTGAAGACCTACACACATCACAATCTCATAGATCAAAGGAATCATATTAATTTCATAATGAAATTAACTTAATCACATTTTACAAAGAATGGTGCATGACTTCCATAGTCATTTACGTTTTGAAGAAATGACTTCCACAATCCTTCATAATTGAACATCCTTGTTGTAAAATTATCAGGTCCCCTACCACATCCTACTTAGTACAATGTTAGACATATATATAATCATACAAGTTGTGTATCATCCATAAATCATAATTTAATTACCATATGTTCCACATAACCATGAGCATCCAAGGGTCTATGTGTCTCAGTATAATATCACCATCCATGTCATACACTTGATACATAAGTTAGATGCAAAAAGAGAAACATATGCATAACACCATATAAAACACATAATCAAATGTACCATACATAAGGGAAAATACAACTATATAAAACATTTTTCCCAAACCAGTGATCAATATTCCATACATAAACATAAGAGGAAATATATAACTATGTATATAAAACATTGTTACCCAATCGAGTGATCAATATGCCATATATATAACTCATAAAAAGTCACCCTTAATATGAGTGACAAAACTATACTAGGAAAAATAGGACACTACACTATGCCACTTTGTTTGCGGTGTCGTATTGTTATTGATTTCATGGTTTTCTTCTTGTTGTTTCTTGTTCTTGCCTTTGTTTGAGAGTTTGGGAATTGGTTGGGAAAGAGGAAAGTTAATGGAGCTTGGAGAGAGTTGTGTTGTACCCAACAGGTATTTAAATACACAGATGAAGCTCGGTGCATGAGTAAGTGCAGCGAAAGGTAAGACTATGAAAATAGGTTGGACTGGTTGGGCCCATTGTGGTAAATGGACAATGGCGGTAAAAACATGAGAAAGGTAAAAAAAAGTAAAGTAATTGGATTTGAGGCATCAGATGCCTTGGATAAAGCTGGGAACTATTGTTCTCAATGATGTTCATGTTGTGCATGGATAAAGGAGGTTCTCTTAACCTAGACCTTATGATATCTAGCAATTATGTTGTGATCATGATTATGTTGATGTTTATATATGTATACATGTATGCATGCACTTATGTATGTGTCTGACAAGGTCATCATGGATGATGTTTGTTGAATTCTAATGTTTATATGTATATATGCGTGTATCTATTTCGTTGTCTGACAGGATGGTAGTTGTTTTATACTAATGATTATATATATATATACATACATATATATATATATATATATATATATATATATATATATATATATATATATATATATATATATATATATATATATATATATATATATATATATATATATATATATATATATATATATAAAAGTCATTAAATATGGTTTTCAATGATCATTCTTATGGAGGAATGATTGCTTATGCAGGTGAATGGCATTAAGAGGCCCATGGATATGAGGAATCAAGTGACAGAGTAGCCTTGACAGATCTATGAGGTTAGTTTCATGCAGATAGGATTTAATGTTATATGCTTGTACTATTCCTATGTTTATTTTATGGACAAGTAACGTTGAGGGATACATCAGGGAAGTGAAAGAAGTGTAATCTGTGACATGCTAGGATAAACATGGATAATGGAAAGACACTAGAAGCAACGTTACTTGTGGGGTTAGTGTGTTGTCTATGGATGTGAAATACTACTGTTGTGTATATGTTTTGCATGTTGTATATTCAATGACTATACCTATGGTGATGTGTAATGTTGCATATGTAATATTGTGTACATATGATGTTTTATGCATGTTGTATATATGGTTTTGGGTTTATATATGTGTGTGTGTGTGTGTGTCTATATATATATATATCTATATATAGACACACACACACACACACATATATAAACACAAAACCATATATACAACATGCATAAAACATCATATGTACACAATATTACATATGCAACATTACACATCACCATAGGTATAGTCACTGAATATACAACATGCAAAACATATACACAACAGTAGTATTTCACATCCATAGACAACACACTAACCCCACAAGTAACGTTGCTTCTAGTGTCTTTCCATTATCCATGCTTATCCTAGCATGTCACAGATTACACTTCTTTCACTTCCCTGATGTATCCCTCAACGTTACTTGTCCATAAAATGTCACCATATGACAGGGTTTTCAAGAATCATTACTGTGGAGGAATGATTACTTATGCAGGTGAATGGCATGAAGAGGTCCATGGGTATGAGGAATCAAGTGGAAGAGTAGCCTTGATAGATATATGAGGTTAGTTTCATGTGGATATGATTTAATGTTATATGCTTGTATTATTCCTATGTTTATGTTATGGACAAGTAATGGTTAGGGATACATCAACGAAGTGAAAGCAGTGTGATATGCGACATGATAGGATAAGCATGGATAGTGGAAAGACACTAGAAGCAAGGTTGCTTGTGGGGTCAGTTTGTTGTCTATGGATGTGCGGTACTACTATTGTGTATATGCTGCGCATGTTGTATATTCAGTGACTATACCTATGGTGATGTGTAATGTTGCATATGTAGTATTGTGTACATATGATGTTTTATGCATGTTGTATATATGGTGTTGTGTTTATATTTCATATGTAGTGCTAGGTATAGATGGCGTTATGTACATGTTAGATATGTGGTTCTATGTACATATCGTACTATGTGCATGTTGGATGTGCGGTATTATTTGCATATGGTGTTGTGCGCATGTTGGATATAAAGTGTTGTGTACATATGGTGCTATATGCATGTTGAATATGCTGTGCTATGTACATAGTGCATGATATACATATGGTTTTATGTAATTTTGGTGTTGTGCTCATGATTGTACATATGGTGTTGTATGCATGTGGTGTTGTGTAAATGTTGTACATGTGGTGATGTGTGTAGGTGGTGCCGTGTACATGTTGTGCAAGTGATTCTATGTACATGTGGTGTTGTGTACATGTCATGCATGTGGTGGTGTGTTAGGTCCCTCTATTACTAGTATAGTCCCTTATTGTTGTTAGTGTAACCCCCTTATTATTATTGTTGTACCCCCTTATAGTCCCTTATTGTTAGGATTACATTGTGGCCCCACTAGGATTACATTGTGGCCCCATGGACTCCTATATATAGAAAGGAGGTTTTGTCATTTGTATCATATAAGAATTGTTCATTTATGTAATGTATTGGAGGTTTCTCCTTGAAATGGCTGATTTCTAAGGCGTTGATCTCTCTTTTCTTCTTTTTCTGGAGCTGGTTACATAACATTTGGTATTAGAGCTTTGGATTCTAGGGTTTCGCTGCTCCAAACAGGTCATCGTGGAATTTTCAATATAATGTTTTTTCTACGAAGGTTCAAAAGCTAAAATTTTTAGAGTGTGAAGCCAAAATATGGAGGAACATTGTCGCAAAATTCCAGATCTTGGTTCGCACTATTTTTGGAGATATGGTCTTTCGAATTTAGGTCTTTTTCAGGCTCCCGAATTTCATCTCAAAGAGGTGATCGTGGGAAAATATTCATAACTCTCTCTTTGAGTATCAGATTAGAATTCTGTAAAAATGGGCCACAAGCACACAGACTATAGTTTTCTATCTATCAAATTTAGAGCCAAAGGAGGAAACAATGACACATGTCAAGTCGTACAATTTCGCTCTACTGAACCAGTCCATAATTAGGTCATCGTAGGAGATTGGGCACAACTTTTTCTTCAAGATTCCAAATCAGGTCAGACCTGTGGCATTCAAAAAAGGATTCAAAGGGCTACCTCAGGGTCAAATTTAAGATATTGAAGATTCTAAATCACATAGATAATTCAGTTTCAATATAGAGCTCCTCAAAATCACGAAAAATGTGTGTATTTTTTTTCGAATTACATAAGTCTTGTGTAAAAAAATCAATTTGAGGTGATTCCAAGGGCCTATTGAGCACCTATTTTAGTATTGGGTTATGAATTTCCTCCTAAAAATAATTCAACACCCACTAAGCCCTAAGAGTACTCTACTATGACTCATGAAGATGAAGAATTGCAACATGATCTATCAAAATTACAAGAGAAAGTGCACCAAATTATGCTCTCGCAAAGAGCAACAAAAAATGAAATGGAAGTTTTGAAGAAAGGCGTGGAAGTGAAGATTGATGGTTTGAAGAATAATATGGAAGGTTTGAAGAAAGGCGTGGAAGCTAAGATGGATGACATGAAAGATGGCATGGAAGCTAAGATGGATGACATGGAAGAAAAAATGAAAGACAACATGGAAAACATGAAGAATGATCTAAACGTAGACATGGAAGGTTTGAAAAAGTTTATACAAGAAATGTTTCCTAATGGTGAAAAGACAGTAGAGGAAACTCATGATGAGAAAAAAATAGATGTTAATCGTGATTTCATAAACTCTAATGTTGGATGGAAGAACCACCATATTCCAAAGATGGATATGAGGAAGTTTGATGGCAAGGATCCCATAACATGGATACTATAGATGGAGAAATATTTTGATCTCAATGCAAAACAAACAAAAGGTACGCATTACAAATTTACATTTAGAACAAAATACATTTGTATGGTATCGATGGCTTTGCTCTCGTAAACAAATTGTCACTTGGTAAATTTTTACGGAGGAAATGATAGCACATTATGAGGATACAAAGAGCAACACCTTCTTTATCCAATTGATAAATCTCAAACAAAAGGGTTCAGTGTTGGAGCACATTGAGGACTTCCAAAAATTGAATATAAGGGTAACTGATATTCCAGAGGAACATAGGATTGATGTCTTCATAAGGAATTTAAAGGATAACATCCAACATGAAGTTCGCGTTTGGGAACCTGATTCATTAGAGTAGGTCACAGGTTGGCAAGAAAATTGATCAGAAATTATGGCACAAGGAAGCCTACCACTCACATCTATAAATATGGAAGTGTTACTTCCTAGCCTTAACTTCCACAATCACAAGGTTGGCACCACAACAATTGGAAGAAAAAAATAGCAAAAGGGCTTTGCTATAGCTTGTGATAGAAAATAATGCCAAAGGTCATAAGTGCGCCTCGAGGTTGAAATTATTTGCTAAGAGATTGTAAGAAAAGGAAGAAAGAAGAAGAAACTTCAAAAGTAGAGGATAAGCACACCAGGAAGAAAACTCAGAAGAAGAAGAAATGGAGTTCACAACTATATCATGGAAGTGAATTGGGTGTGAATGCCATTACTCCTCAAACTCTCAAGATAGAAGAACATATCAAGAAGAAAAAGGTAATAGTGTTGATTGATTCAGGTAGCACCCATAATTTTATTCATTGTAAGGTAGCCAAGGAATTAAATTGTTTCTTATACCCAGCACCAGAATGTCAAGTGATGGTTGCAAATGGAGGAACTATAAATTGCTCTGGAAAATGCCATAATATCAAGCTAACCATGGGGGAATATGTATTGAATATTCCAATGCTTTCCATCCCAATGGGAGGTGCTTATGTTGTACTAGGAGTACAATGGTTACAATCTTTGGGGACAATAGCTTTTAATTTTCAAAGCAATGTTAACTACATTTGTTGCAATTGATCGTCCATAATTTAACAAAGGAGATGTGCTACAAAGAGAGTTCTAAGGTACTTGAAGGGAACTCAATACTTTGGGCTCAAATATATAAGGTGGAGGACTTCAAACTAGTCAGATATATAGATTCAAACTTTGATGGGGATAAGGAGAATGGAGTGTTTAATGGAGAAACAAATGAATGCTACTGTACTTTTGATTTGATAATTCTTTTGCAATCAATTTGGCCAAAAATCCTAGAATCCATGATTGTACAAAGTCCATCAACAAAAGGTACCCTTGATTTTTTTTCAAAGAGAGAAAAAATGATGTTTGTTATTAAAACGGTACAATTACTATTACATAGAGACATCATCTATAAGTCCTATGCAAGCAAGATAGATCAGGATAATGACAGTTGCTCCCAGCCATTTCAAAACATCAACATTTCTCTGTTCAAAAGATGAGCCCAGAGAATAATAGTCTAATGATATCGATTACACAAAATTGGGAGAGACAAAAACATCCATATGAACACATTTAATGCTGGCTATGAGTGCAACATAAAAAAACCCATATGATATACTAGACAAAAAAAATGATCCGGCTCACTTGTAAAGAAAACCCGACTCGCCTATAAAGGAAGAAGAAAGCCTAACATGTGATAAAAAAATAAGCATACATGCTTGTATAAAGATGATATAAGGATCCCTCTGCTTCATAACAAGCTCGCTTGATAATGACATCCAGGATCGCTTGAAAATCAAGAACAAAAATTAAGACAGTGGAATATGAAAGGAATCTTCCAGGATTGAAGCTCTCTAGTGTGAAATCTGGATGGGCCCATAGGGTACCTCCAAGCCTTTTTTAGAGAGTAGATCAACCCTCATATTTTTTGCTCGAAATATATGCTGCAATGAAAATGATTTAAATTTGGAGAGAATATGTAGAACTCGCTCAGCCCATCTGCTAAGGTGTTGTCCCTGCATCCTGCATTTACTATTGATACCATATATAATGAACTTAGAGTCACCGTAGATGTGAATAGAGGATAATTGTAAATGAAAAGCCACCAAAATACCACTCCACAAGGCCATGAGCTCCGCCTTATTGTTAGTACCAGAGCCACCATTCCAGTAAATGAGGTAGCGTTCCTTAGCTGCAAGTTGAATCCAATCCCCACAACCACATAAACCGTCCTTCTACGCCCCATCAAAGTAAACCGCAGGAAGAGAGATATGATGAGGATGGGCACGAACAGATAAGTCAGCCATAGGAAATGATGGAATAGGTCAGACCCCCATCCATCTCATGATGGTGCCATGTATCCTTAGGATATTGACAAGTATATCTTGAAAAATAGATTAATTTCAGGCGCACCAAATATCCCAAAAAAAAGAAAAAGGAAAGGGTTTATAAATACCATTAGTAGCAGCCCATACCATGATGGTGTCAACACAATTTGTAGGCCTCCATTTTGTGTCCTTTAGAAGGACAAAAAATAGTCCCCATATGCGAAGAGATAACGTGCACGAAAAAAAATAGGTGCAATATAGATTCCTCATGATTATGGTAGAAAGGGCACCTCCCCGGCCCATGAAAACCACGATTGTTTAGCATATCCCAGGTTAGAATTTTCCCCTTCCAGAGTAGCCAACCAAATAGCAATATCTTAGTTGGAACATGCCACCTCGAAGCCTGATGAAACAAGGACGAGGAACAGTCCCCAATCTGTTCTTTGATGATATGCAAATATAAATCTTTCACCTGTATACTGCCATCCCGCTGAATGCAACCCAAAATGATTCTGTCCCCTTCTCTTTTGTAAGTAAGCCCCAAGCCTTGTAGAATTCCCTTTAATCTATCCCATGCAACTGAATCCAATCCATGTAGGTCAAGTTCAAGTGAAAATTTCCAAATCGGAGCTCCAAGTTCCCATTGTGAAATGAGATCAGATAAAAAAAAGAAGCCTCTATGATTAAGCCTGTGGATTAATACCAGGCCAATGCCATCAGTCGGGCTCATCCCAATAATTCTATTAACGCTGATAAGGATCTTCTATCCTCCAGCAAAATTCCAAAATAGTCGCTTACCCAGAATCTTCGTAATCCTTGTGAAACTGTGCCATATCATTGATGCATTTTTAACGGAACAGATGTAGCCATGGTATAGTGAAGGAAGGGGATCACCCTGTATGTACTTATAGGAGATAATCGATGACCAAGCCCATTTTCCATTTAGAACACTCCACATGGATTTTGTTAGCAGAGCATTGGTTAAACTTTGAATATCTAATAAACCCTAGCCACCAAATCTCTAAGCTTTGAGATTTCAGATAATTTAAACAAATGGAATTTCTTGTTGTCAGTCGCACCAGCCCATATAAAATGGGAAATAATGGCATTTAATTTATGTACAATGAAAGCCGGAAGGTAGAAAAAATGAGCCCAGTACACCATAAGTTGTGATAAAACAACTTGAACCATAATATATCTACCCCTGAGAGAGAGACACTTGTTTGTCCACTTCATAATCTTACTCCTAAATTTATCGATTAGCCAAAGCCAATCTCGGTTTTTATAGGCACATGGTTTTAGTCTGAATCCAAGGTAGGTGAGTCCCTGCATAATATGACTTGTTTTCACTCCTAAGAACCCATCAATAAAGGTAATTTCACCCATATCCCCCATATCATATAAAATGATGGACCTCCCTTTATTGATGCACAGACCCAAGGTAGCTCCAAAACGGGTAAGTATAAAGTGCAAATAAAACCATTGATTTATAATAAGCTTCCCAAAAACCAGCAAGTCATCCACAAAGATAGAGTAAGAAATGCATACCGTGGGTGAGAAGGTGAGGCCCTCAAAATAGCCTTCATTTTTTCCATCTTCATGAGGTTACTGAACCCGTCCATGGTGAGAATAAAGATGAGTGGAGGTAGTACGCATCCCTATCTAAGGCCTCTCCCTACCATGAAGAACTCAGTAGGCATACCATTGATGAGGACAACATATCGGACAGAGCTGATACACGCCATAATCCAGTGAATATAACACATAGAAAGGCCATTTTTGAGCAAAACAAGTCGGATGAATGACCAATCTACCGTATCATATGCTTTGTGTAAGTCGATCTTCATGATCAAAGCCTCCTTTTTATGAGCATGAATCGTCTGCATTACTTCCTGTGCGACAACAATGGCGTCATGAATCGATCTCCCTTTCAGAAACCCATATTGATCCACTAAAATGTATTTGGATAAAACGCCTTTGATTCTATTGGTAATGATTTTCGAAGTGATCTTATATATCACATTGCGCAAAGAAATAGGTCTATAGTCTGCAAATTATTTTGGATCATATGCTTTAGGAATCATGGCCAGAAAGGTTGAATTCATGTTACCTGGTACAAATACCGCCAAACGAACCTGTTCAATCACTACGTGCATCTCTTCCTCCAGAATACCCCATAAATGAAGGAAAAACTCAGCCGGCCAACCATCTGGTCCAGGGCTTTTGTCATGGGCGAAGGATTTGAGAACTTCTTCTATCTCCTCCTTTGAGACAGGATTTTCGAAAGGACCATTAGCCGCTCGGTCGAACATACGAGGCATGTGCTCAAGTACCCAAGCCTGACAATTTGCATCAATATCCAGATCTGATTTATAGAATTCAGGGAAGTGATTAAGAGCCTCCAATTGAATCTCTTTGGTAGTGTATTTTGTAGTTCCATCTAAGGCCTGTATCTCCCAAATAAAATTCTTGTTGCAACGACCATTTGCACATTTATGGAAAAAACTTGTATTCAAATCGCCCTCCTTCAACCATTGGATTCTGCTCTTCAGTTTCCAAGTTATTTCTTGAATATTGAGGATTTCCGGCTTTCGTGATTCAAGCTCCTCCAGGGTGGAGTATACAAAGGAATTTGGAGGGTCCTGTAACATGTCCTTATATATATTGGATATATTGTCTTCAATATTCTAAAACCCCTCTTTAAGTGCCCTTTTCTTCACCCTTTCCCATTTCTTTATCAAGATCTTAAGATGCTTAAGTTTGTCCGCCAGTTTGTCCCATCCCTTATAACCTGCACTTAGAATATCCAATCGCCAGAAATTCGTTACAAGCTTATTAAAAGCCGGATCTAGAAGCCACACCCTATTGAGCTTAAAAGGCAAACCTTCATATTTTGGTTCGTGATGCCAAGATAATATAAAAGCCATATGATTGGAGAGAGAAGAAGAAATGACACGAGAGTGCATATTACCCATGAGTCGTAATATGGATGAATTTATCATTTATCGATCAAGCCTTTTTGCAATGTATTCCTATCCTTTGCATCTATTAGTCCACATCGGGACCACCGGAATAGGCTTAATGTCAATTAGCCCAAAATCATTTAGAATCTTCCCTATCCTATCCACAAGAGGATCATTTTGAGCCTTTATTCCTCAAGATTCATTTGCTGCCAGAGTCGAGTTGAAATCCCCCATCACCACAAGATTTTTTATAGTCAGGATCCCGGAATGTTCCATTCTATCCCAGAATGCAGCACGATTCTGGCAGGGGGTGTTACACCATTTTTTGGTCATCTAACCTATTATCATTAGATGGACCCAAGTACACCATGTAAGACCAATTTTACCCTAATTAAAATTGCTTTCATTATGTAAAATAACTTAATAAAACACATTTATTAGGTTGTTTATGGTCTAAACAGGAAACCCCAAGGGGAAATATTAAACAAATCTACATTTGTTTGGTTTTCCTCATGGAATAATTAATTAAACAATAATTTAATTATTATTCCTGGTCATATTTAACCCAATACAAGAAAATTAATTAGATAAATCCTTATTTATCTTATTATTTTCTAGGAATAATTATTTAAACCTTATTTAAATAATATTCCTTGTTAAATTTGACTAAATCATTTATAAATAATTGAATAAATCATTATTTATTTAATTATCATTCAACCACTTCCTTAAATGATAAATAAATCATTTATTTATTTATTATTTACAAATAAATGGATTTGACCCAAGTCAAATTCCTTTCCCCTCCAACAAATATAATAAAATATTCCATAAAAGGTGGATCTAGATTTGGTTAATATTATTTTAATCATGCACCAAGATCTAGAATGACCTAATATTTTGTTATAAATAGAAGGGTTTTTCCTACCATTAATCACCTTTTGTTGCCTCTTAGATCATTCTGGATCTATACTCTTGGTGTGACTTTGAGCCATTATCATTGTCATATTTTCTATTATTTGCTTTGTGATCTCCCATTGAGTTCTACGCTTGTCTGGGTTTTCTACACCAACAAGGGAGAGAAATTCTAGATCTGAAGTGCTGAGGAATTCCAAGAACCCATCCCATTGAGGAGAATTGGAAACACCTTTCTTGTTTTCCTCCCAGGTGCCATTAATATAAAATTCTTCAAAAAATATTGTTCTTGTCTTGTCTATTGGATGCATGGAGCAAAACCTTATTTTACTGCTTAATGTCTTTTTAGGCATAGATCTAGATTTTTGTAGCATTTGTCTTGATAAACTAACTGCAGATCTGAAGATATTAGTAGCCATCTTTTGCTGTTAGGGCTGTTTGTTATGCACAACTAAAATGGTCCTTTTTCGTACACTTACACTAAGGATTCATCCTAACAGGGGGCGTAAAGGTTGATAAGAGATATTTGTTCATATATCCCCTGAAAGGATCCATGAAGGAATATGCCCCCAAAAAAATTATACGCTTTTAAATTCACCATAGTTGTGTTCCACAAAACAATCATACCACCAACCCGACCGATAGCATCAATCCCCACAGCCCGCCAACCTGGACACATGTTGAGAGAAAGTTTAATAGCCGAAAATCTATCACACAAAGTTTCTCGAAAAAAAATCACAAAAGGATGAGAATCAACAATCATCTCACACAGGCGAAGAAGTTTAAACGGGTCGCCCATCCCTCTAATATTAAGTGAAAGGATACAATTCATTGCAGACCACCATCAAGGCTGCTAGCTCCAAGGGCCCGAAATTCTTCCATTACAGAGATAGGAACATCCCGAAGATCAGATAGCTCCCCCTTGAAATAAGGATTTGGTTTTGTGGTGACCTCTAAAATGTCTGGAGCCAGATTTAGAAGTTTTCCTAACAGTGATATTAGAGGCATATGCCAGTGATATGGAGGGAAGGGCATCATTAGGGACCTTATAAAAAATGGCAAGAGCGACCAGATCAAGCATAGGGTTATGGAGGATCGAGTCTAGGTCACTACCAACCGTGTTCTTAGGGGAGTCATGAGAATCAAGCTCCGGATCATGTGATGAATGAGGGGAAAAGGTACCCTTGATTTGATATCATATAGAGGCCAAGGCCATTCATTTCATACCTTGTTCCACATGTGAGAAAATAGTAGATAGATTCACTAAAGTATTTGAAAGAGAAAATTTTGAAAAGTTAAAGTAGATGCTTGGGCTTACAAGCACCCCTTTAGATTAATGGAGAGATTTTAGACACCTAATTCTAGAGATTATGGTACATTGTAAATATTATTATTATTCATTTCGAAAAAATATGAAGAGTCATATGTCAATAAGAACAATCATTAAACCTTTGGAGATGAAATCTAATGTCATATGTCAATGTATTTATATATGACTTACATTCATAAAAATATGTTGAAGTCTCGAGTTATTCAAAGCTAGCCAAATTTGTAGTAATATTTAGTGCATAATATTTTATGGTAACAATGGGACTTAAAAGACTTTGGAGCAACAATATATTAACAATGTTATTTAAATTTGGATTAAATTTAGTAGAAAATTGAAGATACTATTAAAATTTTAACTACAATTAAAAGATAAGGAAATTATATCTATATTGGTCAAATCTGTCTTTTCATGTCCATATTCTTTTCTTTACACTCCGGAGAGCTTGCCATCACGATACTTTAGAGTTAACCATTGTCCCATAGTGCCTTTAGAGAGGTTTTTACCGTATGAAATTACTTTTGGTAAAGGAGAACTCATTAATATCTTAGTTTTTTAAGACCTCCTTTACGTGATGACATCTAAACAAAGTTTTAGACTTGAAAATTTTCTTTTACAAATGTTTCTCTTTTATTTATTTACAATGTGGTCACAACGAAAATGGATTTACGATGTGGTCACAACGAAAATGGTTTTCTACATTGAAGATGGGAATGCCCTCGATCACAATCAGATATTGTATTGACTTTGTAAAAAATAAGTAAACCTTACATATTCAAAAGCATTTGTTAAAAGTTTAACGTATAGCTGTTGTCAAGAAGTCGAATAATTTCTTCATCAATGATACATATTTGGACAAAAAAATATATAATCTCAAATGACCTAACCATTTAATTTTTATTTTCCCGTTTAACACTTTGATGAAATCATAACATAGTGTCAAATCTCTGGTTTGAAATAATGGTTCACACTCGAAGTAATCGTTCCAATAACGATAACCAAAAAAAGTGTTTGTTGTTAAATTTTATATTTGTTTTAAATATATATATATTTTTAAGTGGCTAATTTAGTTGTTAAATCAATAGTAAGAATAATTATTTTTGGTTATTAACTGGGAATGCAAGCTAATTCATCACTGTTATTCAAGGGAAACCATGCCTCTTAGAATAATCTATTGGTAATCAATAAGAGAGCAGACTTTCACTTTTACCAAAGACCTCTAAATTTTAGATCGTTAACTTATTTCTTTGCCTATTAAAAAAAATAAACTCCTAACTAAACAAAAATAATTTTAAAATATACTAGTTTCAAACATTATAATTAAGCAAATTTAATTTATCATAATTAATTTGGTTTTTTTTTTAAAACATTTCACGTGAATTTAGTCCAAGATGCTCCAACATATCACGTCCAAAAGATAGACCCAATTTCAAAGGAAGTGACGACCATGATGTAAAGCATGTCGAAATGGGTCTGAGTTGTACATTGAAAGTTTTGAAGGGGACGGGAATGGTAGAGATGTGTATGCAAGACAACATCAATTTTGGTAAGATTTGATTGGCATCTATATGCATATGGACATTTGTAAAGGGGTGGTGAACATAATTTATTATTTGATAAACATTGCATTTTGTGCATCCAGCAAATACAACAAAGACTTTGGTCAACCATTATGTGAATCAAGTTCAAGTCAAGGTGATAGAACGTTTAAATTTTTTTTTTTTTTTTAAATGTTGCTTTTTGGATACACTTAGGTGCACATCAGAAGTGCAACGAGTGACATGATTTTCAATTTGGGCTCAAAGTGCACTGACTTAATTAATGTTGTGGAGCACGTCCCATTTCAATTTCATGTCATGTTCTCTTACGACATTGATGGTTAACAAAATGTTTCTTAAATATTATTAAAGTAAACCTTTCACTGTAAACAAATTGAAACGTGGTCCGAATTATGGGAGCCAATTAGAACTGAACATTGACTTGGACTTCAAATTTAAAGTTAGTGTTGTGAATCGGAATAATTGAAGATTCATAATAATGATATGGATCACTTGTGCAATTTAAGGAATTACAAGTAGAATTGTGATTGTTTTTTATTTTATTTTCTTAATTCGGTTATATGAAGTTAATTTAAAATATTATTATACTATCATTTATAATTTAAAGACGTAAATTATTTAATTATAACATTTTATATTTTGTTTATTTAAATTGTAAAATTTAATAAAATATTTACATGGTTAAAGAATTTTTTGTGAAACTTAATAGAATTAAAATTAAGATGAATTAACGTTTGTCATTCACATATATTCATATATATCTATATGTATTTATAGAATAAAATGTGTCAATTTTATGTTTATATATATAAATTAAAATATATCAACTTTATGTTGAATATAGAAAAAAATATTTATCTCTTTCATATTGATCAACATTATAATAAAATATTTTAACTATAAGATATTTTTATTTTTTCTAAATATATAGAGAGAAATATGGCTTTGAAATATTTTATTTAGCATGGATATTGAATGTTTTACTATATGGCTTTGAAATATTTTATTTAATATGTACATTGAATATTTTATTTATGGCTATATAAATATATTCATCTCCCTCTTATTAGGAAGTAGAAAATATTTGTCAACATGATAAGACTTGTCTCTCTATATATAAAGAAAATTAATATAAAATTATTTAAGATGAGCATTGAAACATTTTATTTATAGCTACATCAAAATAAATATTTTTTGTACTATCTATTAGATATACATGAATTTGATGTTGGAGTATATTCGTTAACTTGGATATTAGAATATTTTATTTCAGGCCTATATTGAAATATTTTTGAGCTTTGGAGGAATTACACATCTCCCTCATATTGGAAAGTAACATGCGGTTATGGATGGAATAAGAAACATTTTCATTTCAATTACTTTATCTCTCTATACATAAAAATGATGTAAAATTATGGCATTTAAAGTGGACACAAAAATAATTTATTTGTGTCATTTAAGATGGACAAACAAATTTCTATTTTTTAGTTTAAGTATTTTTTATTTTTATTTTTTAATGCAATGTTTTGAACATGACAACATCTCCTCCCCATATTGAACTATAGAGTGCATCTCTATGCAATTAATGTATATGATAAGTTAATTTGTTTTTTTTTAGCATATAATATTCTATATATTAATATTTTACTTAGAGATGCAGTAGTTGTGGGGATTTCTCATTGATTTTGGATGAAAAAAATTTGATTATGCTTGGTTTCTAGTAATTGCTTCAAATAGTTAAGTTGAACATTTAAGCAACTTAATAAGGAATTCATAAATTAAAGATTAAATTATTTAAGAGTGCTATTGTTATTTGACACTCTCCTATCATTGTTTGATTCTAGCTGAGATTGTTTATTCCTTGTTCCATGAAAATACAAGAATTATGTGGAGAATTTATAGCCTTGGGGAGCAATTTGACTCCATATCATACTTTCAAGTTCTCTAAAATCTTAACAAAAGATTCAACGACCTTAAAAATGGAGGAACAAATTAAAGAGAGGGAGAAATAAGTATTAAAAAGGAGATGTCAACCTACATCCCTCTCCCATGAAATTAATATCTTGGAGTTTAATAGATATCACATTATTGAACAAATGGAAAATCACACATGATGGTAAGTACGAAAATTTAATCCTACCATCACTTCTGAATTCATACACTATAATTTCATAGTCACTTCTTTTAAATATTTGTTTACCACTTGCATTGGTAAGAATTCATGGTCTTAGAGGCCTTCTCCCTTACCAAAGCACTCTATATGTAGATGACCCCCTATGTGGATGTCTCCCTTTGAATTTGCTCATATCTCTATGTGGCTTCAGGTTGCTAAGGTGATTGGTCACAACCATGACTCAGAGAGGCCACAAATGTTGTGTATTATGCGAGACGAGGGAGGTTCAAAGATAAATGAGGGTGCTTGTTAGGGGGGTGGAGATGGATAAAAAAGGTTCACAATATGGCTCTACAATATATTGGCATATATGATAAAAGGGGATGATAAATTTTACTTACAACTAAAGAGAATTCACTTGGATGGTTGGGAAGAATAGTCATGATCCTCCCTACCCATGTTCAAATCCCATAAAGTGACTTGTTAAGATATTTATTTCAGGATGAAAGGGAGGGTGTTTTCTTTCTCAAAGATGTCCCCAACTCCCAAAATAAATAAATAATAAGGGATAATTCTAGGTGCATTATAGATATAAGAACCAAGTTTTGTAATATTGGAGTAAATGTGAAATAATGTAAATAGTTCATCAATTCCCAAGTCACTAGGAATTAGGCCTTGAAGGAAAAAAGGATTTCACTAGAGGCTAGTTTTGACACTATAGAATTCTCTTTGCATACAACAAAGAAGGATCCTCATCATAAACTCAACCATGTAAGAAACTAGGTATCCATGTAAAGGTTTGTAAAATTTAGGTAGAGCAACGTTCTGAAGCTCCCATCGTAGTGAATGAGGAAGCACTCCTCTTAGGAGGTCATGGTATCAATCCCGACTATGTAAAGGACTCACTAGTGTATGAAGGAGTCCATTGTGGTTCTACTTTTTATTTCTCTCAATATGTGTCTATTTACTAAAAGATATGGATTATCTTAAGGTAGATTACATGGGTATATACATGCCATCATATTATTGTTAGTTTTTATGTAAATAGAATAGATTTATTTTGGACTACAAGTATGACATTTTTTCAATATGCTAAGACTTACAATCTTCTTTGTATTACACAATTGAAATTTCTAACACACACACACACACACACACACACACACACATGACTCATGATATATAAATCCCCAAGACTATTCTAATATAAGATATTTATTCATATGGGCTCTTAATAAAAACTCCTAGGACTATTTTGATGAAATAATCAAGCTTATTCTAGTGCAATATATTTAGTCATATTGAATCTTAATACAAATTCCCAGGACCATTTTAATGTAATAATCCTCATATTTACATGAGGGGTAATGTAACATAAACCCTACTATCCTTAGCCTTTCATAAGGGTAGAAGGAGGCAGTTAGTTTGATAAATCAACCTCCAAAGTCCAATTATGGAAACGGGGTATATTTTTTTTTTCATTTTTTTCGAATTTATCAAAACTTGAAACTAATGACATTGTTGCATTCATCTCGTCAAGACCTTTTCAGTAATCATAGAATTTGTCTCAATCTAACTCCCAGATCAAAAGATATGGTTATTCAAAGATTGGCCTATTAGGAACACTGTTACCGAACAAATAGGTAACCTGACCTCAAAACGGGAACTCTAGCCCAAAAAGACTCAAAAAACATGAAAAAACACCCCAAAAACAAAAAATGTGTATTCCAGAACGCACTTCGTTTTTTTTGAAGGTCAAATTTCAACATTTTATAAAACTATGGTAAAAACAAAATTGTTTCTTGAAAAAAGGATTGAAAAAACACCCCAAAAACAAAAAGTGTGTATTCCAGAATGCACTTCGTTTTTTTTTAAGGTCAAATTTCAACATTTTATAAAATTATGGTAAAAACAAAATTGTTTCTTGAAAAAAGGATTGAAAAAACACCCTCAAAACAAAACAAGTTGATGCTGGAATAACAAAAAAAAAATTTGTGTCATACTTTTGGCATTTTTAAAAATAGAAATAACATTTTTTAATTTTTAAGATTCAAACATTAAAAAAAACCTAAAATTTAAGAAAAAAAAATAAATTTAAAAAATAAAAACATTTAAAAGCTTAAAATTTAAAAATATATGAAGATAAAAAAAATAAAAATAAAAACAAAATAAAAATTTTAATTCAAACTTTAAAAAAAACCTAAAATTTAAGGAAAAATAAAATAAAACAATAAACAAAAAAAAATTAAGATTAAAATTTAAAAAAATATAGAAATAAAAAAATAAAAATAAAAACAAAATAAAAATATTAAATTTAAAAAAAAAAAAAAAACAAGTTAAAAAAAGAAGAAAATTATAAAAAATAAAATATAGAAATTAAATTTAAAAAAGAAAAATAAAATTCTTATTAAAAAAATTAAAAAATTAAAAATTAAAACAAAAAATTAAATTTAAGGAAATATATTAAATTTTAATAAATTTAAAAATTTAAAATAAAAATATTAAAAAAAAACATTATTTAAATTAAAAGTAAAAAAATGAAAAATTAATTAAAAATAAAAAATAAAAATAAAATACAATGAAAATATTAAATTTAAAACAATATATATTAAAAAAACAAATAAACTATAAAAAATAAATTAAATTTAAATTATAAAAAATAAAATATTTATATGAACTTAAATTAAAATATGTATATATATCAGATTTTATTAAATTAAAAAAAAAAAATTAATATTAAAAAAACAAATTAAATTTAAAAACAAAAATATTAAATTTTAATAAATAAACAAATAAACAAATAAATTTTGAAAGAAAAAAAAAAAACCATTGTTAAAATAAAAACTTTAAAAATCAATTAAAAATGGAAAATTGAAAAAAAAAAATATATATATATATAATAAAAAAAAATTAAAAAACAAATTAATTTAAAAAAATTAAGTTTAATTAAAAAAAATCTAATTTTAAATACACAATTTTAATTGAAATATAAAAATATAAAAATTTTAGGTTATTAACAAAAAAAAATAATAATAAAAAAGTAAAACATTTAAAAAACAATATTAAATTCAAATAAATTTAAAAAAAATACAAAATTTATTAAATTCTATAAAATAATAAAGGAAATTTATGAAATTAAAAAAAAAATCAATTAAATAAAAAAGAAGCAAAAATTACTAACAAAATAAATAAAAAAATATTTAAAACAAAAAAATAATAAAATTTACAAAAAATAAAAACAAAATTAAAAGAAAAAAACAAAACAAATTATATTTTATATAAAAAAATTAAATTAACAAAAAATTTAAATTTTTTGAAAAAAAAAAGAAAAAAAGTAAAAAAAATTAAAAAAAAAATCAATTAAAAAAAAAAAAAAAAAATGTTGGCGCCGCCCCCACCACCACCACCGTCGCCTTTTTTTTATTTTTTATTTTTTTTTTTTCAAAAATTTATTTTTATTTATTTTTTTTAAATTTTTTTTTTTTTTATTATTTAAAATATAATTTGTTTTGTTTTGTTTTTATTTTTATTTTTAAATTTTATTATTATTATTATTATTATTATTATTATTATTTTAATATATATGTATATTTTTTATTTGATTTTATTTTTATTTTTTATTTTAATTTTTAATATTTTTATTTTAATTTGATTTTTAAAATTTTTTTTTTTAATTCAAATTTTTTTTTTTTAATCTTAAATTCAATTTGTTTAATTTTTTTTAGTTTTCTTTTATTTTTATATTTAATATTATAGATTACTTATTTTTTAAAATTTAAAATTTAAAATTTATTTATTAAAATTTTAAAATTTGAATTTAATTTAATTGTTTTTTTAAATTTTTTAGTTTTTTTTTTTCATTTTTAAAATCTATAAATTGTTTCATTAAAAAAAAAAGAAAAAAAACATTAAATTCATGTTTATTTGTTTTTTAATTATTTGCATGTGGTTTTTTTCATTTTTTTTGTTTTTTAATGATAGTTTTTTTTATTTTTATTTTTATTTTTATTTTATTTTTATTTTTTATTTTATTTTTTGTTAATTTTAAAATTTGTATTTTTTTCTTATTATTATTATTTTTTTAAATTTAAATTTAAATTTTTTATTTTTTTTTAATCTAAATTTTAATTTTGTAATTTTAATTATTTTAAATTTTTTTTTTTTAAATTTTTAATATGGTTTTTTTTAATAAGTTAGAAAAAAATGTTTTTGATGTTTTTTTTTTTTTTTTTTAATTTTTTTGGTCAATTTTTGTTTTTTTTCTTTAAATTATGTGTTTTTTTTTTCAAATTTTTTCATTTCCTTTGATATAATTTTCAAATATTTTTTTTTTTTTTAATTTATTTTTGTTTAAATTTTTTATTTTTACGAACTATTTTTGTTTTTTTTTTACATTTTTATTGGGTTTTTTTTTATTGTTTATATATATATTTGTTATCTAAGTTTTGTGTTTTATTACCAACATGAAAATCACCACTCTAAAAAAAAAAAGGTTGATGCAACATCAATACGTTTCAAAATTAGCATGAAAATCACCGCTCTAAAAAAAAAAAGTTGATGCAGCATCAATACGTTTCAAAATTAGCATGAAAATCACCACTCTTAAAAAAAAAAGTTGATGCTACATCAATACATTTCAAAATTAACATGAAATTCACTAACATTTTAAAACAAATATTCATACTTCATAAATAAAAATATTAGAGTGTCAAAAATGTGCACAAAAAAAAAATGGTGATTCTGCATCACCACTTTTCAAAATCGGGTGCTTTTTATGCTACCAAAAAAAAGTAGGTAACATTGCGGTTACCTATTTCATCAGTAACATTGTTTAGGTACCTCATATGGCACCCACGTGACCATCCACATGGTATCCACCTCATCACCACTTGGCAGCATGACCCCAGCTGTTGACTTGTTCATACTATGTCATGTGTTACCCAGTATATGGTTAACAAGGTCCAATGCATAATTTATAAATGCAATATACACAAGGTTTGCAGGCACAAGCCCCTCTACAACCACACCACCCCAGGATTAAAAACCCTGGTAGAACTCTTTGTAGTTGTAACAACCTTGGTAAAAATACATGTAAAAATATAATAACCACGGTCAATGGGACACGTATTCCAAGCTGAATGGTCGGAAAAAAATCCTAGCATGTGTTCATTTAAGTTATTATGGCTAAAGGAACTTGGAAAAGGAAATGGAAAAGGCTTTGGAAAGACATGAGGCATTAATTGGCATTTTATTTATGAAAATAATGGAAAATAGGAGAAAAGGAAGGTGAAAGGTCACATATTGCATGTGAGGAGGAAAATGAAGGACAAATAATGGAAAATGATGAAAATAAAGGACTCTTCTATAAAAAGGCTTATGAGGATCAGTTGGAAAGTTTTTGGGGGGTGCAACTTTGTAGCTCTCATTATTCTCTCTCTCTCTCTCTCTCTCTCTCATACTCTTCAATACTTATAGTTTTCCTGGAGCACTATTGGAGGGTGTCGATACTTGGTGTTTTGGAACAAGAAGGAAAAGGAAGATCAAGAAAGCACAAGTGGACATCGGGATCAATAGCTACAATGAGATTTGATTACAAGTACTAAGCTGCATGTATGTTTTCCTCACCAGTTTTGGCATGCATGGTGTATGCATGTGGATTTTCCCAGCCTTTCCATTTCCTCGACAACCATGATAATGCCAGTTTATTTCCATTGATTGTTTTCTGGTTGGTTCTCATGATTCCTTTAACTGTTGGGTTAATTTATTAGTTCCTAGAGCCTTGGTTGGAAAACACTCTAGAGCCTGGTGGACAGCTGTTGGGTTGAGTTACTAGTCTTGGAACCTTGGTTCGACAAACACTCTAGAGCCCTAGGTGGGTTGAGTTACTAGTCCTGGAGCCTTGGTTGGACAACACTCTAGAGCCCTATTTGGGTTGAGTTACCAGTAGTAGAGCCTTGGTTTGAAAAATGCTATGGAGCTCGGGAATAACTGGGGTTGAGTTACTAGTCTTGGAGCATTGGTTGGAACAAACACTTTGGAGCCCTGGAGTAGCTTGGGTGGAGACCAATCGGTGATGGTTAGTGATGTGTGACCATGAGGTGGAATCACTAGTTTTTAGGTTGAGAAAGTTCAGTCTTTGGAGCCCTGGTTTCGTGTTGATTGATGTGTTTGATAAAGTCCCACATTCATGCTTGGAATATGGCATGGGGGTGATTTGTTGAAGTGAGACTTGGCTCAACCAATCTATTGTTGGGTGGAACATTAAAGTCCCATCTCTGGTTGGGTTTTACACTCATAAATGAAGAGCTTATTCCTCTGGTATTCGGTATGCAAATGTATTTGTTTATGTATGGATTTATTTGTTGTTGTATCCATGGTATTTTTGTTGTTATTATGTTGGTTATATGTATGCATTCAATCATTGATGATGTATGGCTCTATCTATGTTTTTACCTGTAAATGAATACCCAATGTATCTATAGTCAAATAGACTATATTGTAGCTTATGATGTAGGGGAGCAATGATTCTTAGCTATTCTCAGATTTTTAAGAGACCCCCATGTTTAAATATGTTGTTCATACCTATAGATGCAATATTTGTGACATGTTTGACGAAATTCCTGTCATGGTTAGGAAGCATCCGGATGAGTTCCTGATGAAATGATTGCTTCCTTGTATTTTTTTTAATGTTATTTATCCTCTCTTGAAGTTATAGGAAGTTCTGGGCAGTGACCTAGGTTTAGGGGCTGAAATTGTGGCACAAAACGCGAAGTTGCAGGAATAATATTGACCTTTTGGGGCCCTCACTGTGGCCTTGACAAGGCAAGCCCACAACTAAGGGTCTATAAACGCTCCCTTTCCCTTAGATGGCCACAACTAAGCCTTAAATGGGTCAAAAATTGGTTTCCCCTCAGAGAACAGGGCCATGGAAGGTTGGGTTACCTCCTGGGGATGTCAACGATGGAGTGTGAGGTCTGTTTGTCATGATTCCATTGATTCCACTTCCTAAAAGTCATCTAGGAGGTTTAATCTCATACTAGTAGCCTCTCTTCACATGTTTACCCTAGTTGGCTGGTTACTTGCGTAGATCTGGGAAGAGGGTGTTATAGAGTGTTATCAGAGCATGGTTTAACCTTTGGACTAGATGCGTCGTGTGTTGATCATGCATTTATGTTGCTTGCATATGTGTTTAGTATGCTTGTGTTCTATATGCGCTTGTTGCATCTATGTGTGTTATCCATGGTGGCAGTGGTGTCTCCATTGAAGTGTTGATGGTGTTGTTGTCGACATGTTGTCATGATTCTATGACTGGTTATGTGTTTCTCATGCTTGTGCATTGTTTGTTCATTCTTGCTTACACGATGATACATGTTGTACATGCAATGATTTTTTATGCTTGGTTACATGATGTTCATGCTTGGGTACATGTCGTTGCATGACATACATGCATTGGTTGTTCATGTTTGGTCACATGTTGTTCACACTTATGTATTATCCATGTAAGTTTGCATGGTTGATGTTGTCATGCATCGTGAGGTCATTCTATGCAATTAATTCATCATGATGATATTGGTATGTTATGATGCTAATGTGTTGGCCAAGATAGAGTAGGAAATGCAGAACATCAAATTGAAGTTGCAGCATTGGAATTCAAGGCAAGAGCATGTCATCATACAGGTTTGGATGTTGGGCATGTACATATGTATGTTAATGATTGTTATATACATTATGGTTATGAGTATTCCTTTCATTCTATTGATCTTATGATTACATACATTATAGATGCTAGTTGATTAGTTTAGTTATATGTACATGTGTCGAATAGTCATGAAAGATAGCAACCCGTGGTGGTATGCACTTCTACTGTTGTTTTATGTCAGTTATGTTATATGTTGTTGATGAGTATGATGTAGGTTAAATTTTTGTTTTTGTATTATGGTTAGCTTGATGATTAGGTTACATGTTGTTGATGAACACGATATATAGCTTGTTTTTGTTAAAAGCTAGTAACTTGATGATTAGGGTTATTTCATTAAGCTCTTGATGTTATATGTATCGTATCGCTTTGGATTGGCTTATGCAGATGACTAGGGTTATTATGTTCATGTATAAGTCGATATATTTGTGATATTGTATTCTACTAATCTAGGATGACTGTGCATATGTGATTGTATGCATGAATGACAATTGCTTATGATTTTATGATGTGAACATGTTAGTTAGTTACTTTTATGGAGATCCTGATCTTATTTATGTTCAATTTAGATGTCGTGAAGTTATATTATGCTAATATAGATTTATTGTGTAGACAAGATAGCCTCCCCTAAGATACATTAAGGTATGATTTTTCTTATGTTGTATACTTGATGCTTGACTGTTTGATTATTTCTTATATTCGGTGTTTGAGTGTTGATGTCTATTATGTCATCTATTTACTATTGGATGTTTAATTAATCGCATGTTATGAGCACGTTTCTATAATATTTCATGAAGTAATGATGTTTTTTTAAGATAATTGTACTAACACGTATGCGTTGAAACAATTGATATGTACTTGAGTGTAACTATGTGCTAGTTGTAGTACTATGATTTTGACTGTTGGTTGATTATTACATGGTTTTAGACTTGGTAAATTTTGATTCCAAATTAATATATATGTTGTATTGATATTTGGGACATGTGACTGACATGGGTGTGTTCAATAACAAGGCAGCTGTTATAGCATCATTTATCACCTTTATATACTTGATGACTTATGTATTGGCCTTGGGCAACCCTTTCCTTTCAAACTTGGTCAACTTCCTTAAAAAACATTATTTTGAATTTCATACGCGCCTCTGCCTGGACTTTTATGCATGCAGATGCGGGTTCGCTCATATCTAACCCATGTATACAATTAAAAAAATTAAAAAATATATACTCCCTATTAATTGGGCGGGGTTACGGGTTTTACTTGAAGACTACTTACACCAGCCCGTGGCCAAAATGTTTCCCAAATAAAAACTAATTTGAGGAAGTATAAATACACCTCAAGGGAAGGCCTAAGAGAGGAGAAAGAATTCAATTGATACTATAGCCTGTTATAGCACAAATCAAGTACGATTACCCCTGTGCTTCTTGCACTTCCCAGGTTCAAGACACCCTTGTTTCCTTGTGATGTTCACCCCCTTTATGTGACATCCTTTATACACCTTTTATGGAAGAAAATTGTTGAGGCTTGGGCTGGACGAATCCGGAGGATGGTTTCTCTTGGAGCCATGGCTAATTTCAGGTGATATCTCCAATTTATTTTTACATACATCAATAAAAGAAGCTCTGTCCCATTCCTGATGTTATGTTCTTATATGTTTCATATACATGTTAATGATCTTGTAATCATTATTTCATGATTCTTTTATGAGTTTAAATGATCTAAAATACTAACATTTAGGATATATATGTTGTACAACTAGTCTTTGTGCTTTGTATTGAGTGAGTTGCAGGTTTTGAAGCACGAGGATTCAGAGGGTTTGCACCCTGCGGGAACAACCTTAAACGTAGGACATACGGGTAAGGTCACCTATCCCTAGTTTTCTAGTTTAAGCCTTAAGATTTAGAATTTGATTTCTTCTCGTGATGGTATGCCTTTTTCTTTGTTAGGTCCCTTAACCGAGACCTTAGGTTAGTTTTTCCTGCAACAACAACGTGATTGGCCCAACAAGGTAAGGTAACTAGCTTGTTGTTATGTTTATTTATGCACTGGAAATTATGTGTTTACAAAATTATGATGTAGGGGATTACATGGCAAAAGATATCGCCATTAAATATTGAAGAAGGCTTAGGTTGAGCTTTTCTTTGGAAGTGTTGGGAATCTATGGGGGATTGGGTCATCGTGTTCGTTGCTAATTCTTGTGCTTCTGGTCCTTTTGATTTGTTTGCGCTTGATTTGCGGTCGTGTTTATGTCTGGTGCATAGATATGTGTAAGGTCCCACCTTACCTACCATAATTATTATAGATAAATATTATATTGAATCAAAATGCGATACTTTTTTTTTGGTAGGACATAAAAGTTATTGGTGTCCCTTACACTACACCCCAAATTCTACTAACTTATCCTCAAAGCTACAAGGTTCAAGGTTTATCAAGATCCAAAACATACAACCATAATACTTGCTTCTCAAGACTAAAATCACCTTTAAAACATAAAGTATTTAGTTGGATGAATAAATGTCAACTTTTATGAACCACAATTTACAATAAGCTAATTGTTAATTCTGTTGGAATTAAATGTGTTCAAGAGTGACTAATTTGATTTTTTTATAAATAACATGCTTATGAATTATTTTCTTAAAAGGATAATTAAAATTATATAGGTTTGGTATCCAATAATTAGGAATTCATATGTGAGCTAATATTACAACAAGTTACCCCAATTGTGACTTTTCAGCAAGACCCTTTAACTCAATGGAGTTATTATGCTAGAAACACCTTGGTTGCAAATCCTAAACTAACTTAAGCCTTTTTTATGGACAATTCATAAACATAATTAGATGAAACCATTGAAACATTATGACAAACAATTTACAAGCATGAAATATACAGCCATTGAGACATTTTGTCAAACACTTACAACCATTATTTCTTTAAGGTGTTTTCGCAATAATTAGCTAACATGAATCCAAAATTACATGACTTCATTTTTTGTGAGTAATGCCAATAATTTAACTCAAGATTTAAGTAGACTATAAACCATCTTCATTTCTGATTCTATTCCAATAAATGAACATAAATATTTAGGAATTTTGCACATAGCTCACAACGTTGTAAGGTACAACCATTGGGTATTTTTGACAAACAATTGGTAGTCATAAAACAAATTTCCATAAATTTATTTAATTTTTCAAAGATTTAACCATTTTAGACTTTAAACACAATTTCCAAGTGGTTAGACTATACTAGATTCATTAGTATAAATTATCAGGCAAATCCAATATAAAAGGAACCAAACAGAAAAATAAAACAACAAGCGGTTACTACATGCAATAACAAATGTACAAAAGAGAGCAGATTTGGGAATCAGAGTCTGAAAATTTGATTTTTTAAATCAAAGTCAGGGTGAAATGGTCAATTGGTATGGATACACCTTGAAGTTGTGCTGAATCACATCAGGGATGCCCAAAAATGTGATTATTCAAAACAACAACAAAAAAAACAAAAACAAAAAAACTACAATCTCATTTATGACTTCTGTCAAACACATAACATGAAAACTTATCTAGAGCTTTACAAAGAGGAGGAAAACATAATGTAAGCCATTAAAATGTTTTCATCTAATTCATGGTAGCCTACATGCTTCATCCATTAGGACTTTTTGTCAATCAATTCAACAGTACTATACAAGAAAATACTTCTACAACCATTACAAATTTTCCTCACATTTGGTGTGCAACACTTCATATACATGTAAGTTTCAGAAAACAACCAAACAAGAAAAAACTATGAAATAAACTAGAAAATACATAATATAATTTGATCCACATACTTGACAATGAATTTGTACAACTCCAAAAGGATGGATTTATGCTCTGACTCCAATAAGAGTATGCTCCAATGCCAATATCCTTACCAACTCATCATGAACCAAACGGTTTTCCTCCCAACCATATCCAGGAAGAAATTCTCCTGCTGGAACCCCCGAGCTGCAAAAGCTCACAAGCAGTACCAAAATACAACAATAGAGAAAGATGCAAGGCAAACTAAGTAAGATAGTTTTCACTTCCTCTAAATACCACTCATGTTCAACCTAAATAGATACTTAGTAGATTAGTAAAGATTTCAGATTTGTTTTGGAAGGAATTTGATACTCTCCATATCTCTCTCTCTCACAATCTTCCTCAAGTCTCTTCCACTCTTAGCATCACCCCTCCTCTCCCAAGTGAGAATACAAGAGACTCATATATAGGAGGAGAAACAAATTCTTGTCATAGAGGAGGAGTAATATGCATGAATTGTATTCTATTTAGAGGAGTATAACTTATGCCATTAAGGAGAGGTATTCATGCCTTATTTAAGGAGTGTAACATATGCATTAAAGAGAGTGTAAGAGAAATATTTTATGACACATCTTTAATGAGTGTAAGAGGAATATTTTATGACATATGTTTAATGAGTGTAAGAGGAATATGCCATTCTTTGATGAGTTCATAAAAGAGAGTGTAATGTAATATTTAAAATAGAGAGAGTTACATAGATCCACGAGACTCATGAAGGAGAGAGGTGTGAAGTGATTGAATAGATGAAGTTAATTTGCAATTCCCTTTTAATAAAATATCATAGTCTCATAAAAGATAATGATAATATTAATAATATGGAGGATTAAGTCAATATTGAACTATTAGGATTGATTAATGATAAGTTAATTGAATTTCCTTCAACTATGCTTAATTACCAATTTATTCAAGGAGATTTACTATTTTTGGAAAGTCATGCTTGAGATGCTAGACATGACTTTCTATTTTTAGAAAATCATTCCAGATTTGTCAGACTGAGATTTTATTTAAGGAAATGTATCCATGAGTGGTATTTTTCTTTCGGAGAATAGGGATTCCGCACCCCTATTTCATGCATCTCCGTGCTTTAGTAGATTGAGGACTTTGCGCCCTGATCTACTCTAAAGATCCAAGATTCCACGACTTGATCTTTTTAAATATTCAGGACTCCGCGCCCTAAATATACAAGACTCCACGTATTTATATATCTTGAATTTAGGACTCCACGCCCTAATTTCTATGCTTTCTCATGTATTGTGCTTTGAAACTCCACGTTTCTCCTTATGGTACTGATTGTGAGCTTTTACCCATTTGATGGTTCATTGGTAAGGCCTTGTTTGAAGACCTGCACACATCACAATCTCATAGATCAAAGGAATCATATTAATTTCATAATGAAACTAACTTAATCACATTTTACCAAGAATGGTGCATGACTTCCACAGTCATTTAGGTTTTGAAGAAATGACTTCCACAGTCATTCATAATTCAACATCCTTGTTGGAAAATTACCAGGTCCCCTACCACATCTTTCTTAGTACAATTTTAGACATATATATAATCACACAAGTCATGTATCATCCATAAATCATAATTTAACCATCTGTTCCACATAACCATGAGCATCCATGGGTCTATGTGTCTCAATTCAAGATCACCATACATGTGATACACTTGATACATAATTCAGATGCAAAAAGAGGAACATATGCATAACACAATATAAAACACATAATCAAATATACCATACATAAAGGAAAATACAACTATATAGAAACTTTTTCTCAAACCAGTGATCAATCTTCCATACATAAACATAAGAGGAAATATATAACTATGTATATAAAACATTATTACCCAATCTAGTGATCAATATGCCATATATATAACTCATCAAAAATCAACCTTAATACGAGTGACAAAACTATACTAGGAAACATCGGACACTACATACTCCCCCTCTTGGGCTAAACTTGACCCGAATTTTTTCCTACAATCATAAGATACTTAGTTCTTTTAGATTCTCCTATCAATAAGTTGTTAACCTTATGTATATGTATTTTTTTTTCTTCATGCCAATCCATAGTTTAATGTTTTCTAAACAGGAAGCAACTCCTTTAAAACTAAGCATACCATTCTTAATCAAGTAGAAAATATATCCATGCCATATTAGGCATGTTTTGATACAAAATACCAAAGATTTCTATATCAAAACCAGGCATAAAATTTATAGTACCACATCAAAATACTATTTTATGTAATTGATATGACATCTACTTTTTTTTTTTTTTGCTCGGTTAGACTAATCCTACACGCACGGGTTTCGAACCGGTGACCTTGCAGAACGGAGTGCCTTAACAGTGCACCCCATCACCGACTGCTCTACGCCTCGTGGGCGATATGACATCTACTTAAGTTATCTATAATAATTTGATATTCTACATGTTTTTCTTTCTCATAGTCTGTATGAATCCTACATGTGTCATCTTCTTGGCTCTGTAGTATTTTGAGCTTGCCAAGATATAAATAGATCACACATTGGTTGTATAAACAACAATAATGGTGCATCCCATATCACAATCAAATTTGCATACAATAATCATAAAATCATCCACTACAATTGTGAGTGAAATTATGCAACAAAACATGATGTCATATATAGAACCCACTCTTACATCCCACTTGATTTAATTCTTCTCAATCCAAGTTTCCCCTTTTCATTCCACAAGACATCCTTGCAATTAAAATATTTAGGATCTACTTTTAGTTTTTACCAAACATTTAATCTTTAGGAAAAATCACAATTTGAGGTTCAAGGCACAAATTTTTTTTTTTAATAAACGAACAAGCTAAGGTTTAATAAAATCTTCATTGATCCACTTATTTATTATATACCATTCCTTTAGTTTCCATAATCTTAATTATTATTCACTTATCTAACTTGAGAATCAATTATGAATGAATTTGTTAGAAGATCTTCATTCCGAAAGCAAATTAATGATATCTTTTTGGAAGAGGCTTGTAATCAAGAACAACTCTCACAATTATGAAAACACAATATCTATATTATTGAATATACTTTGATAAATATAAGTCAATTTCTTTTCCAACTATGAAATCACTCATGATTTCTATTCAGTAATTAATCATTTCATTTGGTTTCATGTCTTATTCCTTACTATTAATACATCGACAACAACAAGCTACGAAACCATACAATTCTCAAAATGTGATGAATCTTGTTAAATTTAAATAAGGTTTAGACTATCATAAGGGAATTTCTAGCCTAAAGTTAGACCTTTTTTTTTAAGGAGAATTACCACCCTCTCAAATTATTATAACATTTGTAGGACTAATAAATACTCATACAACTGTACATCCCAACAAAAAATTCCTAAATCCAACAATCTCTTCCATTCCACATACAATACAATCATCTTAGGCTTCTACATCATGCAAGAATTCCGATTCATCAAAATTTGATCTCACTCTCCTTCAATTTCTCCCTCAAAAAATATCACAAGCACATATGCTTGTAAAACAAGAACTCCACTAAGCTTTTCATTAATCACATTCCTTTTTCTTTAAGTTCAAATAAACAAATTTATCACCACATAATATACCTTGTAAACATGTCATTCACTTAACAATTTATAAAAAATATGAATTTTGACTCGATCGCCTAACTAACGATAGTTTAGAGCAATACATGAGTTCAATCCTCATAATTTGTCTAATTAATTTGGTTAAATAGAATTAAACCAATATTGAAATGATAAAATCATTAAAGAGACTATTATGGCTTTCCTAGACCTAATTTGTCTTAAGCCAATAGAAAATTTATTTCATCAACTTATCACAATAATCTTTTTCTACATTTCAAGAATTTGAAAACAATTTTAATTCTACCTAAATTCAACACATACAAAAGGATTACAATACTAGAGGATAGATATCTAGTTCACACTTGACTCCATATATCAAAATCAATTATTCCAAACATTATAAACCACCTAATGGTGTTCAATATACCAATCTTAGTATCGTCGTTTGTAATAAAAATAAAATAATGGATTTAAAGCTCAAGAAAGTTCATGTTACAAATCTCTATACATTTAACTTTAATTACACATAATTACTCCTTAATCATGTCTATGACATTCCATCAAAATATTCTAACCAAAAGAACTGCTAGCTCATAGATATATTTTAGTATGGATTCCACACCCCTACCTTACCTCATTACTTATCTCATAGGTATATATTAGTATGGATTCCACACCCATACATTTTCTCATAGATATATGCTAGTATGGATTTCACACCTATACATTAGCTTATAGATATATGTTAGTATGAATTCCACACCCATAAATGTGCTCATAGATATGTATGGATTCCACACCCATACATTAGCTTAAGTAAAACATAACCTCAAATGTTCCTTAAAATGGCTTCCACAGCCCTTAATGCACCAATAATTTAAAACTCTTGTTTATTAGGAAGGTCATACCTCAACATAGTATTTGAGTCATTTCAAGTTATTTGATGCATAATGTCAACCCAAAATACGCAAAATCATGTCAAAAAAATTAGAGGAATTTCATTCTTACTCATTAATAATGTATTCCCAAATAATATTTTAACACATCTAATTAATGCACATACATTACTCTTGAATCTACATTCACAGTAAAAAGGGACATCCTTCAAGGTAGCTTTTTGTTAAGTTTCCATTAGTGTAGGTACGAAAAGAGTCAAAATTAACACGATGAACTCAATCATCACGTTAATTTAATCTCAACCTTACAACACATTCCCAAAGCATACACACTAAGGTCATCATACTATAGTCTAGATTAAGCCAATGTTTTTCTTGGTAGATACGATTCCAGCTAGCAAAGATGGCTTCTAAGCCTATATTGCATTGATAATAATGCATTAAACATATATGAAACCATGTATGCACTGCACCTATATTCCTCATCAATTGACAATCAAGTCATTCACATGCTTGGGTTTAACCCCAAGTTTATCAAGCACATCCTTTCCCAACATGTCTTTAAGCATTTTAACATATTTCTCATAACTTGTCTTAAAAAAAGTATAAAGGAATATAAGAAATCATTTCTTTTATTTCATGAGTTTCTAAATCAGATAATAATAACAATATCCTCTATGCTTCCAAGTCAAGATATGCAACAACTCAACATGCATGCAAAATCAACATTCATATATTATCAACTACAAGTAAGCATGTTGGCCCATTAGGCCCTAGTTTTGTAACTCACTCTGATACCATATATAAAGACCCACCTTACCTACCATAATTATTATAGTTAAATATTATAATGAATCAAAATGTGATGATTTTTTTTTTGTAGGGCATAAAAGTTATTGGTGTTCTTTACACTACACCCTAAATTCTACTAACTTATCCTCAAAGCTACAAGGTTAAAGGTTGATCAAGATCCAAAACATACAACCATATTACTTGCTTCTCAAGAATAAAATCACCTTTAAAATATAAAGTATTTAGTGGGATGAATAAATGTCAACTTTTATGAACCACAATTTACAATAAGCTAATTGTTAATTCTGTTGTAATTAAATGTGTTCAAGAATGACTAATTTGAATTTTTTCTAAATAACATGCTTATGAATTATTTTCTTAAAAGGATAATTAAAATTATATAGGGTTGGTATCCAATAATTAGGAATTCATATGTGAGCTAATATTACAACAAATTACTTACCCCAATTGTGACATTTTAGCTGGACCCTTTAACTCAATGGAGTTATTACGCTAGAAACACCTTGGTTGAAAATCCTAAATTAACTTAAGCCTTTTTTATGGACAATTCATAAACGCAATTAGAGGCAACCATTGAAACATTATGAAAAACAAGTTACAAACATAAAATGTACAGCCATTGAGACATTTTTTCACACACTTAAAACCATTATCTCTTTAAGGTGTTTTCCCAATAGTTAGCTAACATGAATCCAAAATTACATGACTTCATTTTTTTTGAGTAATGATGATAATTGAACTCAAGATATAAGTAGACTATCAACCATCTTAATTGCTGAATCTATGCCAATAAATGAATATAAATATTTAGGAATTTTGCACATAACTCACAACGTTGTAAGGTACATCCATTGGGGAATTTTGACAAACAGTTGGCAGTCATAAACCAAGTTTCCATAAAGTTATTTAAATTTTCAAAGTTTTAACCATTTTAGAATTTAAACACAATTTCCAATTGGTTAGACTATACTACATTCACCAATATAAATTATCAAACAAATCCAATATAAAAAGAACCAAACAACAAAACAAAACAATAGGCGGTCACTACATGCAACAACAAATCTACAAAACAGAGCAAATTTGGGAATCAAAGACTGAAAACTTGATTTTTCAAATCAAAGTTGGGGTGAAATAGTATATTGGTATGGATACCCCCTAAAGTTGAGATAAATCGCAACATGGATTTCCAAAAATGCGATTCTTCAAAACAACAACAACAAAAGAAAAAAAAACTGCAATCTCATTTATGACTTCTGTCAAACACATAGTATGAAAACTTATCTAGAGATGTATAAAGAGGAGGAAAACATAATTTAAGCCATTAAAATGTTTTCATGTAATTCATGGTAGCCTACATGCTTCATACATTAGGACTTGTTGTCAACCGATTCAACACTATACAAGAAAATACTTCTTCAACCATTACGAATTTTCCTCACATTTGGTGTGCAACACTTCATATACATGTAAGTTTCAACAAACAACCAAACAAGAAAAAACTATGAAATAAACTACAAAAATACATGATATAATTTAATCCACATACCTGACAGTGAATTTTTACAACTCCAAAAGGATGGACGTATGCTCCAACTCCAATAAGAGTATGCTCCAACGCTAATATCCTTACCAACTCATCATGAACCACTTGGTTTTCCTCCCAACCATATCCAGGAAGAACGTCTCCCCCTGGAACCCCCGAGCTGCAAAAGCTCACAAGAAGTACCAAAATACAATAGTAGAGATAGATGCAAGGCAAACTAAGGAAGGAAATTTTCACTTCCTCTAAATACCACTCATGTTCAACCTCAATATATACTTAGTAGATTAGTAAAGATTTCAGATTTTTTTTGGAAGAAATTGGATACTCTCCATGTCTCTCCCTCTCACAATCTTCCTCAAGTCTCTTCCACTCTTGGCATCACCCCTCCTCTCCCAAGTGAGAATACAAGAGACTCATATATAGGATGAGCAACAAATTCTTGCCATAAAGGAGGAGTAATATGCATGCATTTTATTCCATTTAGAGGAGTGTAACATATGCCATTAAGGAGAGGTATGCATGCCTTATTCAAGGAGATTGTAACATATGCAGTAAAGAGAGTGTAAGAGGAATATTTTATGACATATCTTTAATGAGTGTAAGAGGAATATTTTATGACATATATTTAATGAGTGTGAGTTGAATATGCCATTCTTTGATGAGTGCATAAAAGAGAGTGTAATGTAATATTTAAAATAGAGAGAGTTACATAGAGCAATGAGACTCATGAAGGAGAGAGGTGTGAAATGATTGAATAGATGAAGTTAATTTATAATTCCCTTTTAATAAAATATCATCTTCTCATAAAATATAATGATAATATTAATAATATTTAGGATTAAGTCAATATTGAACTATTCGGATTGATTAATGATAACTTAACTGAATTTCCTTCAACTATGCTTGATTACGAATCTATGCAAGGAGATTTACTATTTTTGGAAAGTCATGCTTGACATGAATTTCTATTTTTAGAAAGTCATTCTAGATTTGTGAGATTGAGATTTTATTTAAGGAAATGTATCCATGAGTGGTATTTTTCTTTTAGAGAATAGGGATTCCGCACCCCTATTTCATGCATCTATGTGCCTTAGTAGATTGAGGTTTCCATGCCCTGATCTACTCCAAAGATCCAAGATTCCAAAACTTGATATTTTAAATATTCAGGACTCCACGCCCTAAATATACAAGACTCCACATCTTTATATTTCTTGGATTTAGGACTCCACTCCCTAATTTCCATGCTTTCTCATCTATTGTGCTTTGAAACTCCATGTTTCTCCTTATGGTATTGATTGTGAGCTTTTACCCATTTGATGGTTCGTTGGTAAGGCCTTGTTCGAAGACCTGCACACATCACAATATCATAGTTCAAAGGAATCATATTAATTTCATAATGAAAGTAACTTAATCACATTTTACAAAGAATGGTGCATGACTTCCATAGTGATTTAGGTTTTGAAGAAATGACTTCCACAGTCCTTCATAATTGAACATCCTTGTTGGAAAATTATCAGGTCCCCTACCACATCCTACTTAGTACAATGTTAGACATATATATAATCATACAAGTCGTGTATCATCCATAAATCATAATTTAATTACCATCTGTTCCACATAACCATGAGCATCCAAGGGTCTATGTGTCTCATTACAATATCACCATCCATGTCATACACTTGATACATAAGTCAGATGCAAAAAGAGAAACATATGCATAACACCATATAAAACACATAATTAGATATACCACACATAAGGGAAAATACAACTATATAAAACATTTTTCCCAAACCAGTGATCAATATTCCAGACATAAAAATAAGAGGAAGTATATAACTATGTATACAAAACATTGTTACCCAATCGAGTGATCAATATGCCATATATATAACTCATAAAAAATCACCCTTAATATGAGTGACAAAACTATACTAGGAAAAATAGGACACTACACTATGCCACTTTGTTTCCGGTGTCGTATTGTTATTGATTTCATGGTTTTATTCTTGTTGTTTCTTGTTCTTGCCTTTGTTTGAGAGTCTGGGAATTGGTTGGGAAAGAGGAAAGTTAGTGGAGCTTGGAGAGAGTTGTGTTGTACCGAACAAGTATTTAAATACACAGATGAAGCTCGGTGCATGAGTAAGTGTAGCGAAAGGTAAGACTATGAAAGTTGGTTGGACTGGTTGGGCCCATTGTGGTAAATGGATGATGGTGGTAAAAACATGAGAAAGGTAAAAAAAAGTAAAGTAAATGGATTTGAGGCGTCAGATGCCTTGGATAAAGATGGGAACTATTGTTCTCAATGATGTTCATGTTGTGCATGGATAAAGAGGTTCTCTTAACCTAGACCTTATGATATCTAGCAATTATGTTGTGATCATGATTATGTTGATATTTATATATGTATACATTTATGCATGTATGTATGTGTGTGTCTGACAAGGTCATCATGGATCATGTTTGTTTAATTCTAATGTTTATATGTATATATGTGTGTATCTATTTCGTTGTCTAACAGGATGGTAGTTGTTTTATACTAATGATTATATATATATATATATATATATATATATATATATATATATGACAAGGTTTTCAATGATCACTCTTATGGAGGAATGATTGCTTATGCAGGTGAATGGCATGAAGAGACCCATGGCTATGAGGAATCAAGTGATAGAGTAGCCTTGATAGATCTATGAGGTTAGTTTCATGCATATATGATTTAATGTTATATGCTTGTACTATTCCTATGTTTATTTTATGGACAAGTAACGTTGAGAGATACATCAGGGAAGTGAAAGAAGTGTAATTTGTGACATGCTAGGATAAGCATGGATAATGGAAAGACACTAGAAGCAACGTTACTTGTGGGGTCAGTGTGTTGTCTATGGATGTGAAATACTATTGTTGTGTATATGTTTTGCATGTTGTATATTCAGTGACTATACCTATGGTGATGTGTAATGTTGCATATGTAATATTGTGTACATATGATGTTTTATGCATGTTGTATATATGGTTTTGTGTTTATATATGTGTGTGTGTGTGTGTCACCATATGATAGGGTTTTTAAGAATTATTATTGTGGAGGAATGATTACTTATGCAGGTGAATGGCATGAAGAGGTCCATGGCTATGAGGAATCAAATGGAAGAGTAGCCTTGATATATATATGAGCTTAGTTTCATGTGGATATGATTTAATTTTATATGCTTGTATTATTCCTATGTTTATGTTATGGACAAGTAATGTTGAGGGATACATCAACGAAGTGAAAGAAGTGTCATCTACGACATGCTAGGATAAGCATGGATAGTGGAAAGACACTAGAAGTAAGGTTGCTTGTGGGGTCAATTTGTTGTCTATGGATGTGCAGTACAACTATTGTGCATATGTTGTGCATTTTTCATATTCAGTGACTATACCTATGGTGATCTGTAATGTTGCATATGTAGTATTGTGTACATATGATGTTGTATGCGTGTTGTATATATGGTGTTGTGTTTATATTTCATATGTAGTGCTAGGTATAGATGGCGTTATGTACATGTGAGATATGTGGTTCTATGTACATATCGTACTATGTGCATGTTGGATGTGCGGTATTATTTGCTTATGGTGTTGTGCACATGTTGGATATAAAGTGTTGTGTACATATGGTGCTATGTGCATGTTGAATATGCAGTGCTATGTACATATGTTATTGTGTGCGTGATGTACATATGGTTCTATGTACTTTTGGTGTTGTGTTCATGATTGTACATATGGTGTTGTATGCATGTGGTGTTGTGTAAATGTTGTACATGTGGTGATGTGTGTAGGTGGTGTTGTGTACATGTGGCATTGTGTACATGCCGTGCATGTGGTGCTGTGTTAGGTCCCTATATTACTAGTATAGTCCCTTATTGTTGTTAGTGTAACCACCTTATTGTTATTGTTGTACCCCTGTAGCCCCCATTTCGTTATTATTGTACCCTTCAATTATTATTGTTAGGTTGGCTAGGATTACATTGTGGCTCCACTAGGATTACATTGTGGCCCCATGGACTCCTATATATAGAAAGGAGGTTTTTTCATTTATATCATCCAAGAATTATTCATTTATGTAATGTATTCAAGGTTTCTCCCTTGAAGTGGCTGATTTCTAAGGCGTTGATCTCTCTTTTATTCTTTTTTTGGTGCTGGTTACATAACATTTGGTATTAGAGCTTTGGATTCTAGGGCTTCGCTGCTCCAAACAGGTCATCGTGGAATTTTCAATATAAATTTTTTCCTACGAAGGCTCAAAAGCTAAAATTTTTAGAGTGCGAAGCCGAAATCCAGAGGAACACCATCACCAAAATTTCAGATCTTGGTTCACACTATTTTTGGAGATATGGTCTGTGGAAGTTAGGTATTTTTCAGGCTCCTGAATTTCATCTCAAAGAGGTGATCGTGGGAAAATATTCATAACTCTCTCTCTGAGTATCAGATTAGAATTCTGTAAAAAGTGGCCACAAGCACACAGAATGTAGTTTCCTGTCTATCAAATTCAGATCCGAAGGAGGAAATAGTGACACGTGTCAAATCGTACAATTTCACTCTACTGAATTAGTCCATAATTAGGTCATCGTAGGAGATTGGGCACAAATTTGACTTCAAGAATCCAAATCAGGTCAAACCTATGGCATTCGAAAAAGGATTCAGAGGGCTACCTCAGGGCCAAATTTCAAATATTGAAGATCTGAAATCACATAGATAATTCAGTTTCAACATTGAGCTCCTCAAAAGCAAGAAAAATGTGTATATTTTTTTCCGAATTACATAAGTCTTGTGTAAAAAAAATTAGTTTGAAGTGATTCCAAGGGCCTATTGAGCACCTATTTTAGTATTTGGTTTTGAAATTCCTCCTAAAAATAATTCAACACCCACTAATCCCTCAAATTACTTTACTATGGCTCATGAAGATGAAGAATTGCAACATGATCTATCAAAATTACAAGAGCAAGTGATCCAAACTTTGCTCTCGCAAAAAGAAACAAAAAATGAAATGGAAGTTTTGAAGAAAGGCGTGGAAGTGAATATGGATGGTTTGAAGAATAATATGGAAGGTTTGAAGAAAGGCGTGGAAGCTAAGATGGATGGCATGAAAGCTGGCATGGAAGCTAAGATGGATGAAATGGAAGAAAAAATGAAAGACAACATGGAAAACATGAAGAATGATCTAAAAGTAGACATGGAAGGTTTGACAAAGTTTATACAAGAAATGTTTCCTAATGGCGAAAAGACAGTAGAGGAAACTCATGATGAGAACAAAATAAATGTTAATCGTGATTTTATAAACTCTAATGTTGGATGGAAGAACCACCATATTCCAAAGATGGATATGAGGAAGTTTGATGGCAAGAATCCCGTAACATGGATACTACAGATGGAGCAATATTTTGATCTCAATAATGTTCAAAACACACAAAAGGTATGCATTGCAACTTTACATTAAGAACAAAATACATTTGTATGGTATCGATGGCTTTGATCTCGTAAAAAAATTGTCACTTGGTCAATTTTTACGGAGGAAATGATAGCACATTATGAGGATACAAAGAGAAAAACCTTCTTTATCCAATTGATAAATCTCAAACAAAAGGGTTTAGTGCTGGAGCACATTGAGGACTTCCAAAAATTGAATATAAGGGTAACTGATATTCCAAAGGAACATAGGATTGATGTCTTCATAAGGACTTTAAAGGATAACATCCAACATGAAGTTCGCGTTTGGGAACCTGATTCATTAGAGAAGACATTCAGGTTGGCAAGAGAAATTGAATGTAAAATTATGGCGACAAGGAAGCCTACTACTCACATCTATAAATATGGAAGTGTTGCTACTCCTAGACTTCCACAACCTACAAGGTTGACACCACAACAATTGGAACAAAAAATAGCAAAAGGGATTTGCTACAGTTGTGATAGAAAATACACTAAAGGTCATAAGTGTGCTAAGAAGAAATTATTTTACATAGATTGTGAAGAGGAGGAAGAAAATGAAGAAGAAACTTCAAAAGTAGAGGATATACACCAGGAAGAAAACCTAGAAGAAGAAGAAATGAGTTTGACCATATCATGTAATGCATTTGCAGGAATTGCCACTCTTCAAACACTCAAGATAGAAGGAAATATCAAGAATAAAAAGGTAATAGTGTTGATTGATTCAGGTAGTACCCATAATTTTATTCATTGTAATGTAGCCAAGGAATTGAATTGTTTCCTATACCCAGCACGATAATGTCAAGTGATGGTTGCGAATGGAGGAACTATAAATTGCTCTGGAAAATGCCATAATATCAAGGTAGCCATGGCGGAATATGTATTGAATAGTCCAATGCTTTCCATCCCAATGGGAGGTGTTGATGTTGTACTAGGAGTACAATGGTTACAATCTTTGGGGCGACAGCTTTTAATTTTCAAGAATTTTTCTTGAATTTTTTTTTTTCGGAAGGAAAGGAAATAAAATTACAGGGTATCGTAGGGAAGCTAGGAAAGATAATAAGCTCTAATGTCATGACAAAGCTTCTAAAGAAAGAAAAATGGGGTATAATTGCACAATAATTCTCACTAGAAGTTCCAACATCAAAATAATCTATTTCTCCATATCTCCAAAAAGTCTTGGACAATCATTCCAAGGTGTTTGATACTCCCAAAGGACTCCCACCTATTCGTGATCATGATCATGTTATTCATTTGATTCTAGGAAGTGTTCCTCCAAATATCAGGCCTTACAAATATCCTTATGTCCAAAAGAGTGAAATTGAACGTATGACTGCAAAAATGTTAGAGGCTGGTATAATTCAACCTAGTCAAAGTTCTTTCTCTGCTCCAGTAGTATTGGTGCACAAGAAAGATGGATCATGGCGCATATGTCCAGATTATAGGGAGCTCAATAAGCTCACTATTAAATATAAATTTCCCATTCCTGTGATTGATGAATTATTGGACGAATAACATGAAGCAATTTATTTTACCAAGTTGGATCTTCGTTCGAGATATCATCAAATTAGAATGAAGACTGAAGATATTCCGAAAATAGCATTTCGAACTCATGAGGGTCATTATGAATTTTTGGTCATTCCTTTTGGCTTTACCAATGCCCCTTCTACATTTCAAGGGTTGATGAATTGCATTTTGAAACCCTTCCTTAGAAAATTGTGCTAGTATTTTTGAGTGATATACTAATCTATAGCCGAATTCTTGGAAGGATCATGTTCAACATGTTGACAGGGTGCTCAAACTATTGCAGGAGAAACAATTATATGAAAAAATATCCAAATGTTTCTTTGGAGTACAAGAGGTGGAATGTCTGGGTCATATTGTATCTCATGAGGGTGTTAAAGTAGACCCTAACAAAATTAAATCCATTAAGGAATGGAAATTCCCCATGACCATAAAGCAGTTGCGAGGATTTCTCGGCTTAATAGGGTATTATTGCAAGTTTGTTAAGAATTATGGGAGAATAGCAGCACCTCTAACAACATTATTGAAGAAAGATGCATTTTCATGGACTACTGAAGCAACTAAGGCCTTTGAACATCTTAAAGAGGCAATGTGCCTAGCACTGGTCTTAGCTCTTAACTACGCCAAATTTCACAAAAACCTTTATTGTGGAATGTAATGTTTCGGGAAATGGAATTACATTAATAATGCAAGAAGGAAGACCCATTGCTTTTGAAAGCTGTTCAATCAAAGGAAATGATTTACAAAAGGCTATTTATGAGAAGGAAATGTTGGCAATACTACATGCACTAAAGAAATGGGGACCTTACCTAATGGGAAGACACTTCAAGGTAAAAAATGATCATGATAGTCTTAAACACTTTTTGGAACAAAGACTATCTTCGGAAGAGTAGCAAAAATGGGTCACAAATATGTTGGGTTATGACTTTGAAATCATCTACAAAAAAGGGAAACTAAATGTTGTTGCAGATGCACTCTCAAGAAAGGATGAAGAGGTGGAAGCATTGCTTTGTGCCATTTCAATTATCCAACCAGATTGGATAACCGAAGCAAGGGATGAATGGAAGAAGGATGAAGAAGTGTCGAATATCATTCAAAAGTTGCAGCAAGATCCTAGTACATCTGATACATTTAGTTGGAAAAATGATTCCTTATGGTACAAAGATCGCTTATATATTTGCAATAATTCCCAACTAAAACAAAAGATTCTTTTGGAATTGCATACTATCCTTTAGGACACTCACACTCTCAAGAAAGGATGAAGAGGTGGAAGCATTGCTTTGTGCCATTTCAATTATCCAACCAGATTAACCGAAGCAAGGGATGAATGGAAGAAGGACGAAGAAGTGTCGACTCTCATTCAAAAGTTGCAGCAAGATCCTAGTACATCTGATACATTTAGTTGGAAAAATGATTCCTTATGGTACAAATATCGCTTATGTATTTGCAATAATTCCCAACTAAAACAAAAGATTATTTTGGAATTGCACACTTATTCTTTAGGAGGACACTCGGGATTTTTAAAAACTTACCACAAGGTGAAGAAGGAATTTTTTTGGGATGGTCTTAAATCTAATATTCAAAATTTTATGGCGGAATGTTTGGTTTTCCAGAAAAATAAAGTTGTGTCAATTAAGACCCCGGGTCTTCTACAACCTTTATCCATTGCAAGTCAACGTTGGTGTTGGGAAAAATACGAGGAGGGGGGGGGTGAATCAGTATTTAGGGCAAACTAAAACTTTACTTTTTCATGCTCTAAAACCCATACACTACTTTGCTGAAGCCAACCAGCATATACACGCGGATATCCTTCATAAAACTCGCGTATACACAGAGATCTAATTATGCCATTAATTCTTCACTTATATCATTCCATCATTCATTCATTAGATGTTCTATAAACATTAAACATGTGCAATAAGAACAAAATAAACCATCACACATAAGCATCACACATGAACACCAGGATTTTAGGTGGAAACCCAAGTCGGGAGAAAACCACCGCTGCAGTTGCTCAGCCTTCAATATTTTATTATAGAGAAAACATCTTACAACATATGTGCTGGTGCAGACTCCTACCAGCACGCAGGCACCCACCTGCGCTCGTTTACCAGCCTCTCCCGGAAGGGAGCTCCAACCCCCTGACTCGTTTACCAGCCTCTCCTGGAAGGGAGCTACGACCCCCTGCTCTCGTTTACCAGCCTCACCTGGAAGGGAGCTACAACCCCCTGACTGAAGGCTACAACCCTCAGCACCTCTATGGACCACGTTTCATCAATTTTCACACTGGATCCAAAGCTTCCTTTAGAACACAACTTGTAGGCCACGTTTCATCATATTTTCAGACTGGACCCACTCCACACATTTAAGCTCAATCATACAACCAAACTGATACAGACAACTCAGAACTGTAGAATACAGATAGCAGTAACACAACAGAACAGATCAGACATTTCATACCCCATGCTTCAGCAAAACCCTAGTTTGCATACGCGCTTTCCTTTCACTGATGTCGCGTATATACGCGCTTCCGTTCAAATAAACCAACGTATACTTCTGTACATATTACAGAGCTAATTTCATTGCGCATACGTGCTTTTTCTTCAGCGAAGCCGCGTATATACACGCTTCCTCTGTGGCGAACTAGCGTATGGTTCTTCAGACATTTAGGTCATTGCAATTCTTCAGAACAGATACATCACACAGATTTAACCCTTTACTTCAGACAGATGTTCGCCTTATCTCAGATCTAATCATTCCATAAATAGATCTAGCAAATATAGATACATTTCAGATCTAGATATCCCGCTTCATCATTTCTTCATAGGTGCATCATAGATTCAGATCTATCATCAAACCTTTACCCTTTCCATACAGATATACTTCACAGAGAAGTATTCATTCAAGCTCAGACATCTTGCTCCCACACTCATGATTTTCATAATGAATTTCTTCTCTTTATATAGGTTTACCCTTTTTCAATACCATGAGCCAAAACAATACCATGAGCCCAAAACTACATTACTTCCGATGGTATTCCTGGACGAGGTCATTTAGACGAATCATTACCCAATACAATGGGTCAATACCATGGTGGTTACCCCTGGTTTTGCACTTTATGAGCGCTTTTTCCCATACGCGACTTGGCACGTACTTTACCGCGTGCATACGCGACTTCTCCTAGGCAAATCCGTGTATGCCTTGAGACATACTCTTTTCATCATAGATCTAGCACATATTGAATTCCTTTCTTCATTACCTTCTGTACTCTCTGTAGATACATCAGATTTACTTCATCAAGAACATATTCTATCAAGCACAACTTCATCAAGTAAGTTTCCATCTTCTTCATTAAGTGGGTTGCCATTCAATGACAACACTCAGCATCATATTGCTAACAAACATCATTTCACATCAGATTTACATCATTTACCAAGTCCATCAAGTCAAGAATAACTTCATCAGGTGTATTGCCATCAAGGACAACACATGCCAACAATCTCATGTCTTCATCTTCATTCAGTGGGTTGCCATCAAGGACAACACTCTGCATCATATTGCCAACAATCTCTCCCTTTGGACTTGATGGCAACCACGATGGTGTTTGGTTACCACAATAGATAGGTACATTAAGAATACAATGACACCATGTCACTCTCCCCATTTTTGACACCATTCTTTCTCTTCATTCAAACACCATGTCACTCTCCCCCTTTGACATCAAGGGCAAAGGGCGGATCAAAACCAACACACTCTCCCCCTGTTCTCCTCATGTAGAAGAAGCATTCTGCAGATCTGATGTATACTGAAGTGACCAAGCTCCCCCTGAGTTCATGCTGAATCTTCAAACATATTTTTCAATGAAGTACATGACTCTATGAAATTCCTATCACAAAAGACTCATACTTACATCAAAGATCCAACCAAGTGGATTTACATATGAGACCCAAATACCCAACCAAGTGGGTTTACACATCTCAACTCAACTACCCAACCAAGTGGGTTTACAAATTTTGACAAGTCCTTAAATGACTGAATATTACAACTTTACATCATGGGTCTCAACATGACCTTTTCATCAAACTAAAAATATAACTTTACATGACCAATACCAGAAAGACCTCAAGAAAGAGATCATTTTTCAGAAACAACATAATGCCAACAATGCATTATACTCAGCAAGGCCAATGCTCCCCCTGAATCTGTGCATCCAAGCATCCTTTCCATATGACTAAGGCTCCCCCTTAGTTTGTGCATTCTGAACACTTTCACCAACAAATCATCAAGGCATCTTTATCAAAACATTAGAAATAGAATTATGAGAACTGGAACACCACCAGAGATACCAAACAGTATCAGAGATACCAAACAGCACTGCAGCTGTGCTGAAGAAATCTGACCCCAAACAGAAATTTGTTAGCAACCAAACATACGCGGTTTTATGTGCATGAAATCGCGTATATACACGACTGTGTTTTAGGAAACCCGCGTATCCAATACCATATTCTATATTTTAACCAGATCTGATCCTCTGTGAGACAGAGACAGTGTTCAACTTCTTTTTGAGATATTTGAATGCTTCCCTAAATACAGATAGATAGAACAGTGTAGTTGTGTCTTCAAGCATCATCCAATGGTTGTAGCATAATCACATTAGTAACCAAGCCTTCAGATTCTTTGCAGCATCAATACAATCTTTCCAAGAGAAATTATCATACCAGAACAACATCTTCAAATATGTGTCAATCATCCATGTGGTCCAATATCACCATGATCTTTAAGATTTATCATGAAGTAACATATGTAGAGAAAAGATCTCAACCATAGTAACAAACTCTGCATGATCTATTCTTATCTCTGAATCAAACAACTTCCAACTCATCCATGTGTGAGCACAAAAGATATTTTTCAGTAAACAGGGCTCAAAATCTTATCATAATAAACCATATACCAAGTCATCATCATTTGAGCATGAGTATCACAATAACCAAAGAATAAGCAGTCATAGTGCCAACAATGCAATCATTAGTATTCAACCTGCTGCTCCCCCTGAACCAGTGCTCTTCCTTAACTTGTGCAACCTGAGCACCTTCAACAACAAGTCATCAGCAACAATCTCTGTATGAACTGTCCTTATCTTCGAATTATAAGACTTTCATCTCATCAACGAATACTCTTCATCAAAAAGCAAACAGGACTTATCCATAATCTTCAACAAGTGAAACCATATATCATTTCATTAGCATGAGTGTAACCAGATTAATGCAAACAATACAATAATTATCAATCAGACTGATGCTCCCCCTGAACCTCTGCTCCTAATCTTCAGCTATCATCCCAATTCTCTTATCATAAATGCATACGCTACTGTGTCTGCTGTAACTTGCATGTCTACGCGACTTTTGTTCATCGAACCCGCGTATGGAAAGTGAAGCATAGAAAATTTTTCACATTCCTTCATCTCCCCCTGAACTTGTACTTCCTGTACATGTCTTCTTCATATCAGATGCTCTGTCAGAAATACATATAACCAGAATAATAAAATCAACCATGAGAGTCATCATACATTTCTCCCCCTGTGACGATACATTACTAAATCTCATAATGTTTCCCACATCATTCCTGCAGTCAATAAGAGAAGTAAGCTTCAGAAGTGGATGACTGCAGTAGGTTCAATATTCCCTACGTTTCTGATCGGTCCTCCATCTTTTTCCAGATTTGTTTGAACTTTCTATTTGTGTGCTGGAAGTTATCCAATTTCTCGTATCTGTTCAGCCTGCATTCCTTTTCTACATGTCCATACTTGTTACAAGAATAACATCTCATGTGTCCAGAGAAATAAGCATAAGAATCATAATGAGTATTTCTAATCTTCCTCCTTTTACAATTAGCTGCTTTATGTCCATACTTGTTACATGAAAAACAATATCCTTTGATGAAACCAGAGTACCTTTTTATGTAGGAAATGTTTGTTTGAGGCTGAAATGATCTGCTCCTGCAATTTGCTACAACATGCCCATAATTATGACATTTAAAACACTCAACATTATTGACTGATTTCCTTTGAGATTTCATCATTGATGGTTGACCTTTTGTCTCTTTCAACACTTCAGGTTTTGCATTGACATCCTCTGAAGTTTTAGCACTTCTTTGTGAGCTAGATTCTCCTTTAACAGTTTCATGGAAACCAAGACCAAGTTTGATAGCAGGAGACCTTTGATTACTCAGAATATTGTCCAAAATATTAGTACTATCTTGAAACCTCAAAAGATTAACCTTTTCTTCTAATTTACCTTTGAGAATGCTTACCTCAACCTCCAAGGCTTGACATTGCTTTGTCATGCTTTCTTCTTTCCTTCTTCCATCTTCTACTTGATCCTTTAGATTTAGAATCTCTTCTTTCAACCAATTTTCGTTTTCTTCACATGTTTGTTGCAGCTCTTCATTCTTCTTATTTTATTTTTCTAGATCTTCTTTGAGAGAGATGATTTCTGCTTCAAGGCCTTCCTTTTCAAATGGTTGTAGAGGTTCCTCATTCTTCTTACTTGATGCTTCAAGATTTACTTTCAGAGATATGTTTATTGCTTCAAGTTCTGCATTCTTCTTATTTGATTTATCCAGGTATTCTTTGAGGGAGATAATTTCAGCTTCAAGGCTTTCACTTCGATTGGTTACTTCATCCTGCAGTCTTTGATGTATTTCTATCTGTCCCTTCATTGTTTCTATCTGTCCATTCATTTTAGAGATCATCTCATTGTAGGCAGATTCCTTCTCATTAAATAATCTTTGTTGATCTTCTTCTAGGTCCACAACATTACTTTCACTACCTACACCATTGCTTGCACAAAGAAGATTACAAGGACCCCAATCACTATCTGATTCATCTTCTTCAATTTATGCTATACATGTTTTCTGAGATATCTGCTTGCTTCGAGTAGCCTTCTTCTTTTGCTTCTTTGCCATGAGCACTTTCAGTTCATGGTCATAATCTTCTTCATCTTCACTGGACACTTCATCATCATCTTCATTTGCATAAAAACTCTTCCTCTTTTCAAATTGTTTCCCTTTACCATGTTTTTCTTTGAATCTTCGAGTACCTAGTTGAAGTTTTCTCATGAAATTCGCTTCTTCTTCTTCTTCGGATATATAGCTGGAATCTTTGACGACTTCCTTTTCTTTTCCTTTTGCAGATACCTTAAAAGCAGCTTCTTTGATTTGAGAAGGACCTCCCTGTCTCATTTCAAAATCAGTCAAGATACCATGTAATTGAACAACAGTAAGAGTTTGCAGATCTTGCCTTTCTTCAATGGCTGAAACTTTAGAGTCAAATTTTGAAGTCAAGGATCTTAAGACTTTTTCCACCAGAGTAGTATCGGTTATGGTTTCACCCAAATTTCTCATTCGATTTACAATATCGTCCAGACGTAAGAAGAAATGGGCAATACTCTCATCACTATGCATCTTCAAATTTTCATATTCAATTCTAAGAGTTTGGAGTTTTGCACTTTTTACCTTTGTATCTCCTTCATAACTCAGAATGATTTTGTCTCATATTTCTTTTGCTAAATTTAGCTGCATCACTTTAGCAAATTCTGGTTCAGACATGCTTCCTAATAAGACATTTACTACTTTGGCATTGATTTCATACTTCTTCCTTTCCGCTGCATCAGTAGGAATACTTGCTGGATACTGATAACCTTCTTCCACGATTGCCCATACATCTGCACCAAGACTTTGCAGATATGCTTTTGTTCGTACCTTCCAGAATATCAGATTGCTTCCATTGAAAAGAGGTGGCTTTATAGACATCACTCCTTCTTGACTTCCCATTGCGACGGATCTCCTTCAAGCGATCAAGCTTCTGCAGAAGAACCTCCTCTGATACCAATTGTTGGGAAAAATACTGAGAGGGGGGGGTGAATCAGTATTTAGGGAAAACTAAAACTTTTTACTTTTTCATGCTCTAAAACCCATACGCTACTTTGCTGAAGCCAACTAGCGTATACACGCGGATATCCTTCATAAAACTTGCGTATACACAGAGATCTAATTATGCCATTAGTTCTTCACTTATATCATTCCATCATTCATTCATTAGATGTTCTATAAACAGTAAACATGTGCAGTAAGAACAGAATAAACCATCACACAAAGCATCACACATGAACACCGGGATTTTTAGGTGGAAACCCAAGTCGGGAGAAAACCACCGCTGCAGTTGCTCGGCCTTCAATATTTTATTATAGAGAAAACATCTTACAACATATGTGCTGGCGCAGACTTGACCAGCACGCAGGCACCCACCTGCGCTCGTTTACCAGCCTCTCCTGGAAGGGAGCTACGACCCCCTGACTCGTTTACCAGCCTCTCCCGGAAGGGAGCTACGACCCCCTGATCTCGTTTACCAGCCTCTCCTGGAAGGGAGCTACAACCCCCTGACTGAAGGCTACAACCCTCAGCACCTCTATGGACCACATTTCATCAATTTTCACACTGGATCCAAAGCTTCCTTTAGGACACCACTTGCAGGCCACGTTTCATCATATTTTCAGACTGGACCCACTCCACATATTTAAGCTCCATCATACAACCAAACTGAAACAGACAACTCAGAACTGTAGAATACAGATAGCAGCAACACAGCAGAACAGATCAGACATTTCATACCCCATGCTTCAGCAAACCCTAGTTTGCATACGCGCTTTCCTTTCACTGATACCGCGTATATACGCGTCTTCTACCATACAAACCCGCGTATACTTCTGTACAGATTACAGAGTTAATTTCATTGCGCATACGCGCTTTCTCTTCAGCGAAGCCGCGTATACACGCGCTTCCTCTGAGGCGAACTAGCGTATGGTTCTTCAGACATTTAGGTCATTGCAATTCTTCAGAACAGATACATCACACAGATTTAACCCTTTACTTCAGACAGATGTTCGCCTTATCTCAGATCTAATCATTCCATAAATAGATCTAGAAAATACAGATACATTTCAGATCTAGATATCCCGCTTCATCATTTCTTCATAGGTGCATCATATATTCAGATCTATCATCAAACCTTTACCCTTTCCATACAGATATACTTCACAGAGAAGTATTCATTCAAGCTCAAACATCTTGCTCCCACACTCATGATTTGCACAATGAATTTCTTCTCTTTATATAGGTTTACCCTTTTTCAATACCATGAGCCAAAACAATACCATGAGCCCAAAACTACATTACTTCCAATGGTATTCTTGGACGGGGTCATTTAGACGAATCATTACCCAATACAATGGGTCAATACCATGGTGGTTACCCCTGGTTTTGCACTTTATGAGCGCTTTTGCCCATACGCGACTTGGCACGTTGTTTCCCGCGTGCATACGCGACTTCTCCTAGGCAAATCCGTGTATGCCTTGAGACATACTCTTTTCATCATATATCTATCACAAACTGAATTTATTTCTTCATTCCCTTCTGTACTCACTGTAGATACATCAGATTTACTTCATCAAGAACATATTCTATCAAGCACAACTTCATCAAGTAAGTTGTCATCATCTTCATCAAGTGGGTTGCCATTCAAGGACAACACTCAGCATCATATTGCTAACAAACATCATTTCACATCAGATTTACATCATTTAGAAAGTCCATCACATTTAGCAAGTCCATCAGGTCAAGAATAACTTCATCAGGTGGATTTCCATCAAGGAAAACACATGCCAACAATCTCATGTCTTCATCTTCATTAAGTGGGTTGCCATCAAGGACAACACTCTGCATCATATTGCCAACAGTTGGGAGGAGATTTCAATGGATTTTATCACAGGTTTACCTAAGTCTGAAGGAAGGAGTGTCATCATGGTGGTACTTGATAGACTTACCAAGTATGCACATTTTTGTGCATTATCTCATCCATTTAAAGTGAGTACAATTTCTACTGCATTTATGTAAACAATTCAAAAGCTACATGGAAACCTGAAGATTATTGTAAGTGACAAAGATCCCTTTTTTACAAGAAAGTTTTGGACGAAATTATTTTCTTGTTTGGGTACTCAAATGCTCATAGCTCGTCTTATCATCCTCAATCCGATGGTCAAACAGAGATAGTGAATAAATGTTTGGAAGGATATCTTTATTGTTTTGTATCTGATAAGCAAGCACAATAGGTCAAGTGGTTACCTCTCTCTGAATGGTGGTATAACACTTCCTTCCATACTGCAGCAAAAATGACCCTATTTATGGCACTTTATGGATATCATCCACCATCCATCACATCTTCTTTAAGGGAAAATTCTAGGGTTCAAGAAGTGGAGGATCACATTGAGAATCAACAAGAATTTCTCCAACTCTTAAAGGATAACCTAAATTTGGCACAAAATCGAATGAAACAATAGGCATATCAACATCGCAGTGAGAGAAGTTTTGATGTGGGAGACTGGGTATTTTTACGACTACAACCATACAAACAAATGTCTCTGAAGCAAGATAAGAAGGATAATAAATTAATGCCAAATTTCTATGGTCCTTATAAGTTTTTGCAAAAGATTGGTACTATGGCATACAAATTGGAGCTTCCTTCTTATTCGTGAGTGCATCTAGTTTTCCATGTTTCATGCTTAAAAAAGGTTATAGGGGACAAAATTCTAGTTCAAACAATATTTCCAGAACTTGATGAGGAAGGAAAACCATATTGGAACCTGAAGCATTCATGGAAACAAGAACTCAACAACTACGAAATCGATCAATTTTAGAGTATTTCATCAAATGGAAGAACTTACCCATTGAAGATTCTACATGGGAGGATGAAAATTTCATACAAAAGCACCTGAAGCTACTCAAGCATTGAGGACAACACTTTTTTAAAGGAGAGGAGCATGTCAAGTCCCTATATTACTAGTATAGTCCCTTATTGTTGTTAGTGTAACCCCTTATTGTTATTGTTGTACCCCTGTAACCCCCATATTGTTATTATTGCGCCCTTCAATTATTATTGTTAGGTCAGCTAGGATTACATTGTGGCCCCATGGACTCCTATATATAGAAAGGAGGTTTTTTCATTTGTATCATCCAATAATTCTTAATTTATTTAATGTATTGGAGGTTTCCCCCTTGAAGTGGCTGATTTCTAAGGCGTTGATCTCTCTTTTCTTCTATTTTTGGAGCTGGTTACATAAAATGTTGTGTACACGTGGTATTGTGTACACATTGTACTGGTGATGTGGTGTAAATTTGGCATTGTGAACATGTTGTGTAGGTGGTGTCGTGTACATGTGACATTGTGCAGATGTTTTTCAGTTAGTGTGTGTACAAGTGGTACTGTGTACATGTTGTGCATATGGTACTCGCATAAATGTGGTACTCTGTGCACGTCATACATGTTGTGTTGAGGGCATGCGGTACTATGTATGTGCATGGTGTAGTCTTCATACTGTGACATGTGTATTCGTTGTGTTGTGCTATGTATATGTGTATGTATTATGTTGTGTTGTACACTGGATGTAGGTGTATGTATTGTGTTGTGTTTTACATCAAGTGTGGGTGTATGTATTGTGTTGTGTTGTATGCCTTGTGTGGATGTACATGTTGTACATTGTGTGTATGTGTGCATGGTTGAAGCGAAGGCACTAATGTTTGTCGGGTGTGGAAATCGATCCAACGTGTGTACAAAAAAGAACGAAGACAGAAGTAAGGATCCATGAAGGATAAGTATCAATATTTTATTGTAGTTGTATTATGCATATGATCTACGATTCTAACTTATGATGGTTATGTGTGATTTATGATTATGGTTTATGATGATTTCATGCAATTCATGATTTTGACCTATGATGGGTGTGTTGGGAGATAACTAGATGTGATATGTTTATACATGATGATTTGATAAAGCAACTAGTTTGACTTGTTGTGAAAGGGAGTGAAAAAATTGCAAGTGCACCTTATTGATGAGCTACCAATTAGGTATGATGTGAATTTATTTCAATTTATTTTGAATCTAATAGAAGTTATGTGCTTGGTACAAGAAGCACAAAAATTCCCGGTTGGGTAGTTGAAACTGACTACAAGAACTAGTAGCGTCAGCAAAAGGAATTGGAACATGAAACAGTATGTTGGTAAAGCACTTCAAGAGAGGGCCATTGTGGAACACTGATACCCAATAGTGTGCATTGATTTCCATGAGAATTCTATGACCGGTATGATGGTTTTGAGGCAGGGATATGCCTCAGTTTTTGTATCTTCCGATCCGAGGAAGCCTTTCCAAGGGATGGACTGCTCGATATGGGGGAGCCATTGGAACTTAGAAGGTGAGTGACTGCACAAAAAGAGATTACCAGATTTCCCGAGGGACTGTGTAACAAATACGAGAAGGTCAAGGATGGATTTTTTTTGGTAATTATCATTGCTATATGGAATCAGATGCACATTGGGAGTGTTCCCTGGAGAAATGAGCTAGTAACTATTCACTGAGGGTGTAGTAGCACAAGATTGTAGCGCTTGAAACTAGATGTAGCTTTGACTTTGATAGTGGATTATGGACTTCCTTGAAAGGAGGTGAATCTTGGTATTACCTTGAGGGTGGAGTTGTGAGCCTATGGATTCCCTTGTTGTTGATATGGGCATCGTATCCTTTTATTTTTTAGTTGAGAAAATGTGTATATGTGTATATTATTGTAAGTATTGTATGGATTTGATTTATAAATCTCGATAGAAAATATCGTTATTTGCTGGTTGAATCAAATGTGCTTACATATATGTGGTTGTTATTGTCATATCGTAATGAGATACGTTATAAATCTCTAGTAAACAATATGTTTATCATGTTTTCAACAATGGTCATTGTAAATATTTCAACGAGCTATGTTATAAAGCTCCAAAGGTAGTATGTTTTTATTTTAGCAGTTGTTGGTTTGTAGGTGTCATTGAACACAGAGGACGGTGTTCCCCCAAGGGGGAGGGTTTTGTAACAACGATGGTAAAAATACATGTAAAAATATAATAACCACATTTGATGGTGTTAGTGTCTTCCAATTCTTCCAGTCACTGGTGTTACAATATGCTCTTACAAGGTTTTGTTAGGGTCTTAAAGTCAAATTTGTATGGTTTTTGGTCACTGGCTATTGTGTCTAGGTGTGTTACTACTCCTTTAAAAAAATTCATGTTTTGGTCATTGCAATAATTCATTTTGATGAATCAAAAATGAAATTTCTCCATCACCATCTTAGTCACATCACCATGGTCATTATTCTGCTCATCATTTCATGAAGTTTCACCATCGGGTTTTAAGGTCAAAATCATTAAAAATAAGCCATTTCACAATTGAATTCAACATTGAAGGAGTAGTAATATTGAAAAATGATCAATAAGGTTTATTTTTAAAGTGTAATTTCATTTCAAATCATAAATATAATATGTTTATCAACGGTTATAAAGATGCAAAGTTTCAAATCAAAGGTGAAAAGACTTGGGGGGGCCACTTGACCACCAAAGATGAAAATTTATTTCCAAAGCTACAAAAGACCAAATGAGCCTCCCATTTTCTCATTTCATCTTCATGAAACCTCTCCCCAATAAGAAAAATCAATCTCACCCTCAGAGTATAAATTTCTTTGCTCAAGAGTTCCATCTCTCCTCAACGTTGCGCTTTTGTTGCATATATTCGTTGTTCAGGTGTTGTGCACATGCTAGGCTTTTGTATGAGCATTGTATTTTTCCATTATTGGAACAAATCATAATTGAGGTGGATTATTCATCATAAAATACCTTCTAGTTTATTATATATGGATAAGTGGGTCCTCCAAATCATCTCTTCTGTCTTCATTTTGTGATTGGAAAGAGAAATTCTATCTTCTAGGGTTTCTAGTTCATTGGCTAGGTTTCATCTTTTCATTGGTAAATTTCTAAATAAAAACATATGTTTGAATCTCAATCACCTTCCATCACCTATTATACACCTACCTAATCATTTCCCCCACCCCCTACTCCTAATTTTCCCTATTTTCCTACAAACCCTAGCCTAGCCTAGACATTTCTAGGGCAAGATTGTTTTTTCCCTCTTTGGACTCCTTCCCCTCACTCATTCCCTAAAATTTCACATTCCCCTACTCCCTAACATCTATACCTACCCCCATAATTTTTCCAAATAATTTAGGAAGCCCTAAACCCATTCAACTCCCTTCATTCCAAAAAATTATCGAAATACCCTGTTTTTTCCCTTCACTAAACCTTAATTCCCTTTCCCATTGAGCTAGGGTTAGCAACGGATTCTGAAACCACTGAGAAGAAAAGGCACACGGGAGGTTAGATCAGCAGGTATGATCCCACTTCAATAAATGAGGTCATGTCTTCACCCTTCCTCAAAAAATCATTTCAGGATGCTGGTTGCCTTGCCTTTTGCCAGAAGGTTGAGGAATTTTGTTTTCATGACAAACTCACTAGTACTTTTCCCACTAGATTGAGGAGAAATAAGGTGAATATTTTAGGGGTGGTGTTCAATATTTTGACAAATATCATTGCCTCAGCCATAGGGATTCCAAACAATGGAGAAAACGGGTTCAAGAGCATAGACCTTGACCTTGATAGCTACAAAATGTACTTGAAGCCAACATACAAAGAAACTCATACACATATATTTTCATTTAGGAACTTGCTGGACAACTATTACCCTCTCATGAAATTTATCATGAGGTACTTCACATGTGAGGGCAGATATTCAAGGTTATATCAATATCATATGAGACTCTTGATGCATTTCACCGGTGTGAAAACCCTAAACTTACCCCATTACCTCTACAAGAGCATGGTAAAGATGGCAGAGAAGGTAAGGAGAATGAGAGAGAATCATCACTCTAGTTTGTTTCACCATGGCTTGGTGAATGTCTTGGTTTGCCATCAGTTATCATAGATCAATTTGTCATGAGTGTTGAGTCAAATTATATTCTTATAAATTTCCAATCATAAATTGTCAACCTAGGGTAGGTAAGCTTGTGAGATACTATGAAAAATATATGCAGGCTTATTACTACAAGTGTTCATAAATTAATTATTCATACACACACAAACTAATGCCTCTTTCCTGCATCAATACTTAGCAACAAAGGCTATGGATTGGACTATTGTTTTGGGGAAAATCACCCTAGAGGTTTGTTGGGTCAAAACCTCCACAGAGCAGAGCATGCCATTCAGAAGGACTCACACACAACCATACTTGAATGCAAAAAGCTAGAAATCAACGATAGCAGGACTCACCCGTAGTCCTACGTTCGATGTAGATCTCGCGGGGTTCAAACCCCCAGCAACCTTCCTTCCTCCTTCAACCTGCAAAACAAGAAAGAACGTGCACGAAAACCTAGTTGTACAGCATATAATTCTCCTAAACGTTAGTGTAATCAATGTGAAACATGATATAAACGATAATAACTGCTTAATAATCAATCTTTCCACATATAAAAATAGATACTAACACAGAATTTCAGGAACAAGATGGTTCTTCATTATTATGAATAGCATGTACAGTAGTAAAAGTGGAGAGATCACCTGAATCCTTCCACGATCTTTTCACTAGTTGGTTGTCAAGTTCTCAGCCCTTGCCTCGCTAAGAAAGTTTCAAGACTTGTGCACTCGAGATGGCATATAAATGGATGAACATCTCTAGGAAACAAAGGTTTCGTGTATAAATCTGGGAAAGTGCAGGAGGCACGGGGAATCAGACTTGAACTGGGATTCCAATAGAGTATAATGTCTATAAAATTTCTCTCTCCCTTAGGCCATGCACATGAGGGGTTTTTATACTCCCTCAAAGTAGTTTCAGTTAGTTGGAAACAGTTGGCCACGTACTGGGGTGGTTGAACTACTGGATTAACCATCAACCCAGTACGAAAATAGGGAATTTATATATATTTTAATGGTTTTAATGGCATACGCGGAAAAGTACATGTGGACTCGCGTATACACGCGGAAAAGTTTGGGCATACCCGCGTATGGGAATTTTAACACTGTTTTTTAGTGAATTTATTCAAGTCTGTAGGAATGGGTGCCCAAAGCCATAAAAGAAATCATGAATCATATGAAGGTGAAAAATTATGCTATAACAGATGCCCCCTAATATATGAGGTCAGAAGGGGTACATGATGGCCGAAATGTATTATGCACATAGAAAGAACTTCGTAAGGACAAGAGAGGACTTCACCAGATATCAGCCTGCCAAAAACCAATGAAAGAAAACAGAGAGTCAACTCATGTTGAGGCGGGCATACCCATGCTCAATCAAAAATACATCATATGGAAAGTACTGAATAGATCCAACATGTATACAAGTATAGCTGAACGAAAAGTACACAATCAATCATCTGAGCATGGCCCGGAAGTATAAGTCTGAATCAATGTCCAAGTATCACATATATAGAAAGCTGAGCAATGATGCTGAAACTGGATGTGTGATCAAATAAGTAACTGAATCTCCAAGTACCAAATTATAAGAGGTGGAACAAATGGTACAATCACGCAACTCGGGAGCCAACATATAGGATGTTGTTGTACTGACACTGCACCATATAAGGGTGAACGTCATCACTGGCAGAAACTGAATGGACTGTCAAAAGTGGTAGAAATCTTGATCACAACAGGAGTCTTCCTGCGTCACAATGGCACAATTCTACACAATGGGAATAAATGGCGAAGTCGACCATGTGAGAAATCGTTGGATTACGGTCGATGATGTATCTTAGTTAGCGATGTGAGTTAGCACGATAATGAAAATGAGCGTTAAGGTGCCCCGGTACGATCTAAAAGTGCGAATGAATGAGTTGAAGACGAACACTTGGAAGAATCTACCAATCAGGAGGCAATGATGAATCCCCACTGTCGATAGCGAAGAGTCTGCCATTGATGACTGCAAACCCTAAGGTACTGACAAAAGACTCTAGACCTTTTTCCCAGAGCAATGAGTCGGAGTTGATGGGAAAAGATCTGCTGGAAGGAAGGCATTAAGGCTTCCCACATCAGTCCAGCGCAAGTGTAACCCGCAGGCCAAGATTTGGAAAGAATCGGATGAAGCAGATTGACAGAACCAAACCGAAGTACGTTTCCGACATGCACAAGATGAAGCTAGCGCACGGAAGAAACCCTCTGAACCAACCAATAATGAAAGCTGACACAGAGGCGAGATATCCACCGATAGGGTCAAATGGAAATCAAGGTACTCCACGAATCCCAAGTGTGATAATGTATTCTGGCGTCGAACACAAGGGAAACCACTTAGTCAAAGACCCATAATGATGATCAAATGCTGAGCACAAGGTCACCTATCAATGATGTAAATAGGGCCAGGGTGCGGCTCTAGGTTTACTCTCAGAACTGTATGTCGTAGTCGATAAGAGATAAACCCGTCAGCAAGAAGTCAATGGAGACCTTCTCAAACCAGAACGAGCAGAAGACCAAAAAATCCGATGTGATAGAACAAGATACTCACAATACCAGGGAGTCCGATTGAATAATGAGTCAAGAGACACCGCAGAATGGCCGACTCTGGTTAAAATTCCCTTGAACAAAAGCACGACTCATGATGACCATGGAAGTAAAAATGACATTGTATAAGTCTGTTATGCAGGAGGCAAAAACAAACTCTCCATATGATTGGAAGAGATAACCAACTAGGGGAGGACTGACTAGTGAAACAAGGGAAAAAGCTGGACCTAGGTCAAAAATAAAGCCATCCCAAATGAAGGAAATATATGACTATATATGCTTTGTTCAAGGGCGACAAACTGATACTATACTGCCATCAAATTATGAAGTAACATCCCGTTCTTGCTCTTTTTGTCATTTTCGATTTTTTTTTGTACTTTTCATATAATAAACCTGAAAAATAATAAAATAATGCTATGGTACAATGGATAGAATGAGTATCAAGAAATAGATGCACTAGTTCCTGGGATAGGAACGATCCTATGCTCAATGCGGGTGGCAGAAACTGGTAAGCGATACCTAGAGGAATGTTCCATCCATGGGTAAAAGGGTGTCATGTCGTGATAGCCAAGTGCATGCAATGGTTAACTTGTACAGATAGTCAAGGTCAAAAGTTGGCTTAAACATTGAGTCCAAAATGAAGCCGGCTAAAGGCCAAGATAAACAGGTAGCCAATATGCAATGCAGTAATACAACTCAACAACACCAGGGGGCCCCTAGGGTAATAGCCAGAAAAATGATAGTGAAGAAGAAGAAGAATGAAGCTTCAACACATAAGTCATGGTGGGACTAAAGAGGACTCCCGAGCCTACATAAAACGTAGCATGGGCAACAAGTGATAGCAAAGAACTAACTAGGAAGCCCATGTAAAGTAAGGCTCTACCACCAAGTCATGATTAAATAATCGGTGAGTGAAATGGGTGTAATACTCATGACCTGATGGGATTGACCCTCTGGCAAGTGATCAGAATGGAGGCTAGTATGCAAAATGCAATGGAAAGTGGATTCCCTAACCTATATGCCAGTTTTAGTTTATAAAAAAGAGATTTCAAGAAGACCAATTGAACTATCCGGTAACTAATTCAAACAAACTCTAAATTTCAAGTATAACTTCAACAAAATGCTCAAAGCCAACCATGCCAATCTCGCAGCGGGGCTTTATACGAGCAAAAAGGAAGACAAGAAACTCAATAAATCAACTCAATACAATAGTATAAACTTGCAATAAAAACTTCAAAGAGACTCTTTGAAAATTGCAACAAAACTAGTCTACTGAACATCAAGGAAACGAAATGCACCAAATAGGTAAAAAACCAAAGTACGTAGCAACACACAAGGAAAGAGTAAATGAGTAGGAGCTCTCTGTTCTGATTAAGCAGAACAGCCAAGAATATTAAAGAAAATACCTTGATACTCAAAACAAAAATGCAAACGTAACGACCAAAAATTTCACCAACCAAGAGAGTCTTCACACAAAGGACAGAGAAATAGACATATAAACACTTTAAACACAGTCCAGAGATTAAAAAACACTGTAGAAACGAGTCTGCAATTGACAGATCGAAAAGCTAAAGCAAAATTTCAAAATTTGCCCCCGAGGCATACGCACAACGGTTACGCAGCAGCGTGTATACGCGAGCTGTGTTAAAGGAAACCGCGTATACACGACTCCCACTAACAAAAAATGCGTGTATACGCGTCTATGTACGGGCAAATCCGCGTATGAGAAAGGTAAATAATAAAAAATAAAAAAGATCAAACCTGGATAAAGAACCGGAGTCTTGATCGAGCGAGAAAAGTTAAGCTGAATTTGGAAATAAAAGTTAAGCTTGTTGGAAACCTGTCAAAGCAGTGAAACCACCCCAACGGGGAATCACGAATGTGGTCCCCGGTGGGTTACGGTTCTGTTTCGGGGAGGGAAATCACCCTAGAGGTTTCTTTGGTTCTTTGGGTCGAAACCTCCACAGATCAGGGCATGCTATTCAGAAAGACTCACACACAACCATAATTGAATGCAAAAACTAGAAATCAACGACAGCAAGACTCAACCGTAGTCCTACGTTTGATGTAGATCCCGCGGGGTTCAAACCCCCAGCAACCCTTCTTCCTCCTTCAACCTGAAAACAAGAAAGAACGTGCACGGAAACCTAGTTGTACAACATATAATTCTCCTAAACGTTAGTGTAATCAATGTGAAACATGATATAAACGATAATAACTGCTTAATAATCAATCTTTCCACATATAAAAATAGATACTAACACGAAAGTTCATGAACAAGACGGTTCTTCATTACTATGAATAGCATGTACAATAGTAAAAGTGGAGAGATCACTTGAATCCTTCCACGATCTTCGAGCAAACCGTCGTCCGGATTCGTCCCACCCTTGCCTCGCTAAGATTCTTCCAAGAGTTGTGCACTCGAGATGGCATATAAATGGATGAACATCTCCAGGAAACAAGATTTTCCTGATATAAATTTGGGAAAGTGCAGGAGGCACGAGAAATCAGACTTGAACTGGGATTCCAACAGAGTATAATGACTATAAAATTTCTCTCTCCCTTAGGTCATGCACATGAGGGGCTTTTATACTCCTTCAAAGTAGTTTCATCAGTTGGAAACAGTTGGCCACGTGCTGGGGTGGTTGAACTACCAGAGTAACCATCAACCCAGCCCGAAAATAGGGAATTTTAATATATTTTTTAATGATTTTAATGGCATACGCGGAAAAGTACATGTGGACTCGCGTATGCACGTGGTAAAATCTGAGCATACCGTGTATGGGGTACAACACTATTTTTAGTGAATTGGTTCAAGTTACGTAGGAATGGGTGCCCAAAGCCATAAAAGCAATCATGAATCATATGAAGGTGAAAAATGATGCTATAACAACTACAACATCCCTCTACAACTCTTGGTATTGCTGATATTGACCATGAAAAGATAAAAGTTCAAATTACAACAATCAAGAAACCAAATTAAAACAAACGTAAATCCATGCTTTGATCAAATTAAATTAACACATTAACATTAGAAACTTAATCATTTAATCAATTAACAATCTCTTACTGAAACTTTAGAAAGAATGCATTAGTTGTGTATGAGAATTATTGCTTCATAAAAAGAATTAAACACACACACACACACACACACACACACACACACTGCGCTGCAAGAGTTGTGAGCGAAGGGGGCCCTCCGTCACTCACAACCCCTTTAATACTCGAAGAGGTTTCTCAACAAAGTAGACAAAACATAAGATATTGTATTAATATAAAAATATACAACCAAGTACAATCTAATATATTTCTTATCAGCCAAAACCCCAACCCAAAAACCCTTTTCAATATGAAATACATCTGATTTTATACAATCTCTAAAGCCCAAATTTGGCTCGAATAAGGAAAATGACTAATATAAGCTATCAACCAACAATATAGGTCTAGATGATCAAAATTAGCTTCTGTTGAGTCTAATCCATGACTGAAAGCATGGATTAGACGATTTCTATTACATAGCTAAAGTTTCCTCCTCATGTGGTCAAGAGAAGAAATCTGTAGGTTTGGGTTGTTTCAAAAGGAGGTTCGAAGCAACCAATAGGATAGCCTTCATGTGCAACGAATTCCCCACAAAACCCATGTTCTTGTTGGATCTAGAAATAAGTAGAACATAGTCAACCACTGATGCCACTGCAAGAAATCAGCGATTGCAGGAAATCGAGTCTTCTGCAGGAAATTTGGAGCTGCTGCAGGAAATCTAGATATTATGCAGGAAATCCAAAGCTTCTGCAGGAAATCAGGAGCTGCTGCAGGAAATGTGGTTGCATGAGCTGTCTTCACCATTTTGCAGAGCTTCTTCGAATCAAAGAAAATTTGCACATGATTTCTAGATCAGTTGGAGTGGTAATCCAATAAAGATACAACTAGATTAAAGAATAATTCAAGTTGAAGGCAAAATGACACTTATTATGTTAATTTGACATACCTTAAGCTTATAGTACCCTTTTAGCCAAAACTAAACAATATAGCCGAACAAAGCATAATTAAGGGAAAAAGGAGTTCAAAAATAGGGGAGGTAAGGCTTTGGAAGGGTGTGAAAAATAGGAAAAATTGAGACTTAACATCTCCCCCACACCAAAACTCTTGCATGTCCCTATGCAAGAAAAACTGTAGCAACTTCCGAAACAGAGAGTCAGTTGTTTACCTAGGCCACAACTACTGTGGCTAGATGATCCAACTAGGCCTGACTAGACTCCACCTGAATCTGACCCCTGTACATTTCGTTCTTCTTCTTCAGATGGTCTATCTGAGCCTGCTTCTTTTTCATAATGTGGGTTGCTTTCTCATGCCACTCCTCATGCTCTTTTTGCATTCTAAGGCTATTCTCTTTCAAGGCCTTGTTTTCCTTCCTTAAGGCCTGCTCTGAAATAGTGAGCTCTTTAATGGTCTCTTCTAGTGCCTGTCGAGACCGGTTCCTCTGGGGAGTAATCTACCCCTCATGATGTCCTTGGGAATATTGGGGCACACTTAGGTCCCCCTACCCTTGCTGCCCTTCCATGGTTTCATTTCTACTTTCCTGCAACAAAGGACTCTCAAAGGACATAATGTTCTTGTCAATGAATGTGGCTGGTTCCACCTTCTCCTTTCCCTCAGCCAGACCTAGGGACTTTCATTTATTTTTATTAGAATTTTTGGGTGGTGTTCCCCATTTTATGGTATCCTTAATAGCCAGCTTAGTAGTCTGGCTCGTCATAAATATTTTAGCAGGGGTAGAAGGTCGCTTTTGCTGGGAACCTTTTACAGTGGTTTCCCCAATCACCATTACTTCTTCATCCCCGTCATCCTCTTTTAATTGTGTTCCATGAGTCCGCAACTTATTATTAGGCTTCTTTGATGGCTGTTCCTCCTCAAGCACCAGGGATTCAGGGTCTCTGTCTTCCATAAAATGGTTGTCGGCCAGAGAGTCCTCCCATGTATATATTTTTTTTTGCAGGACCTCCATCAGGATGATTTTCATCAGTCCATGGTGATAGAATTTTTCCTCTATATGGGAGACTTTTTCTTTCGCGGCTGTGGAAATTTTGGCCAAAGACATCTTGAAATAGTATAGAAAATTTAGGGGTTCATCTCGAAACTGTCTGAGAAGAAGAATGTGAAATAGAAATGCGAGGCCAAAGCAACCTTCGCACATTATATGCTTCTGCAGGAAGAACAGTAGGTGACGATACTTACTTCTCAAAATATCTTGTGGAATCCCATTTCCCCAGTCAGGGTTTGAGTGATCCTTCCGAATGAAAGACACGCACATTCCCTTGTTGAAGCGTCGGTTCTTAAACCATCGTTCCCCATTTTGTGGAATTCCACATGCCCGCACCATGAGGTCCTCTGTTAACTAAAATTGAACATTTCCGACCCGCGCTTTATCACCTTTTAGGTTCAAGGCAAACAACTTTGTCACTTCAGAGTTATGGCCACTAAAATTCTGAAAGAAGGGAAACCATCTTGTTTTTTCTATCCTCGCTTTGCTGCGAGGGTTGGCTTCCACCAGCGCGAGGCTCTATGGCTAAAATCGAATAATGGGTGATGGTTTGGACATGGTGAAGGAGGAAATGGACAGAGTGGATGAGGAAGGAATGGATAAAGTGAATGCAACCCACAAGAATGCAGACGAGAGAAAATAATGCACACAGTTTACGGGAATATAGACTAATACCTTTGCAATGGATTTCTTGACAAAGAAAGGGATTAAATGAGAAAGATAGAAAAGAACGATGTTTTTTGAGAGGCAGGTCACGATCATGACTTCCATCATGATCTGACCTGTAGGACAAACATTGTAAGTACAACCATCGTGATGTCAGAATCATGATGGTAGGTCATGGGATTTATGCTGGAATGTCTTACAACCACGTTTTTCCACAAGGGTTAGCATAGCCTAAGTTATGCAAATTATTTAAAATTAAAGCGTCATTATACCTTACCTCAAGCTTCTTATCACTGACTGTACCTTTCCGAGATTACCTCCAACGGTTCAGTCCTTGATGACGTTGCTTGTCCTTGCAATGATAACTTACTAACATTACATAAGACCCTTGATCACATAATTAATGAATTCGATAAATAATGACTGTTAGTAATATATCAAATGATTTAAAATAATGTTTTGTATATACTTTTGGTCTTTCAGGAAACCAAGGTGTTGCTGCAAGCAATGGAACTGTGCCTGAAAAATGTTCTATAAGAATTAAAATGTGACTCTTGAACATTCTGTAGGAATTGAAACTGCGCCTGTTGAACCTTCTGTAGGAATTGAGAGTGTGTTTGTCAAAACTTCTACAAGAATTGAAACTATCTGTTAAACCTTCTGCAGGAATTGAGGCTGTTTCATCATCAATTGAAGTAAATGTTGAACCTTCTGCAGGAATTGAAACTGTGTCTATTGAACCTTCTCCAGGAAACCAATCTCTCCATTGTTTATGCACAGTCCATTTCACATGAATGAAGGTGTTGATGTGGAATGTGCAATGATTTCATTGGATTACCAACCATTGAGGTCAACTGTTAACCAATGTGAGGCCCATCACCATTAATGAGAGTGAGGACAAAGGTACCATGATGCCTCCTATCAGGTGTGAATTTATGAGTTGTTGTCGAACCCCCTGTAGCATCCAGTAGTAAAGGAGCCATAATGTTTCTCCATTACTGCTAGAGAGATATCCTGTCATTAGGGCATACAGGCTTCAAGGAATCACAAGGCTCTAATCCTGCACCTAGATAAGTTGCTGATGTTGATGGGCCAAGATTATTGGAAGGAAGGCCTTAAGAAATCCCACATCAGTCCAACACGAGCAATCCATAGATTAACTGAAAAACAAATTTTATTGAGGGGATCCCAAAGGATCTACTGACCTGTGTTTTTAATGAGCTTAGTAGTAGTCCATGCTCGCCAGATTTCAATTTTAGAGAGTTTGAAATACTGAAAAATAAGACTCTAGGGGGGCTCCTTTTCCATAATTAGTCCATTGGGCCCAGAAAAAGGAATAAACCTGTTAGCCACCTATGAAATTTTATGACAAGAAAACAGGTGGCTAAAATGTTCTTGAGCCTTCAAGAAATACATTTCCTCTGAAAACACATCATTCTTGAAGCCTCCATGTGTCTTTTTCCCTTTGAACAATCCTCACTGCTGTTTCCAGTTAAAAAGCCCTGCTGTATTGTGAAGAAGAATGCTCAAAAAGGCCTCCATTATCCCTTATTTCATTCCAACAAACCCTCTATTTCCATCACTTTTTTTTCCTTTAAAAATCCATCACTAACCCTCTAAACCTCCCTAAACCCCCTTTAAAGCCTCATAATATCTTTTATTTGGTTAAAAAAACCCCTTATCCCCTCTACCGAAAACCCTTTTAAGCCTTAAAAGTCCTCTTTTTAGCTTAAAAAACATCCCATTTACATATCAGGCCTAAGTCCCTTTTGGCTAAGCCCCTTAACTACTTCCCCACATGACCTAGGCGCCAAGACCAGGCGCTGAGCCTGTAGGTGCTTATCACAATCGTAGGTTTCGTCGGGAGCACATTTCTTTGTTAAAGTGAAATCTCCTAATGCAAGGAGGAAATGTTCTATTGGATGCGGGTGCAATACCCGCCGTCGATTTGTGAAGATCTAACAACTCACGCAAATCTCACCACATGCTCATAACGTTCACTCGTTACCCTCCGATCAAGATCTCCACCGTTGATCCTCAAGTAATCCAATGGCCATCGCACCATGGCCCCAATCGCCAATCACAAATTTTAAAATGTGCCACTTTCTGTCTCCCCGATTGGCCGATCCCCGATTGGATCCTGGCCGTTGAATCCACAAGAACCAACGGCCAAGATTTTATCTCACTCCGCCCCCGCGTCCTTGATTGGCCACCCCCGATCCAATCGCAACCGTCCATCCTATTTGATCCAATGGTCAGAATCCCTCCCACCCATTAACATGCCCTTTCGCCTTCACTTTCCATTCGGAGATCTCAGCCGTCCATTCCATAGATCAGATGGCCCACATTAAAACCACCGTTGACCTGTCCCCACCTTACTGACCGTGCACGTTCCCATATCGCACTCCATCCATCACCGTTAGATCTCATAGTCCCAGATCCGACGACCAGCATCCATATCACGTGAATTTAGTGCCTGAAGGTTAACAATTCAAATTTACACGATAAAAGTGGTTTTAAAGGGACACGTGTCGGGTGGCACGACATATCGTATTTTTTCAGCAAAATTTCAAAACCACTTTGAAGTCGCGCGAAAATAGTTGTTTTCCTCTAGAAAACCACTTCCCCTCTTCCGCCCCCAAATTTTCTTTCGTGCAGTCTCGACTGTTGATCTATATAGATCTGCGGTCCTCATTCCATCACATTATTCATTCATATTTCTTTATCGCGCTACCACAAAGTTTCCATCATCGCATCTCAACTGTCGATCTCCTCCTGAGATCTAACGGTCCATATTCAAAATTTCCCTCCGTTTGTCGGTCCCACCATCTAAAGCCCCATTTCATTTTATTTTCATCTATTTCCTTCGTAATTTTCCCAAAGGTTAAACTTCAGTGTTTTACACTAAAAGTGATTTTATTCCGCCTAACCTCTAAAGCCATTCCACCAGCAAATCCTGACCGTCGATCACCTCCATCTAATCTAATCGGATGACACACATCCATTCCTCCACCAGGCCTCCATTAGGTCATTTTCTCGCCATTACGCTGCAATTTTCACTATTTTCTCCACTACAGCCACTGCTTCCACTGCTGCACCTCCATTTTCCACTAGCCTCCACAAAACTCCAACCTCCGTTCCCAGGGATTTTCTTAACAAATTTATTGTGTTTTATAGGTTTACAGAGCGATGAATTCGTTCTGTTTCCACAATCATAGTCACTGTGACCCAGAGCGCAGAAGGATCATCACTAAAGCGGAAAAGAGTATCAGTTAAGGAAGTTAAGGGATTAAGAGCCTTTATTGAAGATTAATGATCATAATCCAATGTTTAAAGCTCGAAGAGATAGCACGAAGACCATAAAGAAGACCGAGGCATAATTTGGCCTAAAACACAGACCTGAAAGTAAATTTAAAGTGTTTTATGAAAAGGAAAAGAAATCTGTCAATCCGAGAAAGCATCCTCCGCCACATCAGAGGCCAATTGAACCCTCTCCAACACCAAAAGCCAACCTCTCAGGCTACCAGAAGACACCTGCGGCGTCACTGAAATCAAAGAAGGCCTAGTTATTACCAGAATAGAAGACATTTGCCTAAAGACGACTGAAAAATTAATACAAATCAAAAGATATTATTTCTAATTGTCGGAAAAGTTATTTTAAAAGATAAAAACAGCCCTGAAGACAATTATTTCGACCATTTAAGCCTCGAAAAGCATGAACAGAGTTACAATTGAAGGTATTCCTACCTTGTGCCTTGCCTAGTTTTCAAAGGCCAGGAATTGCATTAATGATGGAATTAATGATACTTGACCCTTAGATATCCTCCTACTTCCATATTTTCTTATAAATTTTCCTTTAAGACCACATTATAAGGGTTGGTCTCTGGGTATCTGATTACATGTAATAGTTTTCTGAAGCTACTGAAGTCCTATTTGCAATTGAAAATACATAAGCTGAAATGATAAGTTTGAAGCTGTAGAGAGCCACCGGGCCTGTTGATTGTAACTGGTTTGAACATCAAATACAAGCTCCTGATTTATGGGATCCTGATTTATGTCGATGGTGATGTTTTTCTCATTGTCAATTGTGTTTTCTCTTTATATTTCCATTCTTTCCACTTTCTCTGATAAAGAACAATAAATATAGGGCTAGGATTTACTCTTGACAGTACCCTACTATTGCTGATAAGCTGTATCTATATGTTTTCTTCCTTTGAAATTTTTCCTTAAGAGTACATTGAAGCAAGCTGGTTTCAAAGCACTTGCCTGATCTTAGATTGCTCTTTATGATTATCAGCTGTGTTTTCTTATATAATATGCTGAAAGCAGGATAGGTTAGAAGTCCTTACCTGATCTTAAGCTGTTTTAACTATTTTATAAATGTATTCTAACTAAAAGTAATTCAATGTAGGCTTGTTTAAAAGCACTTACCTGATCTAGGATTACTTTTACGTTTTTCTTTAAGTGTATGCCAAAGCAAGATAGTTTCAAAGCACTTACTTGATCTCAGGCTGCTCTTTGTTCTTCACTTACTTGTTCTCCATTTTTCTATCTGTTTCACTCCATGAATTCAACTTAAGAGATCCTTTGACATAGGTGACTTGCCCCATGGATTACTCTTGTACCTTGATGTCCAATTAAATCCTCTTATGAATCCATAGCCCGATGGGTTAAAGCTGATTTTTGCCTATCTTATCAGCTGAATCATCCCTTCACTTGCATACACCTTTACCCTTTATTTGAACTTCCTTCACCTTCCATATCCTTGTCCAACCAAAAACAAACAAAAACAAAAACCCATACTCTTCATAACTAGCCTAATATCACATTTCAAGCCTTAAAGATCACATATTTAAACATATTTATAGAGAGATCCCTCATTGGATTCAGGAGGGCTAGATCATTGAATCCCAAAGTGGTTCATATGTTACCTCTGCAGCTTGTATTGCCAATTTTTCAAATTACAGAGACCTAACATTTTGGCGACTCCGCTGGGGAAGCAAGACCACATTAGCCTAAATTTGGTAGTAAATCACTGTGGTGGACAGTAAAACTCCTTTAAGACACCTTATACCTTCCACCTGGCAACTCCACAGTTCTTGAATGACCATAAGGCTCCACTGGTGATCAGTAGGCCTGCTGATTATCTTTGTTTTCACAAGACTCCACTGGGAGACCAGTTTCCATTACAACATCATCCATTCTAAAGGAAATACATAGGATTAAGCTTCTTTGTTTGAAGGTAGTTTTCCTCTTTTGAGATTGTCATACATATTGGCTTCAAGAACAATCCATACCAGAGCTTATCCTAATGCAAACCCCCTATAATAGTGGACAAACCTGAGAGTATTCTTAGGAAGCCTTCTTCATTTAGGAATCCAACTATTTCCAAACCCATTTATAGAGCTAATTAAGAACCTGAGAACCTTACAGCTCTATCAGAAACTCAGTTTGATTTAGACTTACCAAGCAATTCACCAAGAACTAAGTCATTCAGTAGCTTAGATCAGACAAACTTTGAGCCTGCAAACCCACCTCCTCATAGTGCTCAGCTTATTGGTGACAGAGGAACCCCTCCATCTACACCTCCTGATATACATTTCATTAAAAAATTATGTCTCTCTCACCCTAGATCTACTCAACAGTTCGCTGCTGGTCCTAGCAGTTCTGTCACTCATATACCTGTTGCTCAAACCCATCGTTTACCTCCACAAAACATCATCATGGCAGCATGGTATTATACCTTGGTGTTACCACAACCTTTAGCTCCTTTACCCAATGAATATCAGTCTAAAATTCCTCATTTCACTGGGAAAGAATCCACTACATCTCAACACCATGTATATAGGATGGAAGATGCCTTTTACTACATGGAAATAGAGGATGAAACAATTAAGATGCGGATCTTTGCCCAGAGCTTAGGAGGATAAGTGAAGAAGTGGTTTAAATGCTTACCTCCTCACAACATCAATGATCTACCCTCCTTGCTCCAAGCCTTTAAAAACAAATGGGAAGTCAGAAGTAACCCTCTCCAAATCTTAGCAGAATATAAGAACCTGAAGAGAAATCAAGGAGAGAGTGTCCAGGACTACTCTACTAGATTTAACAGCATCTACAATGCTCTTCCACCACACATGAAATGCCCCCAAGGAATGTCCCTAGTGAAATACCCTGAGGGTTTTGATGCTGATATGGCCTACCAGCTTAGGGAGAGAGATTATAACACATTGGAAGACATGCAGAAAGGAGCAGTGAGTGTAGAGGCAAACTTGATTGAGAAAAGAGCTAGGATGAGGGCCGAGAAGAAGGTAACCTATAGAGATGACAACATAGCTTCTTCATCAGATCCCAAATATGATAGTCTAGCCAAAAACATGGAAAGGATGGAAAGAATGATGGAGAAGTTGGTCATCCAGGCAACTAATCAGAACAAAAACCAAAACTAAAACCAAAATCAGAACTTTAGGAGAAACAAACCCCCAAATAGACAAAGAGACTCTGATCAAAAGGTCATCCACCCATTCCAAGAAAATTTCCTTGATGAGGATGAAGAGATAATAGAAGAATCAGAGGGGACCACCATAAATATGGTAGAAGTGGATGAACAAGATCACACCTTTTCCACAGAAGAAAACTAGACCTCTTTCTCTCATTGGGATGAGGAACGGTTGGAAACTGAGGACTATAGGTTAGGATTCAAAAATGCCATCATGTAGGTCCGAGAACAATATGACCTCAGGAGAAAAAAGAACACAGATAATTCTAAACCAAAAGCTTCTGAAATCACCATCAAGAAAAGACCTGAAAAGACTCCTAAAGTTACTGCTAAAAGCAGTAAATCAACAACTGAGAATTCTGGTAAAAAAAAAGCTAAGGACACCCAAACCAGTGGAAAATCAAGTCGAGAATCTAGCATCACTAGCTTTGCATCTAGTGCTCCTGATAAAATAGCTTCAAACATTGTACATACTGAAAAATAGCAAGTTTATCTTGCTAATAAAATGGTGCCCAACAAGACAGAATTGAACCTCTCAAAGAGTCATTCTCCTTTCAGTTTGGAGAGTGAAATACCCAAAATTAAAATTTATGTCCCCCTCACTGAGTTGGCCACCCAAGATGTATATAAGAGTCAAATTTTGAAAGATTTAGACTTGGGAGAAAACAGTGACACTGTCAATTTAAATGATGATCAACCAACTCTCTTGTTTGGCCCAAAAGTTGAAGGGAAATTTCAAGAAGGAGTAGTACCTCCTTTCTATGTCAGCCTCAATATTCATGACAAAATCATACCTAATGCTATGCATGAATTTGGAGCTTCACATAACTTGATGCCAAAGGTGATAATGGAAAGGCTAGGCCTAGAGATAACCAGACCTTACAAGGACTTATATTCTTTTGACTCTAGCAGAGTGAAGTGCCTTGGCCTAATCAAAGACCATTGTGTGAATTTGACTCAAATCCTAGCCAAGTGCATGGTCATGGATGTTGTGGTAGCTGATGTACCTCCTAAGTATGGTATTTTGTTGTCAAGATCATGGGGTGCCAAGCTGCAAGTAAAATACAGATGGATGGGTCATATGCCACAATCCCTATCTTTAGCCAGCTTAGAAGATTATATAGAGAGGCACACATGAAATTCATGGTTAGTAGCCTAGAAAAGCCTGAGAATTCCCCTCTTTACTCTGTCCATTCGGATCTGGACTATTTTATCCTGTACAATGATAAATCCATAAATGAGCCAGATCTAGAAGACAAAAATTTAGACAACCAATTAGAGGCCCCAAATCTAGACATAATGGTAGTCCTAGAAATAGAGTAAGACAAGAGAGAGACCTTTGAACAATGTGCTAAAACAAAAAACCAGAGTGAACAAGACCAAGACTACAAACAACAGATTACTCATCACTCTGAACTCCATAAAAATCCTGAAGAACAAGACACAACACAACATGGTACAGACCTCAGAATACAAAATATTGATGAACATGGCATTAGGGATGAAAATGATGTAGATCCTACAAAAAACCCCTTATGGTGCATGAAATTTGATGGGTCTTGCACTAAAAACAATGCAGGAGCTGAGGTATGGTTGTGCAATATTGAAAACAATCATACTAAGAGCCATGCCTTTAAGCTAGACTTTAAGTGCACAAACAAAATTGCAGAGTATGAGGCTGTCATCCTAGGATTGCATCAATTAAAAAAACTAGGAGCCAAGAGAATAGTTGTACAGGGGGACTCAGAATTAGTCAACAAACCGTTGAATGGAAAGTATACTGTAAAGTATCCTAGATTAAGGGCATACATAAACAATGCTGTGGATTTTCTGAACACATTTGTAGAGTATGACCTTAGGTTTGTTCCTAGGAACCAAAACATGATTGCAAATGGATTGGCCTGCGCCGCTAGTTCATATCAGAAAACACCTAGTGACAAACAAATCACTATTCAAACAAAATTTAGACCTGCAGTGCCAGATAACGAGAAATATTGGCAGGTATTTGAGGGTGACAAACAGATAGAGGATTTCTTGCTCTGCAGGAATGAATTTGAACTACCTGATTCAGATTCTAAATCTAATAAAAAATCTTTAGATAAAAACCCTCTTGATGAAGGAGAACCATCCCTCAATGCGGAAATAAACTTGTTGACCAAAGAATTTGAAAAACAAACTGAAGAATACTTGAAATCAGATGGAGAAGACATTGAGGTGTTGCAGTCTAAGGACAAAATCATACCTAGAGGATTGGCACCTTAGAGGACCTTTTCGATTTCAACGATGTAGAAAAGAAACCAACTATAGAACACACTGAATCAGATGTTGAAGAATGCAATATAGGTAGCAAAGATAAGCCTAAAATGATTAAATTATCCAAGTCTTTGCCTGCCCATATCAAACAAAAATAGAGTGATCTATTCAAAGAGTTTGTTGATGTGTTTTATTGGAGCTATGAGGACTTAAAATATTATGACACAGAGATTATCCAGCATAAAATCCCCTTGAAAGAAAACCAGAAACCCTTTAGGTAGAAGCTACGCAGAATTAAACCAGTACAACTGCCTTTAGTGGAAAAGGAAATCAAGAAAATGTATGAGGTAGGGATCATAGTACCTGTGAGGTTTTTTGATTGGGTATCCAACCTTGTAGCTGTGAGGAAAAATATAGGAGAAATTAGATTGTGCATTGATTTCAGAAATTTAAACAGAGCCTCTTTAAAAGACAATATTCCTTTACCCAAAATGGAACACATCCTACAAAGGGCAGTTGGCTCAAAAAGGATTTCCCTGTTAGATGGATTTTCAGGGTACAACCGAGTCTTAGTACTCCCAGAATATCAGCTTAAGACAACCTTCACAAATCCTTGGGGCACTTTCATGTATTTGAAAATGCCTTTTGGACTAATGAATGCTGGGGCCACTTTTCAAAGAGCTATGGACATTGCATTTTCTGAGGAAATAGGGCACTTCATTGTAATTTACCTTGATGACATAATAGTTTATTTCAAAACTGATGAAGAGCACCTTAAACATCTAAGGAAAGTATTTGAAAAGTGCAGAAAGTTTGGGCTATCATTAAACCCCAAGAAGACAATATTTGGCCTACAAGAAGGTAAACTTCTTGGCCATAATATATCAGAAAAGGGGATTAGAATAGATCCAAAAAGAGTTGAGGGAATGCTATAGATTAGCCACCCAAGGAACATAAAAGAATTGCAGTCCTTCATTGGGAAAATTAACTTCTTAAGGAGGTTTATTCCCAACTTAGCAGAGTTCCTTAGAAACATGACTAATATGCTTAAGAAATAAGTGGGAGTTAAGTGGACTGTAGAAGCCAAAAAGTCCTTTGAATTGGTGAAACATGCACTTACCCAAGCACCAGTTCTAATTAGCCCAGATTTCACAAAATATTTCCTCATGTTTTCCTTTGCATCGGAGCATACCGTGGTGTTTTCCTATTGCAGAAAAATTCAGAGGGACATGAGCAGCCAATAGCATTCTTTAGCAAAGCACTAATAGATGCACCCTTGAAATACAAAATCATGGAAAAACAGGCCTATGCCTTAGTAAATGCCTTAAAAGACTTTAGGGTGTACATTCTGAATTCTCACACCATTTCTTATGTGCCTAACATAGTGGTAAAGGATATCTTGTCGCAAGATCCAGATGGAAAAAGAGGTAAGTGGATTGTAGTAATACTAGAGTATGATTTGGAAATGAAACCCACAAAACTCATTAAAGGTCAGGGCTTAGCTCAATTAATGGTTGAATCTAACCTAGAAGCCCTTGACATTAACATGGTAGATGCCTTGGATGAGCACGAAGGATTGCCTGCTCCCACTGTTGAAGAGCAGTTCCAAAACTCACCTTGGTATGCTGACATGTTGTATGTGCTTACAAATCTTAATGCTCCTCCTAATTTGTCAAAGACTAAGGCAAGGTTTTTAAAGTTGAAAGCTAGGAATTATTGCATTTTAAATGAATGTTTATATTGGAAAAATGCTAATGGTTTATTGATTAAATGTTTTCCTGAAGTTGATGCAGAGAGGATCAAGCATGAATTCCATGAAGGAGAGTGTGGAGGTCACCTCTACTGGAAAACCACAGCTAATAAGATCCTTACAGCTGGCTATTACCGGCCCACCCTCTTCCAAGATGTCCATAAAATGATAGTTTCCTATCACAAGTGCCAAATTTTTGAAGGCAAAAGAAAGCTTCTTCCCTTACCATTACAACCAATCACTGTTGAAGTTCCTTTTCAACAGTGGGGCCTAGATTTCATAGGGGAAATCCATCCTGCTTCATCTGCCCAACACAAATGGATTCTTACAGCCACAAACTACTTCACAAAATGGATAGAGGCCATCCCTTCTAGGAATGCCACAGATTCTGTTATTATAAAATTCCTTGAAGACCATATCCTATCTAGATTTGGCTGCCCTAGGAAGATTATCACTGACAATGCTACTGCTTTTGGTTCCAAAAATATGATTGATGTTTTTCAGAGGTATCAAATTTTCCTTGGTCATTCTATTACTTATTACCCTCAAGGTAATGGGCTTGCAGAATCATCAAATAAAAGTTTGGTGACTATCATCAAGAAGCTTCTTGAAGAGAATAAGGAATCATGGCATAACAAGTTGGTGCACGCTTTGTGGGCAGACAGATTGACCACAAATAAATTCATTGGAATGTCCCCTTACCAGCTTTTTTATGGAGCAGATGCAGTGTTCCCTACCAGCCTAGGGGTACCAGTGATTAAATTGGTCCAAGAGATACAATCAGAAGAGGACAACATGGTAAGAAGGATCAATCAAACAATACATGTCTAGTAGACAAGGGAAGAAGTCTACAACAGAGCTCAAAAGGTACAAGAGAACATCAAGACGTTGTTTGACAATAGAACTAAGGCTTGTGACTTCAAAATTGGAGATAATGTTCTCAATTGGGACTCTAGAAGATAAGATAAGGGAAAGCATGGCAAATTTGACAGTTTGTGGAAATGTTCTTATATTATTCAGTCCACCATTGGTCCAAATGTGTTTTTCCTGCAAGAGTTGGATGGTACAGATCTGTTTGGGGGTCCTGTCAATGGCAGGATGCTCAAACATTATTATTGCTAAAAATCAGAGTTTAATGTTTTCACTTCCATTGTAAATAACATTTCTTTGTTCAATTTCACAAAAAGAAAAAATACAAAAAGAGAAAAGAAAAGGTTCAGACAAACTCAAAACCTGAACCTCTGATGTTTCAAAGAATGGCTCAAATCAGCCCAAAACCTGAGCCAAATAAAGAGAAATCTGGTTCTAATATGCTCAAAACTTGAACCAGCAAAGAAAGAAGATGGATTAGCTCGAACAAGCCCAAAACCAGAGCTGAGATAAAGAAGAAAAAGTGACTCTAACAAGCTCAAAACCTGAGTCACAAAGGAAAGAAGGATACTTCAAAGTTTCACAATTCCAAGCCTTCGTAATTTTGGTTTCAAATTCTTGTAAAGTTTAGTTCATGTGCAATTGTATTTATGCCATGAACCCACAGCAAACCAGACAGTCTAATCCTGGTTTGACTGTTTTTAAATTTCTGTTGTAGAATGTAGAGAAGAAATCTTCTAGATAGTTTAATCCTAACAGATATTAGTGTAGGTAGAGAAACTATGAGGCCAACTATCTAATATGGTCTCATGGAGGAATAAGGGTAGTAAAAGATTATTTTTTTCTGCTTTCAAAAAAAATGAATGATGTAAAAGGTCTGTAAGTCTAAATTCACCTTGAAGAAAAAATGTTAGGACAGTAGGATGGGTAGGTAGATTGTTTGGGAAATGTTTTCTTCTGATATGATGTCTTCATGAGTTGCGGCAGCTGATCCAAGAAAGAAAATGGATGTGTCAAGTACCAGGCATTTGGCCTACTCCAAAGATAATTTTCTGAATTCTTGACACCTTCAAGAAGATGCCATCCCCATGTGCAGCCATTGTTAGCCACCTATGAAATTTTCTGACAAGAAAACAGGTGGCTAAAATGTTCTTGAGCCTTCAAGAAATACATTTCCTTTGAAAACATATCATTCTTGAAGCCTCCATGTGTCTTTTTCCCTTTGAACAATCCTCACTTCTGTTTCCAGTTAAAAAGCCCTACTGTTTTGTGAAGAAGAATGCTAAAAAATGCCTCCATTATCCCTTATTTCATTCCCACAAAACCTCTGTTTCCATCACCTTTTTTCCTTTCAAAATCCCTCATTAGCCCTCTAAACCTCCCTAAATCCCCTTTAAAGCCTCATAATATCTTTTATTTGGTTAAAAACACCCCTTATCCCCTCTACCGAAAACCCTTTTATGCCTTAAAAATCCTATTTTTGGCTTAAAAAACACCCCATTTGCATATCAGGCCTAAGTCCCTTTCGGCTAAGCCCCTTAACCACTTCCCCACATGAACCGGGCACCGAGACCAGGTGCTGAGCCCGTAGGCGCTTATCGCAATCAGAGGTTTCGTCGGGAGCACATTTCTTTGTTAAAGTGAAATCTCCCGATGCGAGGAGGAAATGTTCTATTGGCCGTGGGTGCAATACCCGCCGTCGATCTAGGAAGATCTAACGGCTCATGCAAATCTCACCGCATGCTCATAATATTCACTCGTTACCCTTCGATCAAGATCTCCACCGTTGATCCTCAAGTAATCCAACGGCCATCGCATCGCCACCCCAATCGCTAATCACAAATTTTACAATGTGCCACTTTCCATCTCCTCGATTGGCTGATCCCCGATTAGATCCTGGCCGTTGAATCCACAAGAACCAATGGCCAGGATTTGATCTCACTCTGCCCCCGCGTCCCTGATTGGCCACCCTCGATCCAATCGTAGCTGTCCATCCTATTTGATCCAACGGTCAGAATTCCTCCCACCCATTAACATGCCCTTCCGCCTTCGCTTTCCATCTGGAGATCTTAGCTTATCCATTCCATAGATCGGACGACCCACATTAAAACCACCGTTGACCTGTCCCCACCTTACCGACCGCGCATGCTCCCATATCGTGCTCCATCCATCACCGTTAGATTTCACAGTCCCAGATCTGACGGCCAGCATCCATATCGCGTGACTTTAGTGCCCGAAGGTTAACAATTCAAATTTACACGATAAAAGTGGTTTTAAAGGGACATGTGTCGGGCGACAGGGCATATCGCGTTTTTTTAGCAAAATTTCAAAACCACTTTGAAGTTGCATGAAAACAGTTGTTTTCCTCTGGAAAACCACTTCCCCTCTTCCGCCCCCAAAAGTTCTTTCGTGCAATCTCGACCGTTGATCTATATAGATCTACGGTCCTCATTCCATCAAATTAGTCATTCATATTTCTTTATCGCATTACCACAGAGTTTCCATCGTCGCATCTCAACCATCGATCTCCTCTTGAGATCTAATAGTCCATATTCAAAATTTCCCTTCACCTACTGGTTCCACCATCTAAAGCCCCATTTGATTTTATTTTCATTGATTTCCTTTATAATTTTCCCAAAGGTTAAACTTCAGTGTTTTACACTAAAGGTGATTTTATTCCGCCTAACCTCTAAAGCCATTCCACCAGCAAATCCCGACCGTCGATCACCTCCTCTAATCTAATCATACGACCCACATCCATTCCTCCACCAGGCCTCCATCAGGCCATTTTCTCGCCATTACGCTGCAATTTTCACTATTTTATCCACTACAGCCACTGCTTCCACTGCTGCACCTCCATTTTTCACTGGCCTCCACAAACCTCCAACCTCCATTCCTAGGGATTTTCTTAACAAATTTATTATGTTTTATAGGTTTACAGAGTGATGAATTCATTCTGTTTCCACATTCGTAGTCACTGTGACCCAGAGCGCAGAAGGATCATCACTGAAGCGGCAAAGAGTATCAGTTAAGGAAGTTAAAGGATTAAGAGTCTTTATTGAAGATTAATGATCTTAATCCAATGTTTAAAGCTCGAAGAGACAACACGAAGACCATAAAGAAGATCGAGGCATAATTCGGCCTAAAACACAGACCTGAAAGCAAATTTAAAGTGTTTTATGAAAAGGAAAAGACATCTGTCAATCCAAGAAAGCATCCAGCGCCACAACAGAGGCCAATTGAACCCTCTGCAGCACCAAAAGCCAACCTCTCCGGCTACTAGAAGACACCTGCGGCCTCACTGAAATCAAAGAAGGGCTAGTTATTACCAGAATAGAAGACATTCACCTAAAGATGGCTGAACAATTAATACAAATCAAAAGATATTATTTCTAATTGTCAGCAAAGTTATTTTAAAAGATAAAAACAACCCCGAAGTCAATTATTTCGACCATTTAAGCCTCGAAGAGCATGAACAAAGTTATGAAACATAGTTACAGTTGAAGGCATTCCTGCCTTGTGCCTTGCCTGGTTTTCAAAGGCCAAGAATTGCATTAATGATGGAATTAATGATACTTGACCCTTAGATATCCTCCTACTTCCAGATTTTCTTATAAATTCTCCTTGAAGACCACATTGTAAGGGTTGGTCTCTGGATATATGATTGCATGTAATATTTTTCTGAAGCTACTGAAGTCCTGTTTGCAATTGAAGATACATAAGCTAAAATGATAAGTTTGAAGCTGTAAAGACCCACCGGGCTTGCTGATTGTAATTGGTTTGAACATCAAATACAAGTTGTTGATTTATGGGATCCTGATTTATGTTGATGGTGATGTTTTTCTCATTTTTCAGTTGTGTTTTCTCTTTATATTTCCATTATGTCCACTTTCTCTGATAAATAACAGTAAATATAGAGCTAGGATTTACTCTTTACAGTACCCTACTCTTGCTGATAAGCTCTATCTATATGTTTTCTTCCTTTGAAAGTTTTCCTTAAGAGTACATTGAAGCAGGTTGGTTTCGAAGCACTTGCCTGATCTTAGATTGCTCTTTATGATTATCAGCTGTGTTTTCTTATAGAATATGCTGAAAGAAAGATAGGTTAGAAGTCCTTACCTGATCTTAAGCTATTTTAACTGTTTTCTAAATGTGTTCTAACTGAAAGTACTTCAATGCAGGCTAGTTTAAAAGCACTTACCTGATCTAGGATTAATTTTACGTTTTTCTTTAAGTGTATGCCAAAGCAAGATAGTTTCAAAGCACTTACTTGATCTCAGGCTGCTCTTTGTTCTTCACTTACTTGTTCTCCATTTTTCTAACTGTTTCACTCCATGAATTCAGCTTAAGAGATCCTTTGACATAGGTGACTTTCCCCATGAATTACTCTTGTACCTTGCTATCCAATTAAATCCTCTTATGACTCCATAGCCCAATGGGTTAAAGCTGCTTGTTTCCTATCTTATCATCTGAATCATCCCTTCACTTGCATACACCTTTACCCTTTATTTGAACTTCCTTCACCTTCCATATCCTTGTCCAACCAAAAAAAAAAAAAAAAAAAAAACCCATACTCTTCATAACTAGCCTAATATCACATTTCAAGCCTTAAAGATCACATCTTTAAACAGATTTATAGAGAGATCCCTCTCTAGATTCAAGAGGGCTAGATCCTTGAATCCCAAAGTGGTTCATATGTTACCTCTGCAGTTTGTATTGCCAAATTTTCAAATTACAGAGACCTAACAAAACCTAGACATTCCTCTCATGGTTTACTAAGCATGAGACATAATAGAGTAATATCATTGTATGAATAGGAAAGTGAAGAAGAGATAGTGGAAGGAATAATCCCTTCCCTTACCATCTACAACTCTTTCTTCTTCACAATTTCTTCCACAAATTTCTCCTTTGATTGAGGTTTTTGATATAGCTCGAGTTCGTGCCCATTCACCAAGAAGTTAACATTCCCATCATCAATATTTTTAGGCCAAACAGATCCATTGTCAAAATCTTTCTCGATCTCATAGGGGCCTAGCCAATGTGTATTGAATTTCCCTTTAAGGTTCTTAAATTTTGAATCATACAACAATGCCCAGTCTCCCTCTTTGAATTGCTTCTTTTTGATGTATATGTCGTTCCATTTATCCCTTTTTTGTTGGATAAAGTCAGTATGCTGAAGAGAATCATGTTTGATCTCATCGAACTCATTGAGTTGCAAGATTCTCTTCTATTGTGCTTCATCAAGATCTATACCCAAATCTACTGTCATCTTGAAAGTTTTGATCTAAAATTCAATGGGCAACAAAAATTGTTTTCCATACTCTAATTCATATGGAGAAAAGCTAGTGGTACTCCTCCATGTGATCCTATAAGCCCAAAATGCCTCAAGAAGCCAGTCAGACCAATCCTTTTTGTGTAATTGCATTGTTTTGGTAAGGATTATCTTCAACACCTTATTGGTTGATTCCACCTGCCCATTCGCCCATGGATGATAAGGGGTGGACTTCAGGTGGGTATTCTGATATTTTGGCACAATTCCCTGCATAAGCTTAGACTCAAAATAAGCACCTTAATCAATAACTATTTCTTTAGGTACTCCAAATCTAACAACAATATCAGAGAAAAGTAAATCTACCACTGCTTTTTCGATTGCTCTAGGTAGTGCTCTTGCCTCCTCCCAGTTTGTAACATAATAAATACAAACCAAGATATACTTCTTACCTTTGGACATAGGATTGATGGGACTTGCAAAATCAAGAGCCGACCTCTCAAAGGGTTATATGAGAACTTGTGGCTACAAATGCATCTTGTCTAACTGTATAGGCCACCCCATTCTCTCGCAACTATCACACTTCCGAACATACTCCTTTGCATCTTCAAAAAGACTAGGCCAATAATAACCTGAGTGAAGGATCTTATAAGTTGTCTGCTTGTATTCAAAGTGCCCTCCACAAGGTTCATCATGACAGGCTCTCAAGATGTCATAGACCTCATCTTCCCTGACACACCTGTGAAAAATCAAATCAGGTCCAGTGAAAAAGAGATCTCCCTAATCCAAGAGTAATTAACACTTTTTCTAATAATTATCTTTTTCTGATTAGATGAAAAGTAAGGTGGCAACTTACCTGTAGCAAGATAATTAGCCATGCTTGCAAACCAAGGCGTTTTAATAGAGATGGAAAACAAATTTTCATCTGGAAAGTTATCATTAACAGGAACATCCTCACCTGCATGGTTACGTCTAGACAAGAAATCAACTACCTAATTTTCTTTTCCTGGCCTATCCAATATCGTGATGTCAAATTCTTGCAGCAGCAACAACGGCCTAGTAATTCTACCATTAGTGTTTGGTTTATTCATGAGATAATGAATAGAAGAATGATCTGTGTGCACAAAAACTTCATAACCTGTGCTGTAGTGTATAAACTTGTTAATAACATAAATCATAGCAAGGAATTCCTTTTTAGTTACCGTATAATTCAGTTATGCAGGAGTTAAGTTTTTGCTAACAAAATAAATAGCATGGGTTACAGGATCCTCCTTTTGACCCAATACTACTCCTATGGCTGAATCAAAGGAATTAGTGGAAATATGAAAGGGAAAATTCCAATCTGGGCCTCTCAAGAGAGGTGCTGAAGAAATATTTTCCTTGAGTTTATCAAATGCAGCTTGACACTCATCATTCCAATGAAATACAGATTCTTTAGTCAATAATTTGAACAATGAAGAGAATGCCTTTGTAAAATTTTCAACAAACCTTTTGTAGTAGCCTACATGTCCAAGAAAACTTCGCACTCCCTTTTGATTGATTGGTGGGGGAAGCTTTACAATAACTTCAATTTTTTCCAGATCAACCTTAATTCCTGCAGCAGAAACATGATGACCCAAAACAATACCTTCAGTCATAATCATAAAACATTTTTCATTACTTAATGAAAGACTATTTTCTCTACATCTCTGCAAATTTTTTCAAGATTATGTAAAGCCTCATCAAAAGTATCACCCATGACTGTAAAATCATTCATATAATCTTCCACGCAATCATGCAAAAGATCAGAGAAAATACCAATGACTGCCAGTTGAAATGTGGCTGGTACGTTGCATAGACAAAATGGTAATACTTTATATGCATAGGTACCCTAGGGACATGTAAATGTTGTCTTCTCCTGATCCTCCAGAGCTATCCTAATCTGATTGTATCCACTGAACCCATACAGGAAGGAAAAGTACTTTTTCCCTGCTAGAGTGTCCAGTACTTGGTTTATAAACGGTAAAAGGGAAGTGGCCTTTTAATGTAGATTTCTTTAGTTCCCTATAATCTACACACACTCTCCATTTACCATTCTTTTTGGGTACAATAACTAGTGGGGATACCCACTAGATATCTGAGATAGGATAGATGAAACCTATATTTAACAATTTATGCAATTCATCTTTTACAATTTCCCTTAAAGCAGGGTTCATCCTCCTTTGTGGCTGTTTCACAAGCCTAAATTTTTCTTCTATATAAATATGAGGAATGTATGTGTCTGGGTGAATGCCCCTCATATCTATATATTCCCATGCAAATTTATCTAAATTTTTTTTCAATGTTGGAATTAATTGTTTTTCTTGTTTAGGAGTTAAGGTAGAATTAATCTTTAAATATTTTTCAAGAAAATTTTCCACTACCTTACTCCCCCATTTAGTCATTGAATATGTAGGAAATGAAAATAAGAGGGTTGAATGTAATTCGGAAGCTGTACTATGTTCATAAAAATCCTGCAGAACAGTAATGATATCTAAATTATGACCAGACTGTTTTTCTAAATGCCATGGAAAATCAGGATTAGAAATACAACAATTTATCAGATTTTCCTCAGAATTTTACTTAAGACTCATTGCTTGGGCTATTGTTAAAATTGGCTAGATACACTTATAATCATGCTCCTCTTCTTCAACCCAATTTGTATTCTCCGATCTCAAGAGGGGTTTAGCGGGGGGATACAAATTGATGTGCTTTGTTTCAGCCCCATGAGTGATGGTCATGTTTCCAGATCTACAACCTATGTAGGCATCAACTGTGGCTAACCACGACCTCCCAAATATCAATGGATTCCCTCCCAATTTGGTTTTAGGTTGAAGAATGTAAAATTCTACAAGGTACTCCCAAGAATCTAAGTTTAATTTCCTTCAGCAACATAGAGAATTCTTGCAGCAGCACAAAGAATTCCTGCAGCGTAGGAACAAAAATTTCCTGCAGCGACACAGGGAATTCCTGCAGCACATGAACAAAAATTTGCTGAAGCAGCTGCGATGCAATATAGTAGGTACGAAAAACGGGATAAGTGACCAATCCAAAATTTTGAGCAGATTGGATGGTTTTATTGTTGGGGTTAGACACTACGTGAGTAGGTAGCTGTGTGGGATGAGGTTGATTTGGTGGGGCAATCAATTGAAGTTGTTGTTGCAGTTGTACCATTTTTTGTGGTGTGGGCTGCAGAGGATAAAAGTTTTGCGTTGGGAAACTTTGTGCAGAAGGGTAAGAATAGTTCCCCTGCCAAGGTTGTTGAGGGGGCCAAGGCTGCTAGGTCATTGGAACATTCCACATCTAATTTTGAGCATAGGGAAATTGAAAATGTGATCGTGGAATACCTGCAGGATGTGGCTGCCATGCTTTTTGAGGTGCCATTGCATTAAGTGCTTTGAAAATTTCTTGATATGCTATATATGCTACTTTGATTTCAGGAAAAAAGGACATTGATAAGTGGAATGCTCACCTTTGCAAATTGGACATACCTCTATACTGTCAGCAGGGCATTCCCTTAGAGCATGTTTCTTCCTGCATTTGAGCAGAACACAGCCAAGTATTTCTCTAGTTCATCCTATTTTTCCCATTTCTTCTTAGCTTGCAAAGCATCCAATTATGAATACAAAGTGCTAAGAATACCAGTTTTAAAATTTTGAAATAAATTACCCATTTTAGCTCGAGTTACTCTAGCTCCCACAACTGATTTAACAAGCTTGGAAGAAGTGTCTCTTGACCCTCCTCCAACCTTGGAATTTCCTCTGGAATATCTTCTACAAAGCTCACACACATCATCATAGCTTAGCTTTGATACATCACCTTCTCCCATTAAATTTAAGACCTCCAGATACTCTAATCTGATTTCCCTAAGTAAAATGGTTCTCTTGGCGTCTTGATCTAATTGATTAGTCTTAGATCTCTGTAAGTTATATTGGAATATTTCCACCACATCTTCAAGGCTCCCCCCCTCCTTCTGAGTCATACCAAAAATCTCTTCCCTGAGATCCCTAGTCTTACAATAGTCATGATACTTTTTCAGGAACACCTTCTTCATTTCATCTCAAGTTGTAATGGAGTTTGATGGCAACCCCATAAACCACTTGAGAGTTGCATCCTTTAATGTAGCAGGGAATGACTTCAGCTTCTGAGCATTGGAATAATAGTCATAACTTCTGCAAAGTACATCAAATTAAAATAGGAAGGCATCATGGTATTCACTATAGGCACCACAAAATTTATGCAAGGGTGAAGGAGGAATGTTTTTCATTTGGGTAGCTCCAACAGTCTCCTTGATAGGAAATTCAAATGTGACTAGTTTCTCCTCATTCTCATCAGTGCCTTCTAGATGAGCCATATCCGTCCAAGAAAAAGTGGGACCTTAGAAGGATATAGATTCTTTAGAATCAATGGTCTGGAGTTCTGGTTCTATGACAGGATTCACGAGGAATTCCTCTTCAGGCTGACCACTGAGTAGAGATGTTGTCTTTCTTGTAAGGGGCAACTCGAGATGGGCAGCAATAGAAGATTTTTCAATAGAGGATTATGTTGTGGAATTATTAACATGCTCAGGACTACAGACCTCCTGTTCAGATTCTTCTTTCTTTTCTGCCTTCTTTTTTGCATACTTCCATGTTCTAGCCAATCTATTAATAAATGAAGTGGTGCTCACACCACCATGAATGTTTTTTGAAAATATTGGACCCTATTCATCTATTATACAAACAAATTCAAAAAACTCTACTTACCAAACAATCAGGACATGGCTTTGGCGAATTTAAAACCTATGTGGGTGCATGGGCTTTGCCCTTCGTCTTATCACTTCGACTCCCCCAGTCCTGCAAAAACAAAATAGACAAAAACAAACTAAAGCTCTTTAAGTAACATCCCTTAGCACCTCCTTGAAAACAGTGCCAAAACGTTGAGTCAAATTATAAAATTATAATTTTCCAATCATAAATTTTCAACCTAGGGTAGGTAAGCTTGTGAGATACTATGCAAAATATATGCAGGCTTATTACTGCAAGTGTTCATTAATTAACTATTCATACACACACAAACTAATGCGTCTTTCCTGCATCAATAATTAACAGCAAAGGCTATGGAGTGGACTATAACATCCTTCTACAACTCTCGATACTGCTGATATTGAGCATGAAAAGATAAAATATCAAATTACAACAATCAAGAAACCAACTTAGATAATCGTAAATCCAAGCTTTGATCAAATGAAGTTAACACAATAACATAATAAACTTAATCATTTAATCAATTAACAATCTGCAACCAAAAATTTAGAAAGAATGCATTAGCTGTGTAAAAGAATTATTGCTGCATAAAAAGAATTAAGCACACACACACACTACGCTGCAGGAGTCGTGAGTGAAGGGTGCCCTCCCTCACTCACAACCCCTTCAAAACTAGAAGAGGTTGCTCATAAAAGTATACAGAACATAAGATATTGCATTAATATGAAAAAATACAACCAAGTACAATTTGATATATTTCTTATTAGCCGAAATTCCAACCCAAAAACCCTTTACAATATGAAATAAATATGCTTTTATACAGTCTCTAAAGCCCATATTTGGCTCGAATAAGGAAAATGAATAATCTAAGCTATCAACCGAAAATACAGGTCCAGATTATCAAAATTAGCTTATGTTGAGTCTATTCCATGAATGAAAGCATGGATTAGACTATTTCTGTTACATAGCTAAAGTTACCTCCTCGTGCGGTCACGAGAAGAAATTCTTAGGTTCGAGTTGTTTCAAAAGGAGTTTCGAAGCAGCCAATAGAATAGCCTTCATGTGCAACGAATTCCCCAAAAAGCCCATGTTCTTGATGGATCTAGGAATAAGTAGAACATATTCAACCACTGTTTTCGCTGCAGGAAATAAACGACTGCAGGAAATCTAGGCTTCTGTAGGAAATCTGGAGCTACTGCAGGAAATCTAGATCTTCTATAGGAAATCCAGAGCTTCTGCATGAAATGTGGCTGCACGAGTTGTCTTCAAGATTTTCCGGAGCTACTTCGAATCAAAGCAAATATGCACATGAGTTCTAGATCAGTTGGAGTGGTAATTAAATCAATATACAACTAGATCAAATAATACTTCAAGTTTAAGGAAAAATGACTCTAATTATATTAATTTGACACACCTTAATCTTATATTACCCTTTTAGCCAAAAATAAACAATACAACCAAACTAAGCATAATTAAGGGCAGAATGAGTTCAAAAATAGGGGAAGTAAGTCTTGGTAAGGGTGTGAAAAATAGGAAAAACTGAGACTTAACAATGGGAAGGTTTTGTTTATTCAAATTCTCTTTTGTCTTCTCCAGCTCAATCTAGCAGTCACTCTACACCCTTGGCTTCACAAAAATATCAAGAGGTTGCTTCCTCAAGCAAACCTACCAAAAGAGTTATGAGGGCATAGCTGACACAAACATATGTCAGAGGTAAGAGGCTTGTGTTCTCTCGAGATATTGTTGAAAGGGTGATGCCTACATCAGGTGAACGTGGATCATCATCACATCATGAGGCACCATTGCAATATGAGGAGCCATTCCATCTTGACACTAACATGGAATACTTGGAGGTGAATTTAAATAGAAAAAAAACTGGAGTAGATCATCATGGAGAAGGATTATGAGATTAGAGAACTTAAGGAGAGTTTGTTAAAGGCCAACTTCTTGGTTTCATTCTTGCAGCAAGAGAATATGCAATTAAAGGTAAATCAAATACTCTTAAAAAAGCCCAAGGTTGAGTTGAGAAAAGATGATGTAAAAGGTAAGGTAGTGTTTGAGATTGATGATTCAGATGATCAATAAGAGTAGGTTAGAAGAAAGAGACCAATGATAAGATGCCTCAAGAGGGCATTTGAGTAGCAGAAAGAAGCATCTCCACCAACAACTCAAATGACGATTGATGAGACCATCTTGGTAGAAATTGAAAAGGAAAAGGTAAATGGCTTGATAGAGTGAATTTCCACATGGAAATGCTTCTCATGAAGGTAAATAGAAAAAATAACCTGCAAAGACACATGGCCATGTAATATTATACAAGAAATCAGGTCTCCTAGGTAAGAATCAAACAGTTGAAGAAAAAGCTCAAGGAAACCCTAATGAGGAAAAAAGAGAACGATAAGCTTTATTTTCTTGCTGAAGCCTCCCTCATACCATGACACATCATCACGGGACTTAATGGAACAATTTTGGTGAAATTTTGAATAATTTTTGGAATTTTTTGGTTTTTTGAGAGTTTTGGCTAATTTGGAAATTGCAGTATAGCCAAAAGCATAGCGCCTTGGCACTAGGATTTTTCCTTATCCATCCAAATGAAAAAAAAAATAATATGCCTGGATATATATTGACCCATACATCTCAGATATCCACTTGGGGTGCCTTTTCGGCAAACTTGTTGAGAGAAAATCCCTAAAAAGGGGTAAAAAGCACACTTTCTGCCACTATTTTGGAACAGGCATTGCACTTTTGGGAGTAGTTGTGGGAGAATCCATTTTTTTCCCTCATGAAGTGTCCATTTGGGTTGATGGGGGTGTCTAATGATAACTAGATATACTCATATTTCCAGAACATGTTTTATAAGTGAATTTGGAGCATGGTAAGGCCTCCAAAATCCTCTCACAAGCCAGGTGCTATGCTTTTCCCTACAATGAATTTTTTCGAGGTTTTTCTCAGTGAAACTTGGTTTGTTGGTGTAATTACACTAGTTTCATGTTGATATGATGTAATAAAATGTAAATGGGATTGTTATGGTCAATTTGATGTAATTTTTGACCTAATTTATGAGGAGAATATTAGTCAACTCTATTTGGAGGGTTTGTTCAAACCTCCATAGACATTAAGGTTTTGTTGAGAGATATTTGTGACCTATTCCTACACTGAGGGATTCGAACCCTGAGAGAGGGGAAGATATTTTTGAGTCTATATGTATGGATTTTTCAGTCATTTTGATGGTTGGACATCAGAGGGTAAAAATCTTGTAGCTTGTACTTCATCATTTTATACAAGAAATCAAAGGACCAGTTGCAGCTATTATTCCAGAATTCTCGTGTTGTGAGTATATGATAATTTTTTCTCTCTGTTATAGTTTTATATGAGTGATATACTTGTCTCCTTAGCATATCTATGATCTTCAGTGATTTTCCTACGAGGTTATAAGAATAATTCATTTTATTAAAGCTCTGGTTTTTTAGGAATCTCATTTTGTGTAATTTTCCTTCTTGATTAATGAATTCATGGTGCACATGCTCATTATGATCTCTTTGTCTCTTAAACCCTACACTACAATCACAAAATCCTAACCCGTTACAAAATCATAACTACCTTGATCATTTATATCTCTTACATCTGCAACCTTTTATACTTTGACCTAATTCCGTGATTTTCATCCCAGATCCAACAGAAAAACCATAAATCTTTCAAAACCCTAGAGCTGAGCTATCTAGAATAAAATCCACTCTTGCACCAGTCAAACCCTTGGCTGTGTTTCTCATAGAGATATCCCTCTCTGGTTTGGTAGGGATACCTGCCAAACTAAAAGTTTGGTTTTAGGTTACGTCCATTGATTTCCTTTCAGTCTTGGGACATTGTGGATGCTAACATCTCTAGCACCTCTACTGGGGAGGGAAGCGAAATATATTCCCTGGGTGTATTATTATATTTTCATTATATTCTAGGTCTGTGGGTGATAGAACCTCGTTTCCAAAAAGGTTGATTCAAGTTGTAGAGAGACAAAGTGCAAAAACAAGTCAACACTGGCTCCTAAAAGGCATAAACGATTGAATACAGATCCACATCCAGCATCTCCCGTTGAAGATCTGAAAAGAATCATAAGAAAACAAAGACCTCAACATTCAGAGATTCAGACAAGTTCATCTACTTTGGTAAGGTCTACATCACTGCCTTCAGAGTTTCTTTCACTTGAAGATATTCCTTTTGATTTGAAGTTCGAGTTATCACTGTTTAGATCCAAATCTGAAACATATCTGTCTGAAATTGTATTTGATCCTTTAAGGTTATCTGAAATAACATCCCTGTCTGAAATTGTATTCAACCCTTTAAAGCTTGAAACAAGTTTATCATCCGTAGAATCCAATTTATAGGCATATTTTGATAGGAAGGTTTGGAGTCAATTTGATAAACTTTAAAAACTACCAAACCATTTTCAATATACCTGCGAGAAGGATTTCATACAATATCAACAGGAGCTCTTGTATGCTAATCCTGTTTTAGCTTCATCTATTCACACTGATGCTACATCACCCCTCACACTATTATTTCTTCAACATCCACACTTCCTCCTACACAACCACCTCTCATACATCACTTCATGTTCTGACTACAAGCTTACCTTCTAGAACAACTATGCCCAGATTTTCTCCATTAGTTCTGCTGGGACAACTCACTGATTTACCTCAAAAATATGGGAAAAGGCTACCTATTTTTTATGGAACTGCTGAGGTTAAAGCTAGGCAACACATTGACAAAATCAAAGATTTCATAGATTTAGAGGAGGTAGATAATGATGATGCAAATATGAGAATTATTGCTCAGAGTTTCTCAGGAGAAGTGAAAAAGTGGTTTAGAGCTATGACACCTAGTTTAGTGTGGAATTCACAACAGTTAACAGATATTTTCCTTGCTAAGTTCAAGGAAAAGAAAATTCCTCTCCAGATATTGGGCGAGTATAACTCATTGAAAAGGCATCCTAATGAATTACTTTGTAATATTCATTTTTTTGGTGTCACCTACGACAGAGTTAGGTTGGAATTCCAAAGTTAGGAGCAGACAGGTCACAGGTACAAGATGGTGTCATCAACAGGCTCAGGGGATTTTTTGAGGAGTTTTGAGGAGTTTCTATGAGGTCTAGTGGCATTCGCTCGATGTATTCCATCATTCGAGCAACTTTCCTTTTGTTTCGGTGCATTCCGACAACTTTTGGAAAATTGGGTTATTTTTGGGCTTAACTCAGTTAATTATGTTGAAGGTGGCATTCCAGGAGGAAAACATGATAAAACACCTTAGTGTGATAGCTCATTGGAACAAGGATGAGGATACCTACATGATGGGATGCTTGGAAACAATTTTAAGTGACCAGAGGAGACGTGGTTGCCAATTTACTCTTTTCTGCATTAAAAAGGAATATTTTAACAAGAGGAAAAAGTGCTCCATGAATAAAATAATAATAAAATAAGGCTCTAGAAGACTCCAAGAGATCTATAAAAGAAATGGAGGAGGCCATTGTGAGATATATTTTGATCAGATCATTTTCTTGTGTGATAGGTTTTAGAACTTGGTTCTCTACTCCATTGGTAGCCCTAGGACGGAAACCCTCGGGTGATTTGTGAGTGTTGGATGAAAACCAAACTCTCTTGATGGGACTTCATTCAGAACTTTTGCATAGCTTCAGGGATTGGTGTGAGGAACATTGAGATCTTCAACTTGTGCTTCATTGTCTTCAGTAGTTTCAGTGACAGCTGTTTCCGGAGGGAGAGTGCAGCAGTTCGGTTTTGGAGGCTAATGCAGTGCAAAAATTCATCTTGTTTTCCATCTCATCCATTTTGGGTCAGATTTGCATGTAACACCAGTTTACCATTTATAATAAAATGCTGAGATTCTTCCTATGCAATGTGTAATAGATTGCAGTACTCTATATGTTTTTATTTTTACATGGCAATCTTCTGTTAAGAAAATGTTGATTTACAACATTAAGTTATTTTCTACAATATTAGTTGAAATGTCCCATTTGGGATATTACAATGGTATCAGAGCCCGGGTCTTAGCCAAGCCTTCGGGTTTTTCAATTTTTAGTTGTGGCCATTATTGGAGGGTTTTTTCTGGAGAAGTCAAAAACATTGTTCCTGTAGCCAAACGAGAAGTTATTAGAAGAAGCTTGACAAATTTCTCATGTGATAGTTTCAGTAAAGTTGTTGCCTCAATATTAATTTTGGGACAAAATTTATTACATGGTGGGAAAGTATAAAGTTAAGTTTAATTCCCATAAAGAGATCGAGCCTAGCAATTCCAATTCCTTGAAGATAAATATCACACTGGCCACATTATCTTCTTAACCCAAAGTTTAAAAAAAGGGTCAAATTATTTTTGGGGGTCCCAATATATTGTCTTCATTGAGCGGTGAGAATTTTATCAAAGGTAAAAGGGAGAGTAATTTTTATTATGATCATGGCATATTAATATCAAAATGGGGTTGTGAAAACTAAGGAAGCCAAAATGCACCACCAAGGCTAGATTATTGAATGAAGGCCATGGGAATATAGCCCAATGTTATCAAAATGATCGATTTTCTTTAATTTTTGGAAAAGCCATCTGAATTTTATTTGAAGGGCCAATGGTTCTCCATACAAGGGATGAGCTGAAAAATTGTGATGGCAAGGTGAATTTGTTGCGTGAGTTACCTTCTGAGTAGGAGCACAGAAACTTCCAACCTCGTTGCTGGAATAGGTATGAAAAGTATAGTCACAGTGAAGACCAATAATGCTTTTATGAACTCGCTGAGATTGATTCCAGTGGGCCATTTTTAAAATTTTGAAGAGGGTTGAGTTTTGGAAAGTCATTGTTTAATATTCTCCTTTGAGATGTACATGGTTTTCCTCCCGTAAATTTTCAGAATATCATAGAAGCCGAGTTATCCACGAGAAATCAACTGTGTTTTTTTAAGAAGAAAAGACAAGTTAATTTTGCTAGATGATCGAATTTCCCTCAGAGATCGATTCACATTGGAATTTTTGTGGATGCCAAGCCATTCCAGACTAGAGAGAAAGATTGATTTCATGACTGTTTTCACAGAATCAAATCTATGGGGGGGGGGGGGGGAGGGGGATTCTACAATGAACTATTGAAGACTGCTCGTTGGGGGAGAAGCATATCTCCGTAACGAGAGAATTCCAAGAACCAGAATCATTGTTGGAAGGAGAAAAAGAATATATCTCTCTTTGCTGACCAAATATTCAAGGAACGAGGTTGAATCGTCTCCAAATAGATGTTGAGCTCCCACAATGATGAAAGATGGGCACTAGTTTTGAATGATGATTGATTTCTCACTTTTCTTGGATGGGTTTTAGATATCAGAGGTTGAGACTGTGATTCAAGGAAAAAGCACAACCTTTCCTCTCTGTGTGACTAGTTAGCAAGCTAAAAATTGAGTTGAGTTTAACCCATAATAGTGGCAGCGTACCGAGTGACCGTTATCAGCCCATTTACTCATATGTCTGGACCATGTGGGAGATATATTACCGTACCTGTACATGTATCTCTACCTTGTTAGTGACACGCTAGACCTAAGCTTGTGGAGGTACATTCTGAAGTATTGTTTGTCTGTTTTTCCTCCATGCACAATTCCTCAATATCATGAGTGGGTGAAATACAAGCTTATGGTGGCAGTTGTTATATCAGTGGGTAGACAAGAGAAATTAATAGTTGATTCCTGAGTATATAACAATGTTGGAATGGGTAGCATTGTTAACTAGTGGGTTATTTTTGTGAAGATCTGGTTAATGATTAATGTTATGAAATTTGAGATCTATCATCTTATGTGAATCATTGTACTTGGGAACGAAATAAAATAAAAATTAAACAAAAGAATATACTAAAGACTACAGTAGCTGCAAATGGAGTTTTGATGGGATATTGACTGAAGGAATACACCATTAACTCAGAAAAGACAAAGGTACTAGATTCATGAGGGGGGAATTCAGAAACAATTCCATCATATTGCATCACTACTTGAAGGAAGTGATTGAATCAACGTAGGATCCAAGGTGCTTGCAGAACCACTGTATGATGGAGTTTTCAAAACACCTATTAAACCAACACAACAACACCCCAACGAACCATGACACACACCCAAAAAATAAACATAACAACATACCTCTTCAAGAGGGATCTATGCCATTCTTCAGAAAGAACAGTCAGAGGATGTGCAGAAGGGGCAGGAGATAGGCCACAAATTATTTGTACTTGGGACAGATTTGAAACACATGAAGATAACATGGAGAGTTCTGTCCAAACTTGATGAACTTAATGAAACCCTTTCCAAAGTAAGCCAGTTGGAAGGAAGGAAACTAATTTGGGCTCTAAAACCTGCTATGCTTGCTCTTATACAACCCAAATTCATGGAGGAACCTTGTGAGGGTTCAGGCTTCCCTTTAAATTATGCCTCAGTAACATTATGAAGTTGACTGCACCTATAGCTCCATACAATGATGATGTTATGAGAAGGGTTATCAGATTGATAGTAGAGACTTTTCAGGACTTGGAAAAACAACGCAGGCTCTACCTTTGGGAAGAAGCTTTAGATTTTAGGGAGTATGGCCACATTCGAGACGTATGTAATTATTTTTGACCTTGAGTGTGATGAATTGATTCTGGAGTTGTTCCAATGGTTCTTCAGCATTAGGATACATCATCCTAACACCATCATAACACACATGCAGTCCATCCTGTTGTCATGTATAAGAGACCGTGAGACCATTTACCGAGAGTTGCAGACCAGGTTATTAAGCATTTAGAGGAGAGAGAATTTCGTCTCACTTGCTACTTATGAGATATCCCAAGGGTTAGTTGAGAAGAACATTGAGCTTTTCAGGAGACAATTACCCAGGGAGGATCTGTTGCAGTTTGGTGGATTAAGTAGTAGAAATGAGCTGATGAGGAAGGGAATTTGCTTCATTTGCAAAGAACCTTGGGGGCTTGATCACTCATGTTTGAGAGATGCAGATGGGGTGGAAGAGGTAGAGAAGGTAGAAGCTCCTTCTGTATGATAGGATGAGGACTATTCTTCAGTTGAGTCCATGGGATAAGTTGAGGATGATTCTGGGGAGTGAGATTAGTCATGCATAGATGATGACAGTAGGTTAGGGTTGTATTCTAGTGTGCAAGGTGAGAATTCAAGGGACTCTACAAGAGATACTCAGGGTGATGAATCACTTGTGACGATTCATCCAGAGCAACATATGATGGAGCATGAGTTAGTAGAGGAGGATACTACACACATCATGCATGATAGTCCATTGGGGGAGAGCCAGAGGGAGGCTCACATTGAGTATATGCTAGATATGCAGCTAACCTTGGGGTAAACCGTTGAGGAGGAGCAGTTAGATGCACAAACATCGAGTATAGTGACATCAGTTGCAGATCCACATCCTCTGGAGATATTGGAGGTTGATGGGATAGTTCTGCATGGGGATATTAATCAGTAGGAGCATGACATTACTGATCAGGAGAGGGAGGCGCTGTTGGATATGGTGGAGCATCCATCTTTGGGCCGACACACTGATGAGGTGTAGATAGATACACACACAGTCAGCAGAGCTGCAATACTTTCTAGGAGTAGCACCCTCCAGGAGTACATCGATGGGGCTTGCCACATATTGTGCCCACTTTGGCCCATTATAAAGGGAGGGGCCTTCTTTTACAGGCAGATCTTGTCAGTAGAAGAGACAAAGCAGCGTGAGTTGATTACGGACTAGTGACAACACTCTAGTCATGTTCCGTATATAGTTGTCACTTCATTGGATTCTTCTCCTAGGATATATTGGTGGGAGATCATGAGTTGGTACCCACTTTATGGTATGATATTCTTCATAGGGAGCACAACAGAGCAGGGGCCCTCAGACATGGCGGATACTACAGATTCCAACTAGTAGTGGGGAACATACCATCATTTCTTCAGCACTCCATCCTAATTTTAGGAGAGAAGGATTGGCCTTGGATTGAGTTAGGGGTTGGATTGGAGAGAGGTGATGAGTTGGAACACAGTTGGTGGGCAACTTACATAGTCACAACTATGACACAATAAGAGCCATGGTCTTCACCCCATAAAGAATCAGCTATAGCCAGAGGCAGTGTGCAGTCCGAGTCGTGGGACTTGGGAGATGATTGTCCATGGTGGCATTGGGATCCGGGAGGATTATTTGATGGCAAGTATAGTGAGATATCAGTCTGGGATCCTAGCATTGAGGGGTCTATTCCGGGTTTCTTGACACAGGAAGATAGTAGCACCAAGGGGTTTGTATGGGATCTGGGCATTGGGTCTCAGTTGCGGTGGGCCAACAGAGTGACCCACATATTTGGATTGCTTAAGGGCAAGAAATCTTGGGGCAAAAGGTATGTAATATTCCCTTTTTTGGTGTCACCTACGATAGATTTAGGTTGGACTTCCAGAGTTAGGAATAGACAGGTCACATGTACAGGTTGGTGTCATCAGCAGGCTCAGGGGTTTTTGGAGGAGTTTTGAGGAGTTTTTATGAGGTGCAGTGGAATTCACTCGATGTAAGCCATCATCCAAGCAACTTGCCTTTCATTCTGGTGCATTCTGACAACTTTTGGAAGATTGAGTTGTTTTTGGGCTTAACTCAGTTAATTACGCTCAAGGTGGAATTCCAGGAGGAACACATGACCGAACACCTTAGTATGATAGACCATTGGAACAGGGATGAGGATACCTACATGATGGGATGATTGGACACGAGTTTTAGTGACTGGAGGAGATTTGGTAGCTAATTTAGTCTTTTATGAATTAAAAAGGAATATTTTAATAAGAGGAAAAAGTTCTCCATGAATAAAATAATAATAAAATAAGGCTCTAGAAGGCTCTAAGAGATCTATAAAAGAAAGGGAGGAGTCCATTGAGAGATATCTTTTGATCAGATCATTTTCTTGTGTGAGACGTTTGAGAACTTGGTTCTCTACTCCATTGGTAGCCCTAGGAAGAAAACCCTCATGTGATTTGTGAGTGTTGGACAAAAACCCAACTCTCTTGAGGGGACTTCATTCAAAATTTTCGCAGAGCTTCATGTATTGGTGTGAGGATTATTCAGATCTTCAACTTGTGCTTCATTATCTTCATTGGGTTTAGTGACAGCTGTTGCCGGAGGGAGAGTGCAGCTGTTCGGTTTTGGAGGCCAGCACAGTGCATTATTTCATCTTGGTGGCCAATTTTCGATCTCAACCATTTTGGGTCAGATTTACATGTAACCCTAGTTTACCATTTATCATAAAATGTTGAGATTATTCCTATTCAATGTGTAATAGATTGCAGTACTCTATATGCTTTTATTTTTACATGGAAATATTCTGTTAAGAAAATGTTGATTTTACAACATTAAGTTATTTTCTACAATATTAGTTTAAATATCCCATTTGGGATATTACACAGTTCAAGACTATACTACCCGCTTAAATAAGGTGTACAATTCCATTCTCTCCAATATGAAACCTCTGCCTGTTTTGGCCTTGTTGCACTATTCAGATGCCTTTGACCCTGATATGGAATTATATCAGCTTAGAGAAAGAAATCCCACCTCATTGGAGGAAATGCAGAGAAATGCGATCAAATTTGAAGCTAATATATTGATCAAGAAATAAAAAATAAAATTTGAAAAGAGAGTCACAATTAAGGAAGAACCAACATCCTCATCTGAAGCAAATTTGGATAGTTTGATAAGAACAATGGAAAAGATGGTAGACAAAATGTCCATTTCAGAAAGGCAGTTGGAAAATCAAATCTGGTATCCCAATTTTTGAGGACAACAATAGCAACCTCAGTTCAAGATTAATTAGAGAGAATAGAGAGCTCCAGATCAACAAGATGAACAACAAGTCCAAAGACCTAAATATGAATATGATATTCTTGAAGAGAACCATTTCTTTGAATAAGATCATGAACCTATGTTCCTTACATAAGATGATGAGTATACCAAGGAAGCATATGTGCCAGATCACCAAGAATATTTCCTTGCAAATGATGATGGGTTGGAAGTCCAATATGAAGATTATCAAAGGGGGTACCTAAATGCTCTCAGGTCATTGTAGAGACAATACAGTTTGAGAAATTGAGATGTTCCTATTACTTCTACTCAAAAGAGGACAACTAAAAAAAAAGACACTTAGCCCAAACAAACTTCCCAAGCTAGTCCAAACAAGTAGAAGGAGCCCGCTACCATAAAACAGAGCAAGTGAGCCATCTACAAGTAAATCAAATAAGGATAAGGAAGTAAAAATAAATGAATCTTCAGCAAAATAGTAGCCTGAAAAGCGAAATACCTTTGTAAAAGAGGTAGAGAAACAATCTAAATTGTTTAGCTTAGAGAGTGAGATTTCTAAGTTAAAAGTTTCTGTTCCCCTCATTGAGCTTGTAAAGAAGATAGATACAAATTTCATGTTGCCAAGATGTTGAAAGTAGATCAGTTGTCAGACATGGTCAATGTCAGTGATGACCATCCCAGACTTCTATTTGGCCCAACCATAGATGGAAATCTTGAAGATAGTGAAGTCCCTCCCTTTTATCTCATCTTGAGGATTCATGATTATACTATCCATAATTCCATGCTAGATTCCAGGGCCTCACACAATTTAATGTCAAAGGCCATCATGGATAAGTTTGGGCTAGACATAACTAGACCCTATCATGACCTCTATTCTTTTGATTCCAATAGAGTCTGATGCCTTGGCCTTATCAAAGACTTAGTTGTCTCTTTGGATGAGATTCCTGCCAAAAATGTGTTGATGGATGTTGTAGTTACTGACATACCTCCAAGGTATGGCATGTTGCTTTCACGGTCTTGGGGAGCCAAATTAAGGGGTAATCTACAACTTGATTTTTCATATGCTACAATTCCGGTATTTGGCCAACTTAGGAAGCTTTACCAAGAAGTGAAAACGAAATACATGATCACTAGAAAAGATAAACCCAAAAATCACCCAATTCACTCTATACATACTGGTTTAGAGTCCTTAATATTGTATAATGATAATAGTTCTGATGATTTAGATAGTCAAATTGTAGAAGGTGAAGAAATTTCAGAATTTTCAAATAGTGTTCAAGCGGTTTCGAATGTAGAAAACAAAAATCAGAATTCTGAAAGCTTGTATACAAGAAATTCAGAGAAAAATTCAGTAGAATCACAACACATATCAGTTGAGTCAGAGAAAGGTAAAGAACATGTTGAGACAGGGGGTCAAAAAGGAAAAACAAATCAATCCACAGAATTTCAGTTTCCCGATGATGAGGAGTGTCTTTAGACCATGGATTTCGATGGTGCTTTGGGAGAAGATGGAGCTGGTATCAGAATATGGATCCATAGCCCTATACATCAATCATATAAAGTCCCAAATAATGTAATATTTTGTTCTTATAAGCTATCTTTTGACTTTTCGAACAATGAGACAGAATATGAGGCCTTGATCACCAGTCTCCAAATCTTGAAAAAGCTAGGTGCAAAAATAATTACAATATATGGAGACTTGGAGTTGGTGATAAAATAGGTGAAATGGGAGTACCAGGTCAAACATCGTAGGATGAGAGCTTATCATAATTTTTTTCTTGATATTCTTAAAATTTTTATAGAATATACATTGTCTATGATTCCTAGAAGTCAAAATTTTATGGCTGATTCACTTGCCACATTGGCTAGAACTTTTAAGATTCCTATTCATGCTACTAAAATTTTTGAAATTCATGTGAAGCATCGCCTGGTTGTCCTTGAAAATATGAGATTCTGACAAGTATTTTCGGATGATAAACAGGTCAACAAATTTCTGTAGATGGAAGAGGAGTTTGTTAACTCCCATATTTATGAGGTGTATAATGAAGATGATCAGGTAATTGAAGCTGCTGAAGTTGAGGTGCTAAAACTAAACGAAAATGACATTCCACGAGGTCTTGTACCTTTGGAAGAGTTATTTGATCACGATGATGTCTCCAAAAAACCAACAATGGTCCCCACAGAAGCAAGTGATGAAGATGTAAACATTGGTACCACGAATAACCCCAAGATGGTAAAGTTATCGAGGTCTTTATCCCCTGAGTTGAAAGGTAAATATACAACACTATTGAGTGATTTTTATGATGTATTCTCTTGGGAGTATTCAGATTTAAAAGTGTAGAATAAAAAAATCATCTAGCACACCATCCCAATCAAGTCGGATCAAAAGCCACTCCGCCAGAAGCTGAGGAGAATCAATCCTAAATTTCCGCCATTGATAAAAAAAGAGGTAAATAGACTTTAAAAAGATGGTATTATATTTTCTATTTTATTTTAAGGTTGGATATCTAACCTCATGCCGGTAAGGAAGAATACAGGGGAGATTCATCTTTGAATAGATTTCAGAAATCTGAACGAGGTGTCCTTAAAGTAAAAGTATCCTTTGCTAAATATGGACCACATATTTTAGAGGGTTGTTGGAGCTTCAAGGATGTCAATTATCAATGAATATTCGGGATAAAACGAGATTTTGGTGCATGAAGATGACCAAGAGAAAACAACATTTACAATGCCATGGGGTACCTTCATGTACGCCAAAATTCCATTTGGGCTCAAGAATGCACGAGCTACATTTCAATGAGCTATGGACATCACTTTCTCAAATGAGAAGGATGTATTTCTTGTGGTTTACCTTGATGATGTTATTATCTTCTCACAATCAGATGATGAGCACCTACACCACTTGAGAATAGTGTTTCAAAAATGAAGAAAATTCAGGATTTCGTTGAATCCTAAGAAAAGCCTATTTTCCATGTAGGCGGGAAAAATAATTGGGCACATCATCTCAAAATATGGCATCTGCATTGTTCCCTCCAGGATCGAAGAAATCTAGCAGTTGGACTTCCTAAGGAAAAAAAGGAGATCTAGTCATTCAACAATAAGATAATTTTTTCTAGGAGATTCATCCACAATCTCATTGAACACCTTAGAGATATGTCAGATATGTTGAAAAAGAACAACAAGGTAAGATGGTCAAAAGATGCAAAGAAATCATTCAATTCAATCAAATTTTCCTTAACATGTGCTCCCACATTTATTAGCACTGATTATACTATAGAATTAATTATCTTTTCATTCGCTTCTGAGCACTCTTTGGCTGATGTATTGGTGAAAAAAAAAGGATTCAAAGACGGAGCAACCAATTTCCTTTTTCAGCTGGACCATGAGAGATGCAACGCTAAGATACAAAATTAACAAAATACAAGCTTTGGCCTTGGTGAAAGCATTGAAAGTCTTTCGGGTATACATCCTTCACTCTCACATCATATCTTATGTTTTGAATGCAGCAGCGAAAGACCTGTTGATGCAAATTGATCCAGAAGGGAGGCGAGGGAAATGGATTGCAGCCATGCTTGAATATGATCTAGAGATCAAGCCATTAAGGATGAACAAGGGACAGGGTTTGGAAGAGTTGATGGCAAAATATAATTTGCATGCATTGGACATAAATATGATTTCTGCACTTTCTAAGGAGGAGGTTGATGACTCGTTGACACATGTATCTCATATTTTCATTTCATCCCATTGGTATGATGATATTTTTTATTACTACAACACTTAATTCCTCCATTGGGTGTGTCTAAGAGCAAAGGTATATCATTGGAATTAAAGGCTTCAAAATATTATATTTTAGATAGTTTTTTGTATTGGAAAGACTAGGGAGGTGTCTTGTTGAATTTTCTTGTTGAAAGTGAAAATAAAGAGGTAATGAATGAATTTCACAAGGGTGATTGTGGCAGTCAATTATTCTGGAAGACCAAAGCAAACACAATTCTAAGGGCTGGCTTCTATTGGCCCACTCTTTTTGCTGATGTGTATAAGACCCTGATGAGCTATCACAAATGTCAAATTTTCCAAGGGAAGAGGAAGTTTCTCCCGATGCCTTTGCAACCCATATCAATATAGGCACCATTTCAGCAATGGAGTCTCAATTTCATAGGTGAGATCCATCCTTCATCATCCATCTAGCACAAGTGGATTTTGAGGGCTACAAATTATTTTACAAAGTGGATTGAGGCAATCCAAACCACGCATGCTACTCATTTTGTTATCATTCAATTTTTGGAATCTAATATCTTATATAAATTTATTTTGGATTAAGATATTAGGGGATCCAGATTGATCCAGATTAATGATGACATAAATCTTGTATCAATCAACCATTAGTCCTTTTTGACAGACAATATGTCCCAGGAAAATAACGAAGGGGACGTAGAATATACACTTATTCAAGTTTAGAGAAATCTGTTACTCTCGACAAGTGTCTAGCATCAATGATAGGCTGGAAACTTGTTTATTTAAGAGCCCAAAAATAGTCCAATCATCAAAGTACACTTATAATAATTTATGGATATATTCTTTGAAGGTAGTGACTACTATGCACGAAAATATGGTTGGCGCATTCTTTAATCTGAATGGCATCATATTATATTGAAATGAACCCCATTCTGTCACAAAGGTAGTCTTGCTCTAATCTTCAGGCGCGATCCTTATCTGGTGATATCTTGAGAATCCATCTGTAAATGAATAGGCTTCCTACCCTCCTACATTGTCCAACAACTCATCTGAGAATGGGGTCGAAAAAGGATTATGCACATAAGCATCATTCAATTTGCACAAGTGAACATAGGTCCTTATTCCACCTTTTGTTTTATTTTCTTGGACTACCATAGGACTCACCCAATCTGATTCTTCTAATGGTTCAATAATTCCTGCAACAACCATATTTTCCAGTTTTTCCTTAACCTTTTGTTTATACTTTGGGTTCAATCTGTAAGGGTGCTGCTTGATAGGCCTAACATCTATTTTCAAAGTAATTTTCATCCCACTAAGATCCCCAATAATACCTTTTAACTCAGAAAATTTTGTAGGGAGCAACTCTTGATAATCAGTGAGAAGTTTTGAAATCTTACCCATTGTATCTCCATCCTAATAATCTCCTATATTGGAAAACTTAAGCTGCTCTTCTGTCCCAATATTAACTTGCTTGGTTTTAATAGGTTCAATAGTATATGGAAATGCAATCTCATGCCCAGCAATTGTGCACTGAACCGTAGACTCGGGAATGTTAATATTTCTTGGATCTTCCTCGTTGTCTTCAATGGTCACCTTTCAACATTCAACTACAACCTCTAACTTCGCATTCCATTCTGGTGAGGCCCATTCCACCGATTCTTTTGCCATATCAAATATAACATCTTGAATCTCTTATAATGCATCATAAACACTCTGGAACCCACTTTAAAAGATGAAAGTCAAAATGAAGTTTTCTTTCAGTGCAATACATTCAACAGTACGATGTCGCAACCCAAAACATCCTTTTCTAGAACATCCTTTTCCATTACATCTAAAAAAATTGACATCTCCTATACCATCATAAGAGGGAAATTCACATACATCAGAATATATATAACACAAAGAATTGATAACTCGATTACAACATAGTGTGGATACTTCATGTAAGTGGTTCTGATAGTTTTCCAATTTTTCATCTGACTCTGACAAACATGAAATATCATGCTCCCAATTATGTTGGCATCCTTATTTGGGATTGATCCAATCCTCATCCATCATAGTCATTTTAAATACATGATCGACACCATCCTTGGTATAGACATCGCACACCGACTTTTTGTATCTTTCTCCTTTTGCTGGATACAGAGGGACCACAAACCTTGTACCATTGATTTCCAATACCATGCTCCTGCGCTTGAGGTTAATAATAACATTCATATAAAAATCCTAGTCTAAGCCTAGTAGTGTAGGGTATGGGTTTGTAGTATTAACAATCTCAATGAATTCAAAATAAACAAACACCTTGACTCCTTGAATTTCAACTACTACCCTAGGGAGTCTTTCAATGGGGATAATATTTTGTTGGTTAGCCATGTGAAGTTGAACTTGTTGGAAATACTGAGGAGGGGGGGGGGGGGGGTGGTGAATCAATATTCCTTTCAATTAGAGAATTAGTTATCTTCAATTATTATTAGTGTATGTACAATGACAACAGTAAACAAAAGGAACAAAAATGCACACAACTTTTAAGGTGGAAACCCACTCCGGGACAAAAACCACCTAATGCTTTTCTAATAATTCTTTAATATTCAACTCCAATTGAAAATAAAGCTCCAACTTCCTAGAATCTATAAAAGCATTCTTCTCTAGCTCCCACTAGATGGATGCTCCAACGCCCGAGATTCTTCAGTAGTCAACTGAATGGATGCCCCAACACCCAATGTGATACAACTCACCCTAGCACCACCCTACTACCCTATAGAAGAATAAAAGAAGAATGGACTCCCGTACCACGGAAAATGGTCCAATTTACAATGATATAGAAGGATGTATAAGAATAATACACACTATACCATAACCCCAACTATGACACAACCACCTAATGATGATTCTAGACCTCCTGACACTGCCTCTTCAACTCTTGGCAAACAGACACTAGTAAAATTTTTACAATAATGTATTTACAATGACTTAGTACAATGATACCTTTAGAGTGACTGTATGCAGTGCTGCCCACTTGAAGACTTCATGTGATGAATTTATTGCTGCTATTATACACCTTGGTTGTTGCTCTTGTCATGCTACCCTCTTATGCACCTTGCTTTGGTTTGCTGCCCTAGAAATTTTGGTCCTTTGCAGCCCTTGACAACACATGATCTAGCTTTTTCTTGCCTTCTAGGAGCTCGATATTGAATCTATTGTATCTCTATTATTTCAGATCCCCAATATGTGATTTTCGGTCCTGTAGTAGTCCTCTGAGTCATATTTTCAATGCCACAGGTCTGACCCAATTTGGATTCTTCAAGAGAGAGTTATGCCCAATCTCTCACAATGCCCTAATTATGTAATGTTTCAGTAGAGTGAAATTGTACGACTTTCCACGTCTCACTATTTCTTCATTCGGCTCTGAAATTGATAGAAAAAAACTACAGTCTATGCACTATCTAACACTTTTTACAAAATTCCAATCTGATACTCAGAGAGAGAGTTATGAAAATTTTCCCAAGGTCACTTCTTTGAGATGAATTTCAGGAGCCTGAAAAAACATTGACTTCCACAGATCATATCTTCGAAAATATTGTGCATCTTGATCTAAAATTTGTACAGGAGCTTCCTCAGGATTTCAGCTTCCCCTCATAAACATTTCAGCTTCTAAACCTTCGTAGAAAAAATGTTAGAGCGAAAATTCCACGATGACTTGTTTCAGATAGCGAAATCCCTGCCTAAGGAGGATATGAGCATCACAATTTATATAAATGCTTAGGTTGAGAGGGGCTTCAACAAGTGAACGTGGGAGGGATCTTAGGAGCTTAAAAATTATTAATTATTGAATTTTCAATGACCCATGCCACAACCCCATGGGATTTTAGCCCACTAACCGGGGTTACAAAATTCAAACATGAATATGTCTCAAACCGTGAAGAATTATGTGGCATGTGTTGGACATTGGGTTCAATCCTCCCTGTGTGTTTCACGACATGGACTAACCACCTGTCATGGATCCTAATTCTAGAGATTGTAGAAGAGACTGATGCCTGCGGGTTTTAGTCTAATGACAATCATGATTCCAACAAGTGGTTTCAGAGCCACACGTCTCGAGTTCGAAACTCACCCGGCTCGCGTTAGGGCGGAGATTGTTGGAAATTGGGTTCAACGCTCCCCATGTGTTTCATGACATGGACTAACCACCTCTCATGGATCCTAACTCTGGCGATTATAGCGGAGACTAATGCCTGCGGGTTTTAGTATAACGGAAATCGTGATTCCAACATCATGCCATATATCAATGGAAACATAACGACAAGTAGAAACCAATAAAATAATTCTTGACCCAGAATATAGTAATTTGGTAGGTTAAAATTCCCATGCATTGGGGTAGCCCCTGGTGCTACTTGGGTTGACATCAATGACAACCACTGATCAACAATCTCCCCCTTTGGCATTGATGGCAACACAAGTACTCCCCCTGCGATCATGACACCTCTTCCTACAAAATTCTCTCCCCCTTTGACATCAATGGCAAAGGGTAACTCCCCCTAACACACAACCATCCTGTGGACCTGTACACACTTCCACTCCCCCTAACATAAAACCATCTTGCGGACCTATAATCTAATGAGAACTTGGGAGAATCCCAAGCTTCTGGCGAAGATATTCAAATGCTTCATGAGGTAAAGGTTTAGTGAAGATATCAACAATTTGTTCTTTTGTACCAACATACTCAATTTTGATATTCTTTTCAGCGACTTGTTCTCTAACAAAATGATATTTGATCGGAATGTGTTTTGTTTTTGAATGCATGACAGGATTCTTGGAGATCCTGATGGCATTAGTGTTGTCACAGAATATGGGAATAGGATCACTGAATTGTACTTGAAGATCTTGAAAAGTTTGTTTCATCCAAAGGACTTGATTACAACATGATGCCATTGCAATGTATTCTGCTTCTGCTATAGATAGCGAGATTGAGGTTTTCTTTTTTCTCAACCATGATACGAGACAACCACCTAGATAGAATGCTGCTCCACTAGTACTCTTACGATCATCAATGCTTCTTGCCAAATATGCATCTGTAAAGGCTTGAATAATGAGATTGTTACCCTTTGGATACCGCAAGCCATATTGTTCTGTTCCCTTTAGATATCGAAGAATTATTTTGAGAAAAATAATATGTGATTCTTTTGGTGCTGCTTGGAATCTTGCTACTTGTCCAACTGCTTGCATAACATCTGGCCAAGAGGCTGTTATATATAGAAGACTACCAATCATAGATATGTACAACCTCTGATCCACATCCTTAGATGAGTCGTCTATGCTCAATTTACAACCTGTTACCATCAGAGTAAGGACTGGTTTGCAATATTCCATTTTGAATTTCTTGAGCATTTCCTTGATGTACTTGGCTTGAAATATAAATATTCCTTTCTCTTGCTGAGATATTTGAAGCCCTAAGAAGTATGTCATCTCACCAAGTAAAGACATATCGAACTCACTTTGCATCTTTGTAGAAAAGTTCTTACTTAGTTGATCATCATTGCTACCAAATATTATATCATCCACATATACCTCAACGATTGTTAAATTATCTTTATCTATTTGTACATAAATATTGCTATCAACAATACCTTTCTTGAACCCTTATTGACGTAGATATCCATCAAGACGAGCATACCATGCTCTAGGAGCCTTCTTGAGACCATATAGAGCCCTCTTTAACCTGCAAACATAGTCTTCTTTTTCTGATAGTAGAAAACCTTCAGGTTGTTCGATGTAAACTTCTTCTTCTATTTCTCCATTCAGAAATGCTGACTTAACATCCATTTGGTAGACTTTGATTTTTCTTGAAAAAACATAGGCAAGAAACATTTAGATGGCTTCCATTCTGGCAACTGGTGCAAATGTTTCATCGAAATCAATTCCTTCCACTTGTGCATAGACTTTGCAAACCAATCTTGCTTTGTTTCTGGTAACCTGTCCATATTCATTCAATTTGTTCCTGAACACCCATTTAGTCCCAATGAAATTTTTATCTTTTGGTCGTGGAACTAATTCCCAGCTGTTATTCTTCTCGATTTGATCCAATTCTTAATTCATAGCTGCTACCCAATGTTCATTTTGGGTAGCTTCCTCAAAACTACTAGGCTCAAAGGTTGCTAGAAAAGCAATGTGAGCTTGTTGTGATGAACAAAGTTGTCGACCTTCATTTATGTCACCAATGATTTGATTTGATGGATGGTTCCTTTGAATCCATTATTTTTTTCTCCTTGGAGGAGCTTCTTGTTGTTTTTCTGGTATATCTTGATGATCATTATTTACTTATTCCTCGTTGATAGTCGCTTCTTGTTCTAGAATTTTATCTGTGTCTTTTTCAGCCTCTGTCTCAAGCTTCAAAGATTCTAGATCCTCATCATTATTCGCTAGAACGCCATCTTCGTCAAATGTAACATTTATGCTCTCCACTATCTGTTTTCGTCTTAGATTATAACATGTATAGGCCTTTATTTTGCGTGAGTAACCAACAAAGATACCTTCATCAACACTTGATTCAAACTTACCCATATTTTGATCTTCTCTTTTGACATAGCATTTGCTTCCAAAGATTTGGAAATATTTTACATTAGCTGGTTTTCCTTTCCGTAATTCTTATGGGGTCTTGTTGCAATTATTCTTGAGAAGACTTCGGTTGATAATGAAGATTGTCGTATCAATTTCTTGAACCCGTAATTTTTCATCCAATTTTGAGTCCTTCAACATTGTTCTACCCATTTCCTGTATGGCTCTGTTCTTTCTTTCAACAACTCCATTTTGCTGAGGTGTTCCTGCTGTTGAAAATTGTCTTTTTATTCCATTTTCATCACAATATTGCTTAAATTATTTGGAAGTGAATTCTCCACAATTATCTTATCTTAGACACTTTATTTTCAAATCAATTTCATTTTCTACCAACTCCTTATAGATCTTAAAGCACTCAAATGCTTCAGATTTTTTCTTTAGGAAACTCACGACTGTCATCTTGGTATAGTCATCTATCATTAACATGAAATATAATTCTCCATCTAAGCCTTTTGTTCTCATAGGACCACATAGATCAATATGTATCAATTCCAACGGATGTGATGCAAAGTGTTCTTTTGTTTTAAATTGGAATTTTGTCTACTTGTCGTGCCGACAAGCCTCACATAGTGTGTTGGAAGGTTTTGAGATTTTCGGCATTTATTGTACTGCTTCCTTTTTTCTTATCCTGACAAGATTGTCAAAGTTTATGTGACCCATTCGTTTGTGCCATTACCATCTTTTGTCTTCTTTAGCTGGTAGACATTCTTTAGTTGCTTCATCCAGAACATATATGTTGTTTGGAGCTCGACATGCTGTAGCCACAATTTTAGCATACCTACCCCTGATTTCACATTTTGTGGAGTTGAATAGCATTGTGTGTCCTTGATCACACATTTGTCCAACACTGAGTAGATTGTGATTCATGTTTTCAACCAATAGAAAAATCTTGGCTATAACATCTTTACTTCCGAGAGTGATGGTACCTAATCCTATAACATTTGAAGATCCATCATTTCTAAAGGATACGATTCCATCCTTCTTCTCTTTCAGAGATACAAATTTCCTTCTATCTTCGGTCATATGTGTTGAGCAACCATTGTCAACATACCACACATATTTTTTTGTTTTGAGCCATGAGAGTGAGAGAACAGTTATCAGTCTTCTTCTTCTTCCATGTTCGTTCATTCTATGGCTTTAAAGATTATTCTGGAGGATTTTCAAGTCTGCAGTCTCTGGCTATGTGTCCAAATTTTTGACATTTGTAACATTCCATATTATCTCTTAAATATTCAAATATATTGATGTTTTGCTGAGCCTTGGGAGGTTCATATTTGAACGATATACTGGAATTATATTGGTTCCTAGGGTACGCGCGACATTCTACAGATTTATGACCAAATTTTCCACATGAATAACAAGAGCTATGAAAATTTTTTGGTGCCTGGATGGAAATATTCGTCGAGGAATTGTCTTCCAAGGATGTGCTTGAGAATATTGTCCAATGAAGTCTACATGCATGTTAGATCTGATAGGTTCATTGTATTTTTTTGTAGAAGGTCCTGTTTCTTCTTCTTTGTAACCGACGCCAGTTCTGTCATTGTAAGATCGTTGACTGTTGATGAGTTCTTCCAATGCCCTTGAGCTATTGGCATAGTTTTGGACAGTTTTTCCCTTCTTCACTTCCTTACACAGTGAGACTACTTCGGCTTCTAATGCTTCCCTTTCTTGGTTGCTTTCTTCCAACTTCTTTTGAAGTGACTCTTCAATACATTTGTGTTCTTCAACTTCAATTTTGAGACCTTGAACTTGTTCTTCAAGAGTATTGGAACAGATCTTCTTAGTCTTGAGCTCTTTTATAAGCTTGATTACATCCTCAAAAAAATATTCTATGATCAACCCTTCTTCTTCATTGTTTGATACCTCTTCTTTATTGTGCTTGGCCATAAACAATACTTTCTCATTGGCTTCTTCTTTGCTGTCACTGTCTTCATCGAATGATGAGCTATCTGCTTTAGAGAGAAAGTTCATTTTGGATCCTTTCTTTTTGACTTGCTTGTTGAATTTATTAAAGCCTTTCTTTCATTTTGAGTTTCCATCACTTCTATTCAGACATTTTGCTGTGAAATGCTCAACCTCACCACAGCCGAAACATATCAACGGAAGTTTAACTTTGAATTTTCCCTTACCAATTTTTAGTTTTCTCGTAAAGTAAGCATATTCTTCATCTGAAAGACCTTCTCCATCATCTCCCTTTTCTTCACACTTTTAGGTGCATGTCATTTCAATTGAAGGTTGTTTGTTCTTATTTTTTTTCTTAGATGCAACAAACGCAGTTTCTAGATGCGAAGTACCCTCTTCTTCATCAAGTCTCATTTCATATGCTATGAGAACTCCATGTAATTCCTCTTTGCCGAGTTTTTCCATATTTATACTGTATTCTAAGACCGATACCTTTGGGTTGAATCTCCCTGGTAACATTCTAAGAATCTTCAGTATAATAGTCTTCTTGTCAACTGGCTCTCCCAATCCTTCCAGAGTATTGGTTAGTTCATCAACGTATTGGAACTATGTAGCAATATTTCAATATTCTTTCATTATGAGTTGCTCAAATTTTTCTTTATAGATTTGAAGCTTTGCTTCTTTGACATTTGAGTCACCTGCATATATATTCTCAAGCTTGTCCCATAAATTTTTGGTGGTTTTACAACCCAACACCTTATGATAAGCAGATTCATTAAGTCCACTGATAATAATATTATTTGATTTTGCATCATTTACCAAATTCTTCTTACCCTTTTCATCCGCGGTTGATGTAGATACATTTTGAACAGTGTCTCATAATTTGTAATCTTGCGCCAAGAGATAGACCTCCATTCTTCCTTTCCAGAGTGCATAATTATTTTCATTGAACAGAGGTACACCATTCTTGGTGTGCTCCATGACCTCCTTCCAGTTGTTAAACTGCTATTGAAGGAACCAAGCTCTGATACCAGTTGTTGGAAATACTGAGAGGGGGGTGGATGAATTAGTATTCCTTTCAATTAGAGCATTAGTTAATCTTCAATTATTATCAGTGTATGTACAATGATAGTAGTAAAAAAAAGGAACACAAATGCACACAATTTTTAAGGTGAAAACCCACTCCGGGGCAAAAACCACCTAATGCTTTTCTAATAATTCTTTAATATTCAATTCCAATTGAAAATAAAGCTCCAACTTCCTAGAATCTAGAAAATCATTCTCTCTAGCTCCCACTAGATGGATGCTCCAATGCCTGAGATTCTTCAATATTAAACTGAACGGATGCCCCAACACCCAATGAGATACAACTCACCCTAGCACCACCCTACCACCATATAGAAGAATAAAAGAAGAATGGACTCCCGTACCACAGAAAATGGTCCACTTTACAATGATATAGAATGATGTAGAATAAGAATACACACTAGAACATAACCCCAACTATGACACAACCACCTAGCGATGATTCTAGACCTCTCGATATTTCCTCTTCAACTCTTGGTAGATAGACACTAGTACAATTCTTACAATAATGTCTTTACAATGACTTAGTACAATGATACCTTTACAATGACTATATGCAGTGCTGCCCACTTGAAGACTTCATGTGATGAATTTCTTGCTTTTGTTCTTCACCTTGGTTGCTGCTCTTGTCATGCTACCCTATTCTGCACCTTGATTTGCTTTGTTTCCCTAGAAATTCTGGTCCTTTGTAGCTCTTGACAACACATGATCTAGCTTTTTCTTGTCTTCTAGGAGCTCGATATTGAATCTCTTGTATCTCTGTTATTTCAGATCCCCAATATGTGATTTTTGGTCCTGTATTAGTCCTCTAGGCCATCTTTCCAATTCCATAGGTCTGACCCTATTTGGATTCTTCCAGGGAGATTTATGCCCAATCTCTCACAATGCCCTAATTATGGACTATTTCAGTAGAGTGAACTTGTAAGGAGTGCCACATGTCACTGTTTCTTCATTTGGCTCTAAAATTGATAGAACGAAAACTATAGTCCATGCAATATCTGAAACATTTTACATAATTCCAATCCAATACTCAGAGAGAGATTTATGACGATTTTCCCAAGGTCACTTCTTTGAGATGAATTTCAGGAGCCTGCAGAAAGACTGACTTCCATAGATCATATCTCCGAAAGTATTGCGCACCTTGATCTAAAATTTGTACAGAAGCTTCCTCAGGATTTCAGCTTCGCCTCTTAAAACTTTCAGCTTCTGAACCTTTGCAGAAGACAAGTTAGAGAGAAAATTCCATGATGAGCCGTTTCAGATAATGAAATCCCTACATAAGGAGGATATGAGCATCACAATTTATATAAATGCTTAGGTTGAGAGGGGCTTCAACAAGTGAACGTGGGAGGGATCTTAGGAGCTTAAAAAGTATTAATTATTGACTTTTCAATGACCCATGCCACAACCCCATGGGGTTTTAGCCCACTAACTATGGTTACAAACTTCAAACATGAATATCTCTCAAACCGTGAAGAATTACGTGTCGTGCCATATATCAACGGAAAGATCTCGACAGGTAGAAACCATCAAAAGCATTCTTGACCCAGAATATAGTAATTTTTTAGTTCAATATTCCCATGCAATATTGGGGTAGCCCCTGGTGTTGCTTGGGTTGACATCAATGACAAACGCTGATCAACAGAACTCTGGACCATTTGAGATTAGGTTCTCCCATTATTTTCCATGTTTTCTTAGGTAGTAAATTTGCATAAGATCCCATATCTAGAATGACTTGGTCCATCTCAAAATCTCCTATTTGAGCAGTCAAGCGCATTTCCCATCCATTCCTTCTCTTACTTTTGTAGATTTTGTTGACAACCCTCTATTCCTTTTTACGTTTTCCCTTCAGGGGTTGTTCCATCTCAACACTATTGTCAATTAATGTTTTCAAATTTTCAACCACCTTCTTATTGCGTATAAGGTTAATACAAGGTGCAGGAACATTTTTATCTCAGGTGGATTGGTCTCCTCTATAATATCAACAAGTTTAATCAATGATTTTGATGTCGATGATCCAGGGTCCATAAAACTATTATTTTGTTCATTAAAAGGATCATTTTCCTTCTATAAGTTAAATTCTTTGTTCTTCTTAGGAGCTTTCTGAACCCAAACATGTGTAGCAGTTTTCTTACCTTCAACTTTGTTTTCACCAACTGTTACACCACTTCTGGTCACAATGTTAACACTAGTCTTTTCATCACGTGGCTCTACCTTCATCATATGAACGTCTCGTGCACGTTTCACAGTATTCTCCTGCATCTTCACAAAAAGAATAGGGAAATATTCAATTACATGGTCAAACTACCAAAAATACCTACAAGAATGTTCTATCGGTTTGTGCAATCGCATGTGAAGTGGGCCACATCTCCAAAATTATAACAAATTATCTGGCCTCTTCCTCGACAAACTCCTCCTCCTCTTCCACGCCCCCAGCCATGAAATCCCCCGCGCCTAAAGGGTGATGCAGGTGAATCTGGACCCCTATTTTCTGACTGCATCATGTAGGTCACAACTTGGTTAATCATTATGTCATAACTTCGACAATGATTCTCATGATGTCCTACAGATCAAAAAAAGTTGCAATAAATTTGTTTCTCCGTCGGAATATATTTATGCAACCTGGGGTAGTAGTTTGTAGGGTGTTGTCCAGCTACTTGACATATTGCACACCATATTGGAGGGTTTTCACTTGGTGCTGCTCTAACCCCTGGATTAGGTTTTATCGAATTCGGTCCTCAAACTGCCAGATATTCACCAAATAGGGGGCATTGCTCCTTGTAGTGTCCTTCAGCTTTGCAACACACACACCATATCTTTGCGTGCACATCCATTCCATTCTCCTTCCTCAATCTTTGTAGTTCTAAGTGTAGGGTAGCCAATTGAATCTGAATGTGTTAAACCTTGGCTTGTGTGTTTTGGACTGGAGAAGCTTCCAACTTCATTTCGATTTCTACAGCTTCGGAGTGAGACATGATCTTCTGTTGAGACAAAGGTAGGTGCAAATGTGGTAATACCATTACAATGAACCATTCCTTATGCTGATCATCAGTAATAGTGAAGCCTCCCTCCCTGATGATGCATTTTAATCATTGATCTGCTTCCCATACGGTCTCATTTACTTCTTGATGAATATATTTTAATTTAGTAACACATTTATCATATTATTTTGGCTTCCAAAACTATTCCTTCAATGCATCTTTGAGGTTATCTATCGTCGCATTAGGTTTATTTACCACATATCTCATATACTAGTCCAACGCGCGTTTTTGAAATGCACTAGGGAGCTGCGACTTCTCAACATCATCATCATTGATCTATTGTGCCTTCCACACAGCCTCTGCAATGAACCAAAACTGTTCAATGTCTTCATTTCCGACACCCTTAAAATTTTTCATCTTAATTGAGTTAGCCGTATTGAATACTAGTGGTGGAGGTGGTGCTGTAGGTGGGGGTGGAGTGGGATAGAGTGGAGTGTGAGGTGGATTTGGGAGTGGGGTAGATGGGATCTGAAGCACAATTGTAGTCGTTACGTCATATTGCATGGATTCACCAAAAATACTTGTTTCAAACTCTTCGTCACTGTCATATTTTCCTTTGAGGGGGCTGTACACAAAATCTTTGTTCGAGTCTGTATTGTAAATTTTACCACTGAGAGTAGAGCTAGGTTGACATCTTCAAAAAATTCACTCAGTATGGTTGCACAAAGTACCCTTTTCACATAAGATTATTTTAACCCAAAACTTTAAAGAGCGCAAGAACTTACCTCATGGACCTTTGGAAAATCTTCGTTTAGCCTTAGAATATGACAGAAAGGCATCAATAGAAAATTCAGTAATAAATCCACCTAGAATGATGTCGATCTAGTTATCTACCATATGGGTGATCTTATTGTTGTATTTTTCCAATTACTGAATCAACTCAGGATTCCACTTGATGACTATGTCATCCTTCACGCAGGTATGAAACTCAGCAAACTGAGATAACCACTCATGTAGTTATGTTGCAAAGGACGTAAAGAAAATTTCTTGCCGCTCTGTATAAATAAAACTTTGTTCCCACTCTTCAACAGATAGTCATAGATTCTAGCTCTCTTGGATTGTGATTTCGTGCACATTTATATCCAACCAATATTGTAATTCAGGCTTAGTCAGATGCCTCAACATCAAATCTCCCTCAAATAGATCTCGGTCCTAGAAACAGAACCATTTGTTGGCTTAAGGGGTCCTGACCCAGGTTTAGAGTGTTATGAGCAACCAACAAAACCTTGCTCTTGCTTCCTCTACATATTTTATGTTTGAATCTTTTGAAACATTTCTACTGATGCTGCACGAGCAAGGGTTAGGTCACTTAATTCCTAGAGCTATGACTGCAACAAAACCATTTGTTGGCTTAAGGGGTCCTTACCCAGGTTCAGAGTGTTTTGTGCAACCAACAAAACCCTCCAACTAATGTCCCTTTCAACAAAGATCAACTTACACAGACCAAAGTCTCACCCAAAGCAGTATGGGGGGTTCTGGAACCAAGTTTTGATACCCTCAAGGAGAACTGTGCTATGGATCTAACCTTTCCGATCTGATCTAACTACTAATATTCTGTGCAAGTGCTTATTAGCCCGATTCAGATCTATCTTTAACAAACATAAATAGACTTGTGCAATCACAGAGATCTAATTTATCTATTTATTATCTCGCAGAAACACTTAAAAAAAATAGATATAGATCTTGCGCAATTATATAATGACTTGAGATAGATTGTAGTGTCCCTTCTTGGTGAGATAACTTTAATGATAGTGATTTTGATATAATGATATAATATTATGAATGACATACTTATGTACATGCTTATATGCTATAGACCTGGTTTGGGTCAGTTGGTTGTTGTGTGCTTATGATAATATATATGGTTGTGTGTATAAGAATTAGTTTTGTTTAAGAGCATATTAGCGATGTTTCCTCTTATGTTATCCTATTTTGGACATAGGTGTATGACATGAATGGTGATTCAAGATTGAGACACAGATCCATGGATGATCATGGTTATGTGGAACATATGGTTAATTATGATTTATGGATGATACATGATTTGTATGATTATACGTGCATAATCTCGTACTAAAAATGATGTGGCAGGGGACTTGGTCATTGCCAACAAGGATGCTCAAGTTACAAATGAATGCAAAAGTTATTTATCCAAAACCAAAATGACTATAGAAGTCATGCATAACCTTTTGTAAAATGTGAATAAGTTAATTATGAAATTCATTTGATTTATTTGATCTATGAGATTGTGATGTGTGTAGGTCTTGGAAGAATACCTTACCAACGAACCATCAGATGGGTATGAGCTCAAAATCAGTACCTTAAGGTGAAACGCGGAGTTTCAAAGAAGAGTAGACGAGAATCCATGAAAATTAGGGCGCGAAGTCCTAAATCCATGAAATATAAAGACGCAGAGTCTTGGATATATAATAAAAGGATTAGGGTGCAAAGTCCTAAATCCATGAAATATAAAGACATGGAATCTTGAATCTATAATGAAATTTTTGGGGCATGGAGTCCTGAATATTTAAAAAGATCAAGGCATGGAATCTTAGATCTTTAGAGTAGATTAGGGCGTGGAGTCCTCAATCTACTAAGGCACAGAGATGCATAAAATAGGGGTGTGGAATCCCTATTATCCGGAAGAAAAATAGCACTCATGGGCAGCTCACAGATGAATTTCCTTAATAAAATCTCATTCCTAACAATTTTGGAGTGACTTTCTAAAAATAGAAAGTCATGTCTACCATTTCAAGTATGAATTTCCAAAAATAGTAAATCACCTCCAATCAATGGGTAATCAAGTATAATTGAAGGAAAAACACTTAACTTATGATTAATCAATCGTAATAGTTCAATATCGACTTAATACTTAATATTATTAATATTATTATTATATTTTATGAGACTATGATGATCATTTAGATAAAGAGAAAGCCCATCTCCTTAAGGTCTTCGGAGAAAATGGATATAGCAGAAATCAGGGTTTGAAGGCTTTCATGAATGCGAGCAGAGGTCCTAGACAAAAAAAGATAATGGATGATGCTATTGGTAAAGTTCATTTACCTTTTATTCAAGGTACTACTGACAAGATCGCTCGGATTTTAAGGAAGCATAAGATCTCATCTTCTTTTAAACCTTTAAACACCATTCGGGGCTCCCTTAAATCGGTTAAGGACCAGTTGGACCCAAAAAGCGTGAAAGGTGTTTATTTGATCTCGTGCTCTTGTGGGACTCCCTATATTGGTGAAACTGGTCGATCGATTAATAAAAGGATCCAGGAGCATTCTCTGGATATTAGGCATGGTAGAACCAAGTCCTCAGCGCTAGCTGAGCATGTGGAGAAAACGAAGCATCATATCTGTATGGAAGATGCTAGAGTACTTGCTAGGGTTGACCATTTCCATCACCAGAAATTTAGGGAGGCGATTGAGATTGAGAAGAGGCCTTGTACATTGAACATGGATGATGGATGGAAAGTTAGTAGTTGCTGGATTCCATCTCTTCTCTCCCTGTAAGGGTCCTTCCTTTATTTTATTCTTTGGTATTTTTATTTTTATGGTTTGATCATATTATTACTATTATATTATTTTATTTATTGATATTTATTTATTAAAATAAAATAAAGATAATTTTTTTCTATTTTTATTTTTATTTGTATTTTAAGTCTAGTTTTGATTTTATTTATTTATTAATTTATTAATTGATTAAATCCTTTATTTTTATTTATATTTTAATTCTTTAATTTTATTTATTTATTAATTTATTGATTAAATCCTTTATTTTAATTTAATTTTATTATTTAATTTATTTATTTTTGATTTAGTTATAATTTAAAAATAAAATAAAAATAATTTATTTTTATTTTTATTTGTATTTTTATTCTAGTTTTTAATTATTAATGTATTTATTTATTAATTGATTAATTTAATTATTGATTAAATCCTTTATTTTTATATTATTTTTATTTGTATTTTAATTCTAGTTTTTAATTTTAATTTTTTTTCAATGTATTTATTTATTAATTTATTTATTGATTAAATCCTTTATTTTTATTTATTTTTTGATTTAGTTATAATTTTTGACTTTGACTTTGATTTTTTGACTTTTAACTTGATTCATGTTTGAAAACTTGTTTATCTTGTTTTTTTTTTTCTTTTTCTTGAGAGGGGTGTTATTTTAGTTTTTAGTTTTGATTTTATATTTTTGACTTGTGTTTTTAAGGATGGGGTAGTTATGTTTTTAGTTCGTTTTATATTTATATTTATATTTTTATTGTTGACCATTTTCAACTTTTATAATTTTAAGTTTAGGTTAATTTTATTTTTGGTTAATTTTATATTTTTATATTTTTAATCTTATTTCTAACCGCTTTTTAACTTTTTAATTTTTCTTGGGTTTTGACCATTGCTTCTCTCTTCCTGGTATAAATGTGTATGTCAGATCAACCACTCTTCATTATCCTGATGATGAACTACAGTTGGTAGTTCGAAGCGCGTCGGTTCCTAAATTTCTTATGTGATTTCCTGGAAGATTTATAATTAAAAAGGAATTATATCTCCTTAATCACTTCACAACTATCTCTATGATTCCCATGGCTCTATGTAACTCTCTCTCTCTCTTTTAATAATCCATTACACTATTTTATGCACTCATCAAAGAATGGCATATTCCTCTTACACTCATTAAATACATGTCATAAAAGATTCATTTTACACTCTCTTTAATGAATATGTTACACTCTCCTTAATTAAGGCATGCATACCTCTCCTTAATGGCATGAGTTACACTCATCTAAATGGAATACAACCCATGCATATTACTCCTCCTTTATGACAAGAATTTGTTGCTCCTCCTATATATGTGTCTCATATATTCTCAATTAGGGGTGGTGCATGGTGATACCAAGAGTTGGAGAGATTTGAAAAGAAATTATGAGAGGGAGGGACTTGGATAGTATCCAATTTATTTTGAAATGAATTTGAAATGCCTAAACTAAATTAATAAGTAGCTATAGATGGTGTAGCTGGCCATGAGTGGTATTTGGAGGAATTGAAACTTATCTTCCTCAACTTGCCTTGGATTTCTCTCTACAGCTATATTCTGGTATTGTTTGTGAGATTTTATAGCTCGGGGGTTCTAGGAGGAGGAGTTCTCCCTAGATATGGTTGGGTGGAAAATCGGATGGTCCAAATGAGTTGGTTAAGGGATCAAAGGTGGATCATATTCTCAATAATTGGAGTTTAATATCTCTTCAGGTATAATTTCCATTTTCCTAAAATTATAGTATAGCTTTAGCATAAAATGAAATTAGAAATTTAAATTGTTGTAAGCATCTAATTTTGATTTAAGCTTATGTTATATAGAATATTATTGATTAGTTAAAAATGAAGACTAGATCAGTCTATATGTATGGATGTTTAGATCTCATTATTTGAGTTATTATTGGTGTTGTTTGTGGTACTAATCTTGGTATTGTAGAATTTGAGAAAGGAAAGCCAAATATTGTTGAAGGTGATTGCAATAAATAAAATATAAAGGACTTGGGTAAGTGTTTCACGATTTATGGTTTTGTTTCAAGTAATTAGATGCATGTTTTAGAAAGGGTTTTGGGACATTTTGCAAAGTATTTGACAAAATATGTGAATGAGTAATGCTATAAATTTATTTATGCATGAACAAGTGCTAACTTGCAGCTTACACTAGAAGTAAGAAAATGAACATGTACCCAAACTAAAATGGCAACTAAAATATGGTTTGGAAGATCAAATGCTTGAGGCAAGTTTCAGATAAATTTCAGTTATGGCATATGTGTCATATTCTTATCAATAATTCAATGTTTTGTTAGTCAATTTTGTTGGAATAGTACTATCAGAATTTAAAAAAAAGCCTTAATGGCTGTAGCATTTAGGGCTGCCATGTGTTTGTCAAATTGTAGCAATGGGTGCAATAAGCTTGTCAAATCATGTCAAATGAATTAGCTTGTGGGTTGTAAATGTTTCAAGAACTCATATGGTGGATTTAGAAATGTGTGAATTCAATGAGCATATCTTAGTAGCATAACTCTGGGTTGTTTTTCCTCATGTAGTGCTGTTGTTGAAAGTTTTCATTCCATGTGTTTGACAAAAGTCATAAATGAAACATTGCGGATATAATTATTTTTCTTTTTTAATAGTTGCATTCCTAGGCGTTTTGAATTCGATTTAGCCTAACGTCAGGGGGTATCCGTGCCTAATGGCCATGTAACCCTTGATTTGATTCCAAAATAATATGTTTTAGAACCCAGATCAAAAATCTGGGCGATTTTGCAGATTGCTGTTGTGAGTTATGTGCGCCTGTTGTTGAGTCTTGGATGAAATACTAATATTATTTAGTCCCTGTTTTAACATGCCAACATTTAAAGTTTCAATTTATGAATTTTAGGAGATAAATATGTTGAAGAATAATCTTAAATGCATTGTTGCCAAGTGTTTGACAAAATGCCTCAATGGCTTTTGATTGCATGCTTGTAAAGTGTTTGTCATAAGGCCTCAATAATTGTAGATTGCATGTTTGCAAAGTGTTTGTAAAAAGTTCTTAATGTCTGTATCTTTGGTGCATATAAATTGTTAGTGTAAAAGTCTTAGTGACTGTCGCTTTTATGTACTAGAAATTATAAATTCACTATTTAATGGGTGTAGCTTCCTAAGTCCGCAAGTTTTTGGTATGAATATGAAAATGAATTTAATAATTTGCTGAAGTGTGAATAGAGAATAAGACAAATGTTTCTTGTATTATCTAAAGTTTTCATAAAAAGGGGTTTGTTGTTGGAAATAATTTTACAGTGACTAATTATTTAGGATTTTGTGCAAATGAGTATTAGTGATTATGTGACCTCTATTTCTCTATATTATTGATGGTGGGTAAGGTGGGGCCTTATAGAGGTACACATCTTTAATTTAAACCACAATATATCTATAGAAAATCAATACTTCAATACATAAACATCAATCATGCAAGTAAAACAATATTTTCACCAAAAATTGTCTTTATTAGTAGATCTTCAATGGTTATAGTTCAGTCCCTTGTGCACACAACTGTAGAGTCCATGCACACAACCCAGGATGTAGGTCTTCACGCACACAACCGCAGGAGCCTATCTCTAGTCAAACTTATCCCAAAAACTTTCCCAATTCACAGAAATAGACCATTCATTCATCAAGTTTCAAGTATATTTCGACTTGACTCAACATGCCTATTTATATAGTTCAAATGCCCAAAAACCATGGGATCAAACCGTGGTTTGAGCCCCATGTTTTACCCTTTAACCTATTACAAAAAGAAGGAGCTTTGACCCACCCAAAATCCCTTGACCTACTCACTAAGCTTTAAAAAAATAGACAAAATTGACTTGACTTTGACCCTAGGGGACCCTAGCCCAACACTTGCTTTGTGGCGAAGGAAGGAAAATTTTGGTGGGAGACATATACATGGTCAATATTTGTAAAAGGGTTGTAATATTATCCTACATTTATGTTGTCAACCTATTTTTCTCCCTAAGGTTAGTACTTATGATTCATTATGTTGATTGACCTTTTGTCAGTCCTTAGCCACTCGTTTCCCAGTTTATTGTCACAACCGCATGGATCCAAACTTGTGTGTATGGTTGGAGCCTTCCAATGAAATGGAGGACACCTTGTGTGCACATTTATAGACAAGATATTCTTATTTTGTGCGTGCAGTTGAGGGAAGTTTTCTAAAGACTTGTGGTTCCTAAGAGATCAGTTCTCCCTACACTAAAGCACACCCTACACCGTAAACATGTTCTCCCATTGAATGTCCTACTTTGGCAAACACTTAGCTAATTCAAGTCTCCATATTCCTCCTATTTCCTTTCACAATTCAGGAGAAATTAGGATCTCAAATAATAGGCCCGAATTCCCTATTTCCTTACACGAGTCCCAAGGAATTGATCACTTGCATAAATTCCAAGCTTGTAAACTCAACTAGTATACAATTGATAATTACAATATGCATTTTCCTCCACTCCAGCTTGGAAATTCCAATTTCATGCATGTCTGGGCTATTTTTAACTGATTGTCTAGTTTAACTAAGATATCACTGAGTTAACAACAATTCTACTACCCAACTAACCTTCAACTGCCTTAGCTAGTTACTTGAGCTCAGTTAATTGAGTTCAATTGAAGATAACTAGACTAGATTGGTAAATTTTAGAAATCACTAGATGCACAACTATACTCCAAGCCTATAACTCTAATTTACTGATCTAACTAGTAGCCAAGACCACGTCACACAAGTTAACTCCAATCCAAGTCATCTTGCTGATGTGGAAAATTGAATTACTCAATTTGACTAAGGCACAAGTAAAATTGAACCTTTCTTGCTATAATTTATAACAATTCCTCATAGCAAGAAAGGGATTTTGCTCCACCCCTATCATGTACCTATGGAATTTGAATTTTCCTCTTGACAATGCCTTTGTCAATATATCTGCATCCTGATCCTGACTTGGAATGTGTTGTAGCATCATAATTCTCCTTTGCACACAATCCCACAAGTGATGGTAATCGACATCAATGTGCTTGGACTCATGCAATGCTGGATTATTAAATAGTTTAATATAACTATGATTATCACAATAAACCATTGTTAGATCCATCTTTTGACTAAAAATACCCATAAGTATTTTCCCCATACATATGGCCTCACATGTTTCTTGGATTGCAATCATGTATTCAACCTCTCCCGAGCTGAGTTCCATAGGTCTATGTTTCCTATTATAACAAGAAATAACTGGATACCCAACACTGAAGATAATACCCAAAATAATTTTCCTATTTGATGGACTCCCTACCCAATCTACATTTGTGGAGTCTTAGAGATTCACTCCCTCTATCCTCTTTTACCATTACCCATACTCGGTTGTGCCCCTAAGGTATCTTAACACATGATTTATTGCCTTTCAATACAACTTCATAGGATTCACCATGGCTTGACTCAATTGATTGAATACATATCATATGTTAGGCATTGTGTTCACTAGAGACATCAAGGATCCTACAAGCTGTCTCTATATGGTAGCATCTACTGACTCTCCTGAAGAGGCATATTTATTCCTCCATTTTTTAGCTAGAGGTGTTTCCATAGGCTTGCAATTATCCATTTGAAATATCTAAAGAATTTCATAGTAATACTTCCCCTGACTCACAAGTAGATAACCCTTACCTTGCCATACTTCAAGCCCAAGGAACTAATGCATCAAGCCCATGTATTTAATATCAAATTATATTGCAATATTCTCTTTTCAAGAGTGGATCAACTGTTGATCATCCCTTGTAGGTATCAAGTCATCAACATATAATACCAAGATAAGAAAAATTCTATTTACCACAATGTGATAGAGATCCTCACCTGTTGTGAGCACTTGTTTGACACCATATAGGGCTCTCCCGAGTTTACACACATGTCTCCCTGTCATACGTCTCAAACCCCTCTGGATAATCTATGTAAATTTCTTCCTCAATAACACCATTGAAGAAGGCGGTCTTCACATCCATCTGGTGGATTTTCCACCCCATTTGTGCAAATAATGATATAATGGTTATGGTTGAGGAATATCTTGCTACAAGGGAAAATTTTTCCTCATAGTCTACTCCCTCTACCTGATAGAAGCCTTTGGCCAAAAATCTGGCCTTGTTCTTCTCAATGCTCCCATAATATGCATTCTTCACTTTTTAGATACATCTGCAACCGTCCATTGACTTTTTCTCTGGTCTCGACACCACCTCCCATACACTGTTCTTCATGATGGGGTCATACTCATCCACCATGGAATCAACCACACTCATTGAGAAATTGCTTCGTCAAATGAGGAATACTGTAAATTAATGATTTCTGTCATGAGAGCTGTGTACCCATGTACCTATTTGGTGACCTCCTCTTCTTGCATACAAATGTAGGATCTCCCACATGATCTCACGCATCCTGCACCAATCTATTAGCTTCTCTGGTTCTTTGACTCCCCTCTTTGGAAGATTCTGGTTGAGTGGGTTCCTCAACACGACCTTCTATCTACTCCTCCATTTGTGGCTACTCCACAACATCCCAAATCTTTGTCTAAGGCTCCTATTTTGGATCTAGAAGCTCCTCCTCCAGTGGGATACTCAAATGTCTCTCTAGAGAGCTTCTAATAGTCTCCTTCTCATTAAATTTGACATATCTCCTCACTATTGTCACCCTGAGTGAGGGAGAATATAACTTATAGCTATTTTGAATCTATGTGTGTCTCAGCTGTAGGATCTGATTTCTTCTTGCTATCCTTCGAGATATGAAAATACACAGTAGCTCAAAAAAATAAAAAATGATAATCTAAATTCCTCCCAGATAAATATTCTTTGGTTGTGATCATGCCAAGTATTCTTTGAGGGCTCCTTTTCTGCAAATAAACTATGATGTTGAATGCTTCTCCCTATAAATGTAATGGAAGCCCTTGATCCTAAAACTTGGTTCTTGTTTCACCCACTATGCTTCTATTCTTCCTTTCAGCCACCCCATTTTTTGTGGGTTATGGGGTGTTATCAATTCTCTTATAATACCCTCTTTGGCAAAAAATTCCTTGAAGGTGTCAGAAATAAATTCTCCTCCATTATCACTTCTTAGGGATTTCAATTTTTGACCAGTATCATTGTCAACGAATGCTTTGAATTAAACGAATTTTGAGAAAACTTCATCCTTCTTCCTCATGAATAAGATCCAAAATTTTATAGAAAATGCATCAACATAAATCATATCATACCTATGTTTTTTTGTAGAGGTTGTAGAAAATGGTTCACATGCATTAGAGTGTACTCACTCCAAGATTTCTCCCACTTTTCTATCTTAGACTTATAATGAGGATTTGATGTATTTATCCAATGCTCATCCCTTGCAAACATCATGCTGGTCAAAAATGCATTTCGGGAAACCAATGATAATCTAATGCGTGATTTTTAAGGCCCCATGGTGTAAGTGTCCCAAGCAAGTGTGCCAGTGTTCTCCAACATCTCACTCTACACTTTTTCTATATTTCTACTCAGTGGAGCGCAAGTTTCCACCTCAAATTTGTAGATATTTTTCACTCTAACTCCAATATGTTTCACTTTCCTAGTAGCTACATGTTTCAGAAAGGCTTTCCCCTTACTGAAAACAACATCATGACCTCTATCCTCAAATATTTCTATAGACATCAAGTTCTTCTTCAACCCAGCTACATATATAACATCTTTCAGATGAACATGGGAGCCTAATACCATCTTAAAGGTTATACTTCCAAATCCTTTGGTATTTTAACTCGCATCATCCCCAAGTTCTATGTGCATTTGGATATCCTTCTCCTCTAAGCTACTGAAGAATTTTTTGCATCCTTTAATATGGAATAAGGCACCTGAATATAGGTACCACACACTCCCCATTATTGTGTTGGCCATGCATGAAATCAGGGTGAAGTATAATTAAAACTATGAGGAAAGTGCTTCAACTCCTCCTCCTCCTGAAGGCATGTTGTTAGACTTCTTGTGTTGACACTTTGTTGCATAATGCCCAAATTCGTGGCAGTGAAAACATTTAACCTTACTTAGTTCCTTCTTCTTTCAATTGTTCTAGCTGGAATCTAGATTTATTTTGGCTTTATATACCTTACCGACCAAGGAAAAATTCTCTTCCTCCTTATCTTTGGATATTACTCCATCTCTAGTGTTCCTCCAAATTTCTTCCTACACCAAATCATATCAAAGTCTCTCAAAATTTGGTAATTTCTCCCTTCCATTTACAAAGTCTTGGTAACTATGCTAGGATTTGGAATTCCTAGGAGAGTTAGGCTCACTAGCTAAAAATATGGAATATTTTCTCAAAATCATATAAGATCATCTCGACACTAAGTGAATTTGGAGAGGTAATCTAGAATGGTTTCATTTTTCTGCATCTGGATGTTTCTGAGCTTGTTCCTCAATGAAAATTTCTTGGCATCACTTCCATTTTTGAATAACTCAGTGAGGGTATTCCACATAGAAAATGGAATCTCATTTCCATGTAAATTCACTGACAATGTGGTCTCTCACACCCTCCAGGATGATCCTCCTGGCTTTCGCGACATCCTTCTTCTACAGGGCTAACTATTTTTAATCCGATATTGTTGGTTTTGGAATGTTAATTTTTGTGTACTCCAACACTCCATTATCATCGAGTATAGATTCCATTTTGTCCTTCCAATCTGTGAAATTTGAGGTCCCTCGAGGGTATACTCCAATCTCAATCTGTTGAAAGACATTTTCCTACACAAAATAAAACTTCTTTCATTGAATATGCAAATTGAAATATATGAATGGGAAGCTCTATTAACTGGTTTCTATTGTGATTTCAAGCTACGATACCATGTATAAATTAATTAAAATTTTCCACCACTGATGAATTCAATCTGAAAATAATATATTACAAATTTCCTCTACAATTCTAGAGAATGGAAATCACTAGATAGAAACACACGCAATGACACACAACCATCAAAACCATAAGAACACAATTATTTTAAAGGGGAACCCAACTGGGAATAACTCCTCCGCTGCTTTTCATTAATCATATATGAATGAGAAACGATTAGAATGTCTTGCTTCAACTCTGAAGCACACCCTTCACTGTAAACTTGTCCTCCTGCTAATTGTCCTTCTTTGGCCAACAATTAGCTAGTTAAAGGATCTATCTTCCTCCTATTTCCTGATGAAATTCAGGATAAATTAGGATCCTAAATAATAGGGAAATTCCCTATTTCCTTGCATAAATCCCAATGAATTGATCACCTACATCAATGCCAAGGTTTTACACTCAACTAGTATACAATTGATAATTACAATGTGCCTTTTCCTCCACTTCTGCTAGGCAATTCAAATTTCATGCATGTCTGGGCCATTTTTAGCTGATTGACCAGTTTAACAGAGAGATCACTGAGATAACAGCAGTTCTTCGACTCAAATAACCTTCAATTGAAAATAATTGAACTATATTGCTAAAGTTTAGCAATCACTACATGCACAACTCTACTCCAAGCCTATAACTCGAATTTACTGATCTAACTAGTAGAAACAACCATGTAACACAAGTTAACTACAATCCAAGCCATCCTACTGATGTGAAAAAATGAATTACTCAATTTGACTAAGCCGCAAATCAAATTGAGCCTTTATTGCTACAATTTCTAATAATAGGCCTAGTGTAAGGTACTAAAGAATAATGGTTTGATGCAACCTTATGATTAGATGAACCAAAGTCTACAATTCCTTCATTAGATGATGAAGAACTAGCAATTAAAATATGACTCATACCTTGATCCTTTCATCGCTTTCCTTTAGTATTCTTCTTGACATTATTTGGGATGAAGTAACATAGATTACATTGCTGAAACACTTTGGCCATAAGATCAATTATTTTCACCATACAAGAAATCTTTGGATGAAATATTTTATTACAATAGCTGCAATTTTTTCTCTCCTTCTTAGATTTTCCTTCCTTCGGTATCATAATATCTTACTTGATTCAATGATTTCTACTTGTATTTCTCGTTCTCTCTGACACCTCCCTTCTTTTTTATTTTACTAAATTTTTGTAATTAAGGACTTATAATGGTGGGGTATCAACAGTGATTCTACGAGTTGTAATTATTATGAGGTATACTATTTTATTTTATTAATGAAATATGATATAACTAAAGGAAGGGGGTACAACCAACAAATTATGATGCCTTGAGAGGAAAATAAATATATTGAATTAATAATTCCCTTAATGTGATGGTTGGGAAGATAAAGGGCCAATATGTCTATAAAAATGAAAGATAAAATCTATTAAGGATATATTTTTTTCCCATTTTGTTCTAAGAATTACTCCATTATTATTCTCATACACTCATTATTTTATGTTTCTCACTCAGAAAATTTGAATTGGCATAAGAATTGGTGGAAAAATGTGTAACAAGAACTGAATGTGGTGTAGGTTTTTTTTTCCTTGGATCAGATGGTTATGGGGATTGGGAGTTGTCATGTTTGTGTGTGGCACACATAGAACTACATAAGGGATGGTCAAGGGATTCTAGACATAAGATAAGTACTCTATCATTTTGTGCAGAACTACATTATCATTTGTGAATGTCTATGGGCTTGGTCAATGAATGAAAAGGTTGAACACTGAGATTCATTCATGTGTGTTGAGGAGAGTGGGATTCAATTTTCGTGTTAGATCTGATCTGAAAATTGTGTGCTAAATCCATGAGTTTAGTTTTTCCCTTGAGACATCAAAATCTGTCTTGAGGGTGGCAAAATATGAGAAAGATTGTAGCATAGTTGAACCTATGGTTGGGTGGACAGTGGCTCACCCTTCTCTAGTTCCATATTTCAAAATATTTAACTCAAGATAAGTAAAACTTATACATTATTACTTAAGTTGTGAGGTACTGCACATTGTATATGTAAATCACACTTTCTATTTCCATTGGTTTGTTTTATAGTTGTAGTATCAATGATTAATTTTGTTGAGGGAATAAAAATGGCTCACAAGCATTGGAAAGGTTCTATGGACTCCAAATTCCAAACCACATTTGTAATTAAATTCACACTTTGCAGCAAATTAAATAGCATGCTTGCAGGAAATTAAATTCACACTTGCCAAAAAGTAAATTCACACTTGTAGAAAGTAATCACATAGATAGAAAGAAATGACTAATCCTTGCCAAGATGATCCATGTCTCTAATATGAAAAACAAATGTAACCATCACATTGAGCCCATTTATCCAACAACATGATTGCGACTCAATCCAAAATATGAACATTTAAAAATAAATAAAAGAAATTAAATTACACAATGATGAATTAAAGAAGCTATCTAAATTACATAGCACTATGTTCTATTGGAATTTGACCTAACTCCATAGAACATAGTGTTGATATTATTTTATATCGGCACTTGCTACATTGATGACAAGAATTAATTAAATTAATTAAGCTTATTAAAAATAAATAAATGTAAAGGAAAATTACTACATTAAATCACACATGCTGAAATCCATAGAACTCAAATTAAAAATAAAATCTATACAATGGATTATTTCAGTATCAATTGAACATTTCTCTAAGCGTTCGCCCTCTACACACTGATATCATATTGTCTTTAACATGCTAGAACAAAATTTAAAAAAGGAAATGTTACTAAAATTCTAACTAAATCATTTAGCGGATAGATTTTTTCGACCAACACGTCTTGGAGTTTTTCTGGTTTAAGAAACATTTAGTTATGATATGTTGTATTAATGACAAAAGGATAATGCATGTCTAGTGGTCAAATTGTTTCTATTAAAGTGATAAAGTTTAGAAAATGAGTATAATGGAAAATATGGGTTTTATGGATTTAGAAAAACAACTGTATCTTCAAAATTGTTCCCATTTTTATAAATTGTTGTCAAGATAAATCCCCTATGTGGATAGAGGTAATCTCTCTAGCCCTAGAGTGGGTCTAGCAAGACGAGATTGTTTCTAAGATAAGCTTCCTTAACTAATCTTTACAATGCAACGAGGAAAGAGACATAAATACCTTTTCCCAATCGCTATCTGTGGATCCGTTGATGGTGACCTCCATCCATGATCCTTGTACGTCTGCTTCTTGCTATTGATGGCACGTGAATACCTATGAATGATCGAGAGACAACATAAAACATGATACAATATATAATAAACTTAAACACTAGCTATCTAGCAGATCAAGGAGTACCAAAATATTTGCATAATCATGTAGAAAAATGTAGAAAGAAAACATCGGTTGTATTATTCATAAATTACAAAAGAAGAGCTTACAACCAGGCCTTGATGTTGGAGGCATCCTTAGGTGAAAATATGAGTCCTTCACCTAGCTCAAAAGCATTCCTTCTCCCATGAACTTAGGATTAATCATGATGCTAGCATGCAAAGGGATGAGAGTTCATATGAGTTTGGCAATGATGAACCAAGCTATAAAATTGGGGGAATGAGGGAGGTGAATTTATACCAAGGAGAAGGAGGTTGGGAGCTCATGAAAGGAGGAGGAATTCCCACATTCTAAGGGATGACCCCCCATGGATGAGATCAAGGCTCTAAAATGAGATAGCTTGACCTTATCATCTCTATTCAACAACGAACTCTTCGCCCTTGAGCTTCTAGAGGTTGAAGCTTCTCCTTCATTTGAGGAAGCACTTCCAGAAAGGGGATCATCACAATTTTCCAAGAAATTAGGGTGCTAAGAGAAAATGGATAGAACTCAGAAAAGGACGCAATGTGGCCATAACGCCCAGAAGAGTGCTAACCGAGGAAACTAGGACTTTGACCAAGTTTCTTTAGTAATATTATAATGAAGTATTCTTTGGATATTCAAGGGGATATGTTATCATATTTCTTGATGATGGAAACATTGCACAGGATTCGTCATGGGGCATTTCAAGATCAGGGAAGGGAAAATGAACATTGTGAGAAATTACTGTGTAATGGATGCCCCCTAAAGCATGAAGGTAGAACAGAGAGTTATGGATGAAATGATTTATGAACCAAGGTAAAGAACACATTGTTGCATCGATTTAATAGGTAAACTAACACAACTATTTAATTATCAATACGGGTTTGTAAAACTTGGAAGCATGTCCAAAATATATGGATTTCAGTTACAATAAATTTTAGAAGACAAATTATAGAACTTGAAAGAAATACATATTACAAATATAAAATTTAACTAAGTAATTTCTAATTCAATATGTAATAAGTAGAAGAAGAGGCTTCTAACTTAGGAGAACCTGGTTGACCTTCTCTACAATACGACTTCATGAAGAGAAATCAAAATCACTGATGAAAAATAACTTATGATTCATAAAAGAATAAGAGAAGAGGCTCATAACTAAGGAGGTCCATGTTGTTCTTCTTTATACGTTTATTCATCATTAATACCATTGTATGAAAACTGAAAATTCAAAAAATAACTTAAAGAAAAGAAAGGAATATGAATTCTAGTTACTATTCTTTGATCAGATAGAAGGAGAGTTTAAATTAAACATTGGTTTGACCCTTCATATTCAGATTAGAACTTAAACTAAAATTCATCAGAAAACATAAGATATTTCCATACATCTAAATAACTGAGTAAACATGATGCAAAACTAGTTTATGAAATTTCAGCTAAATTAACCAATAAGTGTACTTAGCTCGGTGTGGGGGCACTCCACCCTTACCTTGCACATTGAAAGTAATTATAAAATACTGCAACTTAATCAATCATTCATCACATTTAATAGCAAAAATAATATAGAGCTGGTTTCTCCAATTAACTCACAATATTCAGAAATCTCAAAACGAAATCATACAAATTCTCCATGCTTGAATAGTTCACAAGCTTGGTTTAAATAGACAAATGAAAAACAAACTAATATGTAATTTCTCTAATAGCCTTATCCATCCTAATCCCATCCATTTAGTTGCATAAAATCAGGAAAAATCCCAAAATATACTACTTCTACCCTATTTTCTAGGGATTTCTGAAACACAGGTCGTGTTTGAACAGCGTTGACTGGGCCTATTTTAGCTTAGTTTGACCGAACCAATAGGTGTTTTGTTAGTTGGGGTTCCCAATATTTATCAATCCATGCTCATATCACACCCAAGTGTCCGGCATATATGAATTTCATGAAGCAATTACGGGAATTTCCAGTTATGTCCGAAAATACTCTTAAAACTCAATTTTTACAAGAATTTCTAAAAATTGGAAAACATAATTTATTTTCTTGAATATGCATAATAAGGTAAAAATAGGTCATATGTGGAT